>VRYO01002184.1:20916981-21025735 GCA_009812075.1 Sialia sialis
GGCCGGGGAGGGCGCCTGGGGCTGCCTTTAAAGGCTTGGCTGCTCTATGAAAACTGTTTGCAACTTGAGCACCTGACACCAAACCCCGTGCTGGCGCCATTCTGTTACTAATTTGTTACTTTGTTACACATGGATCCTTGCTTTAAAAGAAAAAAAAAAATGTGGCATATATTCAGGTGCGTCTTATATATGGACAAATCCTGTGGTCTACCCGGGAGGTGCAGCTTCTAATCCGGTGCAGCTTGTAATTGTGAAATTACTGCAATTCCTCTTCTACTCTCAAACTTCAAGAGGGTTTTCTTTTCAAAACTTTACATAAAGACAATTCCCAATTCATTTATTTCCTTTTTTAAGGACCAGGATAAATGGACTTTTATTTTGTAGGAAATGGCTGGGTTTCCAGAAATGGAGATTTCCATTTCCATCATGACCCTAATTCCTCTAGGAACAGCCTGGCATTTCTTTATGGATACTTGGGAAAAGAGAAGCAATAAACCCCTCTAAACACCGATTCATTTGTAGAAATAGCCTCCCATGGCTCTCGTGGGACCACAGGGAGACAGCATGCTTGGAGTAAATAATCTCTCAACCCAGCTGAGCCATTTGCTGCCCATTCTCCTTTTACCACAAATGTCTGCAGATTTATTCAGTTTGTGTCAGGCTGACACCAGCCCTGGCTATCTGTAATGCTATTTCCAGCCTTTTCTTCCCCCATCCTTGCCTCACAGCCTTATCTCCTATGTACTATCTTCTGTGTGTTGTTTTTTCAGGTTTTCAGTGTTTAACTATAGCAAGCTTTTTTATCACCTTCAGTTTTTACAAAAAACACACTGCAACAAGCAGATTTTCACAAGTAACATGAGTTCCCCTCCCCATCTCTTTTTTTTTTTTTTTTTTTCAGCCAGGTAAGAAAGGTAATAGAGCAGTTATGAGAAAAAAAAAAAAAAAGAAAAAAAAAACTGGATATATATGGATATAACAAAGTTGACTACGAAATAATGATATGTCTAAAATGACACCCTAATTTCTGTTTACAAAGGTGTTTTATTCTTAAAGCAGTCTGAGTGTCACTGAAAGCCATTAAAATTATGGTTCCTCATGTTATGTCTGTTCTAAGAACACCTTATCAGCACAAGAATCACAACTGTCACACATTTCCTGCTGAAAGCACTGCTGATATTTTAAATATTTAACAGAGCACCAAAAGCCATCGGCTTGATTAATTGGGGCCAAACTTCTTCCAGATCTCTCACCATTTGGGCTGGAAACCATTGTCCTTTACCACACAAATTCAGCAGCTACTACAGTTAACTTTAGCCTTTTATTTTTACACTCTATATATGTGAGTGCCTGTTAATTAGTCATACAATATAAGCTTTAAGTGATCTTTCATTTAATTTTATCTGAGTCCCTGTCCTCCTGTCAGATAATGGTTCCATGACACACTTTTATTACTTTGGGAAAAGCAGGATTCAGGTGGGGTGAGAGCAGCAGCACAGACTCCCTAATGGCTCTGCTTGTCATTTTTCCTTGCCTCAGACACGCTGCTACAACTGTGACACATTATCAAAAAATTAAATCAAAAATTAAAACTTCAGGGAGCCTGAATGTCTGCTTCTAGTGACACAACACCTAGTCAATACCTATCTCTTCAATTTGCCAGCAGAGCTTGCGTTTTACCTCAGCACATTTAATAGCTTCCGTTTTAAATTACATCCCAGAAAAGGCCAGAACAACAAGGCTCCTTTGTAAAGCAGAGTTTGCACCTCTGCACCCCTGGATCCACACACAGGTCAGTCAGACCATCAGCAAATCATATGAATGATGTACTAATAATATTTCTTTCTTCTCTAGGATACTCCTTGGTTTTGAGGAGAGGAAGAATTTCAGATGGCTTTGAAAAGCCTTATCACTAAAAGGTCGACACAAATGCAGATATAAAACAGATCCTAGATTGGTGAGGTAAATTCAATGCCAGTAACAGTAAAATGAAGCCCATTCAGATTACATGCACATTTCAGCTGTGCAGGCTGCTTTTCTCAAGTGCTAAAAGCCAGGACAAGACACCCAGCTCCTTGTTCCTCCTCCTCCCAGGGGAGTGCAGCACACACAGGGGACACTGGGGAAAATTCTCATGCAAAGTAAACTTAAAAGACTAAATAATACACAGATAAAAATATTAAACCAAATTTCAATGGTAGCAATTGGTAACTTTTCCAGAGAGACAGACTGATTTTCTAACCCCGCGTTCAGTTCTTTCCACAGCAAAGAAACTCAACAGGAGTCTTTTATAAGTTTTAAATCAGTAAATCAATAAAAATGGCTGTAATGGGCCACCTTCCTCTCTAACCTTTTTAACTTCTATTTTCAACTAATTCATGCTTTCTGCAATACGTGCAATTATCTAACATGCTATTTTGCCATTAAAAAAATCTATGATTTAGTTACACTGCACAGTTCTGCTCTCTCCCAACAAGCCTTGTGTGACCTCAGCCACTCCCAGGAGCTCAGCAAGCCCAGAACAAAGATTTAATGGCACAAACACACAGACTGCAATGCTCTGAACAGCTGAGCAGTCAAGAGTTAATTCTGTCTGGTCGTGCAGACTCTGTGAAACTTGCTTTCTGCACAGGCTTGGAGGAGTTTTTGTTGTCCTTCAGTCTGTCATATGTGACATGCAGCAAAACAATCTGTATCCATCTGAGTGACACACTAATATCTAGGGATGAAAACACGACAGGAGAACAAGGTCTTGCTGTCCTCCCAACTGAGCTCTTTCCTGGCCATGCTGATAAACTGCTGTGGAAGAGGGAAGATGAGAGACAGAGGTGGAAAAGCAAAGTGCTCCACTCTGTTTAGCCTGATTTATAGCTGCCAAATGACTCAAATCACACTGAATCATCTCAAACAAACCAGCAAAAGAACCTCAAACCAAAACCCTTAAATGCTACTGAACATTAGTCCTGTGCCACACAATAAAATGTGGTTGCATCCCCCCACCTCACACAACTTCATTTCTCACTTTTGATTATTATTTAAGGGCAGAAGGCTTTCATTTCATCAATGTACAAGTTTTGTGAAGTGCTGTTTACAGAAAGCAGTAAAAGCAGTACTTCAACTACAATTTCTAAATCAGTATTTAAATGCTCACAGACACTTTTACCTTCAAGCACCCTAAACATATTGAAGAACACAAATACATTGTTTTCTATAGTTATTATGTGACACCACTTCAAAACTAAGCCTGTGAAGTGCAATAAAGTGACCTCACATACCTCTGAATGTGTAATTTTAAATATAAAATGTAGAAGTTCTAAGGTTGTGCATAAGTGTCAGATGCAAAAAAATCCCCAAACTTTTCCTTCAGCTCATTTAAAAAAGGGAGCACTTCTCACAATTACATGAAATTAGGAATCACATGACATTTCTAGAGCAAACACATTCAGGTCAGCATTTGTTTAACACTGAAACCAGCCAGCTAAATACACATTATTTCCATGGCATTTTACCCCAGAACCTTAGTCAGTGTCCATCTGATTCTGCCAAGACTCCACCTGGCACAAAGGCAGGAGATGAAACCCAGACGAGCTTTTCATAATGCTGGATCACTTATGTTCCCTGGACTGACCACTTAGCTGGGGAAGAATGGAATTAGGCTAATGGAACCCAGTGTTTGCTGTAATTGTATCTTGTGCAAGCACTTTGCACATTTCAAACACAGACTTCAGCTCTTCTATTCTCTTATATCTGCAAAAACAACATTAAGGAACTGCCCTCCTCATCACTCTAAAGAATGCAGCACTATGTCTGAGAGAGGCAGACAATCCTTTCACTTATTTTCCTCAAATTAGATTTCATTTTGGTAAAAACCTTGCAACTTCAGCTACCTGGGCCACTTCAGTGGTGGAAACCAGGCTGGCTGTGTCTCTTCTCAGAGATTTCCAAGTTCTACTACTTTGGGGTTTCCAGAATTCATAGAAGAAAAATAGTATTTGTTTGTAATATCAGGTACTGCTACAATTGCTGTGCATTTTGTTATCATTTAGAGAATACATTTCTGGGAAGAACAATGAGAAAAATCCAGCAGTAAATGCCATTAGAAACCGGATCCATGACAAACAGGTCGTTTATTTTGGTTTTCTCTAATAAGAGCATTTGATCATTACATCTGGCAATACCTCACACAGCACAAACTGTCACTGGAATCAACACAACGGCACTGACAGTGAGAGGAGCAGATCCACAGTTTGGGCTGAAAAGGAGTTTCAGGAAATTCAACACTGAGGTACAATTTTTTTTTTCTGCTCCACCCTCCCAGTGCCTTAATCGTGTCTGCCTCTCATTAGAGCATCTGGAAGTTATGAGCACCCACACTGAGATGAGAAAATGCCCAAATCCACAAATACATTAAGACATGAGCTATAAGGTGAAAGGAGACAACAAAAGGAAAAGGTAGAACCTAGCAGGGATTGGACCAAAGTTTGCTGTAGCAAGCCCTGCTTAGCAAATCCTCTGCCCAGCAGTTTGTGGCCACAGGAGGGAAATTCCATCCCTCAGCCTCCAGTGCTTTTAAACTCAGAGCTCCTGTCTTGCTGCAGTTTATGGCACTTTTTTACTGTGTGTAAGGAAGCAAGCAAGGCCCACTAAACAGATTTCCTCCCTGACCTTTACTACTGCGGGCTGAAAACAATTTAGTCCATTTTAAGTCATTTGAGAGCACTGTAAACATTATCCAAGGGGCTTAGGACTGACTGCCTAAAACATGACCTTTCAAGCTGACAGCTGACAAAAATCCTCCACTTTAAACCATTTTAAAAGATATGATAAAGGTTCTTATCCTGCTGAAACAGAAAGGAATTTTCCTTTTACCACTACGGAATAAAGATGCCTTTCATTCCATTTAAGAAATCTTGGGGTTTTGTTTTGCGTTTTTTTTTTGGTTTTTTTTTTTTTTTTGAGGGACATGGAAAAAATTAGAGAAATAACCTAAAGTACTCAGATACTTTCTCTCTTAAAAGTTCAACACAACCAATTAATATCAACCAAAAATGGAACAAAGAGGGTAAGCAAGCAATGAAAGAGACAGGCCATGCAAAACCACAAAACCTTGCATAGGGAATAGCTGGACTGGATATTAAAAGAGAAATAAATAAATTATGTGGTCCAGTTTTATTAACACTTGCTGTATAGGTACACCTGTATAACTCAACCATACAAAAGAGCAGACAGACAGAACTTTCCACACAAATAAATTGATGTGGGAAAAGCTGCATTTTGATATTTTGGTTATTTCAGACACAGGAACACTGCTCATCAAGCCAGCTCGGTGCAGGAGGCAGCCTGACTCAACCAGAAGAAAGAACACACATGATGGATTCCACATGGCAACAGAGATGATCCCATGCAAATGAAATTTACTGGATTTCAGGCTACATAACACAATGAAAACTATTCCACATTGATTTGGCCTTCTCATCTCACACAACTTGAACAGAAAAATTCTTATGAAGAACATAATCCATTACCAATTTTTAGAAAGTGTATAAACGTCATGACTACTAGTTTAGAATCATTCTGCCTTCCTCTTAGAACTAGGAAAAAAAAAATCAACTGCAACAGGCTGGAAATATACAATGAGAAAGTACTTACTTCCTGTGTGATTGCAAAATGATTCTGAAAACTGCCAAAAATATTTTGAGATTCACTAGACATTCTGCTATGCAGAGGTACCAAGTTTTGCACAAAAGCCCCTAACAGCAAGCTAAAAAAAAAAAAAAAAAACCAAAACAAACAAACAAACAAAACCCCCAAAACTTTTAAAAATAATCTTACTCCTTTTAAAGTTACTTAGTTTGAGACTGTACCAGTCTTTGTAGCAGCACTCTTTGTTTAAATCCTAATCTTCCCCAACTTTTCCCTGTGAAAGGGAAACAAAGAATGAGACACAGTGTGTGTGACAGAAGGGACACCCAGGACTGAAACCTCCAAGGATGGCCAGTCTGGATTCTTCCTCTACCCCATCTTCTGTGAAAAGAAACTCAGAAGATGGCATTGAAATGTTTTATTGGAGTTTGAGTCAATAAAACCACATCACTACTGAAATACTGAGTGCTGCTTATTTATCAGGCAAAATGAAGGAAAGGAAAGGAGTACCAAGCTGCCTCTACCTGTCTCTACTCATTATACACTGAATTTCCAGTGTGGCCCATTATTTTTCAGGTTTTAATTCCATTAACTCTCATACTGGGCACTGCATCTTCCTGTGGAGAGACCCAGCCACTCAAATAGGATTCTACCCTAAAAGCAGAATGCAAACACACTTCTGGAGAAAAGCTTTATCAGCTCTCACATCCTCCACACAACAGTGGGATTTACCCAACCACCTTGCTGCTACAAAACACTCCGTTGCTTCAGGGCTCTCAAAAGCTTGTTCTTGTCTCCTGTCACACCATTTTCAACTACTTTGTTCCTCAGAAGCAGCACAAGAAATACCCTTTTTTTTCCCACTCCTTTGGAACAGCAGCACTGCTGGACTGCCACCTCTGCTTCCCTGAGCCTGCAGGAAGAGCAGAGTGCCACAGGACAGCAGGGACACAGATATAAACTACAAATTCACACAAAAACGCTGTAAAACAGCTCAGACACCAAACACTCTACAAAATTACTCCCATTTCTCAGAAAGCTTAAAATCGGTTTGATTTCAGGAACCAAACCTACTAAAATAGGGTTCCTTCACTAAAAATAGAGTCACATTTTCCAGCTTAGTGTTTATTCACATTCAATTCTCTCTGAAATTCTTATTGACTTGAAGAAGAAATAGTCTCACTCATCACACTAATTTATTCAAATGCAGATTGTTTATCCTTAATACAGTCCAAAAGGGACAAAGAGAAGATTTTCATCCCATGGTAGAATTTTTAATCAGGTCTTGGTGGTCTTGCATGCAGAAATACCATTATGATTGATTTTCTTCCCTTCTCCTTCCTGACTTTTTTTTGTCTAGGCATTTCATGTCTCTAAACATATTATGTGAACCACAGAGACTTTCTCTTTATTCAAAATTCACAGGTTTTGAGAAATCAAATGAAATCTAGAGAAGTTCCAGATTACAGATGGCAACTGTCAATTTTGCTTACGCTTGTAAGATTATCTTTAAGGGAAACATTCCTTAATCAGATTTATCAGATTTCATCTGCTTTGCCCATTACATCTCTGCAGTATTGCTGATGTGGGAACTCCACTGGCTGGAAAACTTTCTCCTTCAAATACAAAGTGGATTTTTTTAAAGGGGTTTTTTTGGTTTGGTTTTTTTTACACCAAGTTCCTTTGTGCAAGCTGTACAGCACAAGCTTTTGAACAATGGTAGAACCTTCACAATATTTTTGAGAAAACATTTCAAGAGACTGGAAACACAGTGCTACAAAAAATAGATTGCCAGGGAATCAGAGAATGTCCTGGGTTGGAAAGGATGTTCAAGACCATCTGATTCCAACGCCTGCCATGGGCAGGGACACTTCCCACTGTCCCAGGCTGCTCCAAGCTCTGTCCAGCCTGGCCTTGGACACTTCCAGGGATGCAGCAGCCACAGCTGTTCTGGGCACCCAGTGCCAGGGCTTCTCCACTCTCACAGGGAAGGATTTATTCACAATATATATTCAGTTTAAAAGAAGATGGGCTTCTCCAGCTGCCAAGAGCAGCCTCACCAAACACAGGACACAGTCCCACAGGATGAAACAGGACTGGGCTGGGAGAGGGGAAACCTTCCCCAGACAAGGCAGGCTCAGCCAGCACAGATTCCTGCTGAGACTGGAGCAGAGACAAACCCAGGACAAGGAAGCCACAGGAGCTACCAGGCTGTTCCATGACACAGGCCCTGAGCCAGCCCTGAGGCCCTGACATGTGCTGGGTTCAGGTGTGGGTGGCACAGCACAGAAAAGAGCCCCAGAACAACAAACCCTGGTTATTCTGGTAATTAATGCTCATTAGTGCAGCCATGACACAAAGCAGCCATGCTGCAGCCTCCAGGGCACTATTTAACAAAAAGTGAGCAGGGAGCAGGGCCTGTTCCTGTTCCCTGGCCCTCACACCAACATCTGTTTCAGTTTAAGGCTGTATCAGTTTCCATCACCAGGATTTTTACTTGGAGCTCTTTGGTAGGGTTCAAAAGGAGCATAAGGAAACTCTTAGCATACTTTTAAGAGCAGACACTTGATCAATCAGAAAACTAATATAAATTACATAACTGGACAGGAAAATAAATTCCAAGCATTATAATTTATCCTGCAAAGGATCTTTAACACACTCGTCATCATGAGCCAGGGGAAAGAGGAAAGCATGACTCACTCACCACTGATAATATCTCAAATTAGCATTGAGCCCAAGTAATCACTGAGGATGCAGAGCAGTCTGAAATTTTAAACAGAAATGCTATTTCCAAATTATACAGTACCCGCTGCAGCTGACCAGCCATTCTGCTGCTTACACATACTTTCAGTATTAGCTTTTCTACAGTATTTTCCATTAAATAATTTTCTACAAAAAGGAATGAGAATTACATCGAGTAGTACAGGTGTGTAGCCTGCTAAAATATCATTAGATATGCAAATCAATTAACTCATTAGGCAGAAAAAATATGTGACTCTGTGATGATCATTTCAAAGTAAAGCTGTTGTGGTAAGACAAGAGCAGGTCAGTGAAATAAAGGCTTGTTGAGGACATCTGGGTACCAAAAGAGTTTATAAATAAAGGAAAGCACGAAGCATCCATTATGGAATGAGCTCATTTTTCTGTCTTATCAGTAGAGAAGGTGGTGGCTAACAAAGTCCAACAATCCAACAACAGAAGAGCCTTTGAATTCTGTGGTTCCCAGACAGAATCCTCTCACACAGAGATTTGTTCTGCTAACAGGTAATCCCTGTCCTCACACAAACCAACCTGAGCAGGAGAATTGTCCCAGCTGAAATCCAGGTCCCCAAACAAAGCTCTTCCCAGGCCTCCCTGTGGTGTCCCTGCCCTTGCAGTGTCTGTGAGCTTGGCAGAACACAATAAACTCTCCCCTCAAATCCTGCAGTCGCCTCAGTCATTAATAAAGGATATTAAAAAAGACACTTTGGAAACTGAAGGAAAAAGGGACGCTTTATAAGAAAGATGCTGGAGAAGTAATACAGTTTATCTACACTTTTGCAGAGCTTTAGAGGCAGCCCATTATAAAGAGCAAATCTACAAAGTTGCCTTAAAATATCTGAGTTACTGGAGTAGATTAATAAGAGCAGATTTCAAATCAAAGGAGACTTACAAGTGGGAATAGTTTTGAAGGAGTGCAGAGAGTACAGGAGTGCCACAAGAATCAATATTAATACCATTCCTTTTACTATCTCTGAAGATTTATACAATGCCACATGGACTGGAGTGACAATATTCACATAAAGTGCAAAGCAGGGGCAGCCAGCACCAAGCAAGGTTTACAATTCACATGCAGAGAGGGTTCTCTCTGCTACAAAGGGGACAGTGATGGAAAACAAAAAGGAATGTAACATTTTAATGAGTTATATCCTACAGAGATGTGCAGCAGAAAGAAATGCTTCAAAAAAACAACTGTAGTATTCTTCTGACTTGACTTTTTAGTCACCAAATTCTTAAGAAAAGGGAGAGAACATTTTGTGATACATTTGTGAAGCTCAATTTATTACTAGTTTCTTTGTTTGAAATAAACACATTAAAAGTCAGGAGAACATAATGCAAGAATAACAAGTAGTACACCAATTTTGTAGTGCCAAAGAATTAGTATTTATTTCAGGAACATTATTTATTTAGCAATCATGCTGGACAATACCACAAGCCCTGCTTGAAATGCTACACCTTGGCTTTAATGAGTTTGATGACCATTGACATCTAGACAGGTTTGTGGTGAATATTCACAGCTTCTGGAAGCAATGAACTCATGGACAATGAGTGTAAAAGCTTAATTACATATTCAATGTAAAGTTTGATATGCACATAGAACATACAGAGGGATTAAATGGAATCCTCATGTTGCAGTTACCTGAGCTCTCCCATCATTACACTTCATTTTCCACCATCGCACACTTTTGTTTTACCCTCAATAGTCACAGCTCATGATGCTGAATTATCTCACCTGTTCAGCACACAGAAATGGTAATTACCAACACCACCAAAAAGCAACAACCAAAAACCATGCATTTGTAGAATTCACCAGAACCATTAAAACCCTCAACTTAAAGCCTTGTTTTGTAGTCAGCAAAACTTTTTTTTACCTTTTCCACCTTCTGACTGAGATTTCAGTGGCCAAAATCTTCAGCTTTACCATTAATGTTGACCAAAACCCACAGACGAGACCAAAATCACCTGCTGGACAAAGAAAAGCACGTGGCTCAGGCAGCAGCCAAAAACCACACATTTGCAAAATTCACCTGTAGGACGAAAACCCTCAACTTTAAACCTTGTTTTCCTGTCAGCAAACAGTTTTTTAGCTTCTGTTCCTTTAGCCTCAGATTTCAGTGGCCAAAATGTTCAACTTTACCGTTAGTGGTGACCAAAACCCACGGCTCAGCAGAGCAGACCAAAATGTCCTCCTGAACAAAGAAAAGCACGTGGCTGAGGCAGGAGCCAAAAACCACACATTTGTAAAACTAACCTGTAGCATTAAAACCTTAAAGTTTAAACCTTGTTTTCTATTCACTAAACCTTTTTAGCATCTCTTCCTTCAGTCTGAGATCCCAGTGACCAAAATCCTCAGCTCTATCACTATTACTGACCAAACCCACAGAGCAGGCCCAAATGGACGAAGCGAGGCCCATGGCCGGGCCCTCAGCTGGACGTGGCCGGGGCACAGCGGGCCCCGAGGCTGGATCCCTGCACAGCCCTTACCTCTCCCTGGAGCCACAGCCTCCGGAGGAGCAGGGACCGCCGGAACACCAGGATTCTGCTCCAAACCCGGCCAGGCCCGGTCCCGAGCAGGGCCCTCCAGCTCTGGCAAGCCTGGCCCGTGTACTCACAGCGTGGCTGGGGCAGGAGGACTCCTTGTCCCCTCACAGCAGAGCCCACAAGTGGCCCCGGGGCTGTGCTGGTGGCCCTGGTGGTGTGCAGGTAGCCCCAGGCTGTGCAGGTGTCCCAGGGCTGTGCTGGTGGCCCTGGGGTGTGCAGGTGCTCCCAGGACTGTACAGGTGGCCCCGGTGGTGTGCAGCTGGCCCCAGGATGTACAGGTGACCCCAGGGCTGTGCTGGTGGCCCCGGGATGTGCAGATGGCCACAGGATGTGCAGGTGGTCCTGGAGCTGTGCAGGTCGCTCCGGTGGTGTGCAGGTGGCCATGGGATGCACAGGTGGTCCTGGAGCTGTGCAGGTGGTCCCTGGGATGTGCAGGTGGCCCCAGAGCCATGCAGGTGGCCCCGGGATGAGCAAGTGGCTCTGGGCTGTGCTGGTGATACCAGGGCTGTGCAGGTGGCCTCCAGATGGTGATCCCGGAGATGTGCAGGTGGCCCCAGGGTGTGCAGGTGGCCCCAGGACCATGCAGGTGGTCCCTGGGTGTGCAACTGGCCCTGTGGGTCATTATTCCAGCCTTGCACAGGATCTCATCACCAGCCCGAGCTCAGTGTTCCCAGCAGCATCCCAACCATCTCCTGTCTGCTTTAGCCTGCGAGTGTTGCCTTTATTTTTGGGCCTCAATGTCTGGATTTTTTGCTTTTTTTAACCTGCCTGTACTGAAATCTATCATATTTGTCTGAATTCACCGCATCTGTCAGGATCAGTGACCTGGCCCCTTCATTATCTGTCGTGGTGTAATCCACAGTAATTATCTTGGATGATTTCATGTTTTCTTCAAGCTCATTGATAATGTGTCAAGCAGTGAAGGACAAAGAGCCAATTACATTAGGATCCTATCAGAAAGTTTTCAGTTGGATGACAATTTCCCTCTGACTTCCCAGTTATTAATCCCTTAAATGTATTGTTTTAATTTCTTCATACATCACCACCTCCAATATCATGATTCCTCATTAGAATATTTTTCCTTGAATTAAAAATTCTTACTCATGAACTGCTAAAAAAATAATGTTAAAAATTATTTTTTAAAAAAATCTGATTTTTAAAGTAATCCAATAACACTGGCAACTAAAAACCTCTCTTATGATGTTATATTTTCTTTTTTATAGCTTGTTGCAATTGATCAGGAATTTCTCACTAATTACAAGAAGCTTGTGATTTGTAACACACAGTTGAGTATTACTGTCTTCTACTTAGCATAATAATCATTTTTACATTATAACCATCTAGAAGTTTGGATCAGTTATTTTCTGAACAGAAGACCGACTATGCAAGCTAATGAAAGAAATTTCCAACACTTTATGTAAAGAGTAAAATAAAAACATTACTTCCAAAGAGTAGATAATCTGTTTAAACTGGGACTGAAATCACTTCATTTTTTCCTGATGATAAAATACAGTTTTCCATAGAATAATGGAATATTCATTATTTTAAATAAAGTCAGGTAACAAGGTGAGCCAAATTGTGGCCTAAGCAGTGCACTTATCCAGATGCCAAAGCTGAATAAAAATGCCCTCAAATTCATTGTTTAAGGCTATTTCTGAGTTAAATATTCCCCTTTCAAGTGTGTAAGTCATTACATCAAAAACCAGGACTTTGCAGGGCACCCTGGTGGACTGATGCAATTATGGAATCCTGTGTAACTGTTGGAACAACAAGAGCAGGAACAAAACCAGTTCTGATTAAAATCAGCTTATAAGTTACATCCACACACACATAATTCTTTGATTATATTCTAGTTCTGGCAACACAATAGAGTGGCAGTAACAAGATAAGTGCAAAAATGAATATATCCCTTTTATTTCAAATCAATCACATTTCAAGTATTTTGTGTTACTTGTTGCATTGCACATAATTGCACATAATTGAAAATTTAAAAGAAAGCAAAAGAAAACCATTTAAATTCATAACGAAAACATCCACACCAAATATTGTAACTTTCAATTCTTGCTAATTTTTTCCTACCATGTGTACAAATGTTGAGCATGGCATCTGCAAGTGCCCCACAGGCTGTTTTCTCAAGCACTTCCACAGAAACCACTTTGCCGATTTTCATGGACATGAGGAGATTTTTCTTCAGACCCAGAAAGCCTGAAGGACCAGCCCTGTCATCTGCTCAGAATTACCATTTGGTTTTCATTTACAGGGACAAAGTGGGACGAGAAATGACTGGGAGACAAATCCACAGCTCAGTGCTCACTGTAGGCTCAAAGGATGGAGCCAAGGTTGGGCAGCTTGTGTCTTTTCCACATTTCTGGAGGAACAGAGCAAAGAGATGTGAGGATTTTGTTTTCTACACAAATGTGTCCAGCAGAGAAAGGAATGAATGCAGATTTAATGTGCTTCTGGTCTAAGCTCAGCACAGAGCCTTCTCCTCCTCTGCTGATTAACAAAACTGATCTTAGCTTCTCATCTCCAAAGAGAGAGAGAATAAAAATAGAAGTACAAAGTCGTGGCACCTGCAATAATCTTTAAATTGATTTCAGTGTCTTACTCACAGCATCATGTTTTAATTTGTTTCTGCACTTACTTTGAAATTAGGTGGTAACCAAATTACTTATAAAGAAGCAGTGAATTTTGACAGAACATTCCCTTCAAAATCCATTGTAATTCAGTTTGCTCTTCATGAAGACCATAAATTAGCACTTGCTTCATTTTTGGGCGGAAAAAGGAGCAATGCTTTTAATAATCAACGTGCTTTCCTTCACATTTGGAAGTGCAAAGACACACACAGTAGCAGCCAGAGAGCAGCAGGAGCTTTATTCAGAGTGGTGGTGGTGGTGAACCAACTTCCATTTGTTTCTTACAGTTACAAGCAATGCAGATTGCAGGTGTTTGCAGTGACATTTGCTTGGTATGAAAATACATTTCCAAGCAAATACGCACTATCAAGCATCTTTAGCAGCCACTCTCACCATTTTCTTTCACATTTAAACACATGGGTGCAGGGAAAGAAAACATAATTGAGCCGTATTAGCAATCATTTCAGAAATGGCTTTGGATGATGAGGATGTTCTTTGACATTTTCTAGAAGAGCTCCTTCAGGAGCAGAAGAGAGAAGTGCTGCTCACAGCTGGCTTCTCGCTCCGCTGCCGTTCCCTTCTCCGTGCACACCTTCAGCTCAGCCCCTCAGTGATTCTTCACACCAGCCCACCAGCCAGAATCCTCTCTTTGTTTCCAGCACAGCCTGTGCCTCCTTCCTGCTCAGATGAGATCCAGGTCTCGAGTGACACCAAAGCCAAGTCCCAGTTCCATGCACAGCACTCTGCTTCAGACGTGACAGCCAAAGAGGAAGTTAGCAGTTTATGACACAATTTAATGTTGTTTCAAAGCACTAACAAGTCGTGAGTTTTCCCTCAGTTTTACATTACATATCATCGTTAAAATGCAGTGCTGTTTAGTAGGGATGCATTTCTGTAAGCGTGAGCCCATGCAGCCTTACAGTGTGAGCAAAGCTGATCACACAAGTACCTGTGTGAGCAGAATTTTAAGTGCAGTGCTTTGCAAAATGTGTCCCTTGGCAGTGTAACCCTAGATTTTTCTTTACTGGAAGGTACTGTGATCAAATTACCATTTTTTGCTCCTTGCTGTACTTACTGTGCCTTGCCATCTGTCTTGTCCTGCACATCTGTCCCGTATCCCAGTTCCTTCTCCATTCCTTTCCTCTCTGTCCTACTGGTCCCATTTGCCCTTACTCCACATTTTCATTCTCCTCATGCTGCTTGCATGCTTTTGCTTATGTTCTAGCACTACCTCCTCCTCCTCTTACTAAGAGGATCTCAAGTGTGTTTAAATCATTCTTGAGCATCCCTCTCTTTTCCTCTGAAATCTGCCTTGTTTATTTAGAAAATTCTATCTTTGCTGTCCTGTAATTTACATTATTTTGCATAACTATGTTTAGCATAGAGCACATTTTAAGGAATCAAACAGAAACCCAGCTTTTGATGAAATGGCAGGTTTTGTTTTTAATTTGTACCTACAGACACACATCTGCAAACCTCCCCTCCACTGGCAGAAGCAAACAGCTCTCCTTAGTGCTATTGCTTTTAAGATCCTTTTCCATAATGGAGTTGTAGCAGAATTTTTTCACAGAGAGTGAGAGAGACAGCAGCTTTTTTGCTATAAAGAGACCTTTCTTAGATTGGGGGGAAGAGAAACTTTGGCTGGTACACAATTTGGAGATGTCAGTGCTCTTTCACAGGAATGGAAGATGATAACTGATGAGGGGACCTTTGAGGAACTCCAGAACTGTGTTCACCTCTTATTTTATGTTAGTCTAATAAAAGTGTGGCTGTTTCTACATTCAGCTGCTGAGTTCAGTTGACAAGAGCTACATTTTCCAATAAATCATTTTCTAACCTCTTTTGCTATCAATTCCCTTGTGTCAATGATAGGTTTCTGAAAAAGCAGAAGCAAAGAACTCTCCTGGGCAGTTTTCAGTGGCAAGTACCAGACACAAAGGATCCCAAACGCTGCTGGGCACTGACCTGCACTTGTCACTGTGTGGCATTCTCACACTAACAACCCTGCAGTGCTCTGTGGGGTAAAAACCAGGCACAGTGTGTGATGTATGAGCTGGAGCAGGGGAACCTGAGTCTCTGTCGCCCTTGTTGTCCCTGCAGGTCACCCTGGGCCTGTTTCCTGTCCTGCTCCCCACCTGCTTTGCTTGCAAGTTCTTCGGAAGGAAGAGTGTGTCTTAACAAGTGAGGCACTGGGATTGTTTGAGAGCTGCTTTCTCTTCCACAGTACTGCTGGGTAATTCAGTGCTTTATGTACGAGATTTATTTCTTAGAAAATTGTACAAACTAAAAATTAGAGTCACACAGCCACCACTTTTCAATGTCCAGCTTCCTGAATTCTTCATTCCAAAGTGATGCCAATGGGAAGCAATCAGAGTGGCATTTGGGACATTTGTCTCCACTGCTAGCATTTCACAGTTGTGTGCTACCAATGATCACAGAACTCCGGCATGAGGGATTTTTTTTAATCTGACACACTTTTTTCCTCCTAAATTTGGAATGAGAAGTGAGATTTCTTTAATTTGTAATAGCATTTCCTTGGTTTGTATGATTTTGCCATATCTCATACCTGGGTGTATCACTCAAGTTTATACACAGTGAATTTTTATAAGGACATAGAGTGCCAGGACAAGAGGGAATGGCTTCAAAGTGACAGACAGAAGGTTTAGATTGGATATTAGGAAGTAAATTATTCACAGTGAGGTGCTGAGTCCCTGGCACAGGGTGTCCAGAGAAGCTGTGGCTGCCCCATCTCTGGAAGCGCCCAAGGTCAGGCTGGATGGAACTCTTCCTGCCTGGGACAGTGGAAGGAGTTCCTCCTCATAACAGAAATCAGATGATCTTTAGGGTTTCTTCCAACCAAACCATTCTGTGATTCTGTGATTCTCTAAGGTTCAACCATAGAGCCTTTGATCAAGTTATTTCAACTTTCTTCATCTGCCAATGTATAAAAAAAACTATCACATTAGGCCTTATCCAAAGGTATTGCAAGTCTTAGAATGTCACAAACTTTAAATAAAAATCATCTGTAATTGTCATTTTTGCTGATTACTTTACTGGGTCCTGTAATGTCACTCCTGCATCCATTCCAGGCACATCCATTGCTTTGACCCAAACTCAAGGCTGTTAAATGGAATGACTTTCTAAAAAAAAGCCTGTAAACAAAAGTAGATGGTGTTTGATATTTAGAACAACATAAGCATGCTGCCATCTCATCAGTCAGCTCAGTATAAACATGCTTTTCACGTGAGGTTTAATGTTTGGCGTTGTGCTGCCTCCCTGCTGACCAAGGAGCACTTTCACATGCATTACGCGCCACATTCACTGCGAGCTAATGCATTATACAAAAATAATTTTTTAAAAAAATTAAATATTTACATTCCTTTGAAGGTTTAATACCAGATATCCCTAATGACTGCATTTTCTCATTTCTGCATTTTATAGTAATTGCTTCCCTCACCATGTACTCTTTGGTGATTTTCCAATTAATTGCCAACCCGTCTGACCACCTTTACTCTGTGTTTTATTCCTGGCTTATAAAAGAAATTTAGCAGCTGTTAAGAACATCATGGTAATGTTTTTGACTGCTTATGAATCTGAAAATGCTAGGCAGACATTAATTAAGTCACATAATGGTATTTAGCAGACACCACCGTGATTGATGGCATTACTTTGTGCACTGTATGTGTGTAGGCAATTCAAAGCACAGTTTCACAGGGATTCCCAAGCCTGGGTTTCACTCCTAAAGTCCACTTAGGGATTAATAGGAAATCTAACTCAAAACATCAACAATATGACACAGTACCCAAAACCTCTGGCAGAAAATAAATGGCAGCCTGACAAATGTTAAATGGTACATAAAGCTACAAACATTAAATGGAACAAAAAGCTACATATTCCACAGAGTCTTCACAGGCTTTGTATGTACAGACTTTGCTGTATAGAGGGTTTAAAGCTATTTTTCTCTTCAGAAACCAGGAATTAAGATAAGGAAGGGCGTCATGCTGCAATGCCTTCCAGAAGCAAATAAAAGAAATCACTGAAAAGAGGAGAAGATGTTACAAAGCTCAGCTGCATTTGCTGTGTTTGGTAGGTTTTCATTTGAGGCCCTAATCGCAGGAACAAGATTTGTTCTAAATTGTTTGCATTTGCTTCTGAATATCTGGAAATTTGCTTGTTAAGTGTTCAGGTGGAGGAAAAAGCCTTCTCAGGTGCAGGAAGAAGTAATGCTGTGCAGCCAGTGGAAAGAAACATTCAAACAATTATCCACCCTAGTGCTCCGAGTCATATTAAAACAATCTATAAGCTAATTCAATGCTAACACAATGTCTCATAAATGGTAAACGGGCTGGATGAACATCCTGGCTGAGCAGGCTGGATGAACAACCTTCCAAGTGAAGAAATGCAGCATCATTGCAGTGTTCAACAAGGCTTTAACTGCCAGGGACACTTCATACCTGCTGCATTCCATCACTCTTGCCAGCACAGATTTGTTTCCAGAGTGTGTGAAACCAATGACTAGCAAGATTCTGAAATGTAACCTTTCACTTTTCTTATTTTGTTCCTATATTTTCTCATGCGAGCTGGTCAATAGAAGATAAGCAAAGTGATTCAAATAGAATTTTAAGACAGTTCCAGGATGAGTCTAAGCCCTGCTCCCTTCTCTCCAACTCCACAAGCTCTTCCCACAATTTTTGGATTCTTCAAGGTGAACAAGTGTAAATGGGTATTTTTGAACTCCCTAAATTCTTTTGTTTTTTACTGCTCTCCTGTGAGACAAAATTGTTGGATCTAATCATCATAAGCACTTATCCACTTTTAGAATAAACACAGGAATTTCACTGCAGTTCTCGCAAAGAACTGATGGGAAACTTAAATTTGAAGATGATGCTTAATGCCACCTTGCAGGCTTAGTAATGAGCACTTACAGATCTTCTGATTGAAAATTCAGCTGGCTGCCTAGTCCCTGAGAAAACTTTAAATTAATAAAACTTCCAAATACTTTTTTCTTCTTAATTTTTCATGATGTTTCTATTTGATGAAAAAGTAAAGCAAAGCAAACTGTGGAGATGAAGGCAAACATGAGAATCCTGAATGCTGGAAACCCAAGGAACATCACTAAGGGCTCTGCAGTTTGCAGAGGTGACAGCTTCACCTCTCATTGCCTGGAGTATCAGCAGGATCAGCTGCAACATTCATCAGCTGGGATATAGGAAGAGAATTACCTCCAATGAAGCTCCTGGGGATTTTTACATTGCATTCATAGTCTTATTGTCTTCAGAACTGGAGGCTACTTTAGATCTGACAACCTACAGATCTGATAAATATTTAAAAATATTTAAAAAATAAAAGTAAATTTGGAGGAATGGTTGAATAGTAGAAGAAACTTTCAACTTTTTCACATTGCTGTCTGCAAGTCAAAGTAAGTTCATTTATCTCATTCCCTCCCCACCAAAAAAAAAAAATAAATTATTTTAGGTCTGTAATATGTCTTGAAAAACCAAGACAAGAAAAGACTGCCCAAAAAGACAAGGTGGCACATACCATCTGTCATGCATCCCCAAATGTTAATTACTTATGAGTAAGATTTAAGATGAAAATGGAAATGAAAATGATCTTCAAAGTGTAACTGAAGAGCCATGGCTGCAGTTCAGCTCTCTGTACGTCTTGATCCTCTTTTTCTCACACTTCAATTGAAGGATGATACTTCGACTTTTCCCAGGATCTATATTGCTGCACACGTTACTAATCCACACAAATTTCTGCAGCACTAAAGGGCAAGATCTATTTGGAATGGTTTATAGGAAGTTTTGTATTTATAGAAAATTCAGATTGCAATTAGAGATCTTTAAATAGGCTTCCCACACACACATTTTGGTACTATGCAAAAAGAAAGAACAGTGAATTTCTCCATATTCCATTGATATGATTAAACCTACAGAATGGCAGGGCTAGAGGAAAGGAAGATAAAACTATTGATCTAATTTTGAACCTCTAGATGTGAAATGTTGGATACAAAGCAGCTCAGTAATTTTGATTCCAAGCTACATCCAAAAGTGAAAAAGTCTGTTATTTTACCCTTAAGATATAAAATAATTTTTTTATAATAACTTCTGTTCACTGAAGATTTTGCCCTGAGAGGAACAAAAGCAGCACAAAAATACCTAATCTTCAGGGGTTTCTATACCTTAGAAGGGAAAATTCCTGCACGGAGAATAATCACTTGAAAAGAACTTATTTACTTAGCCCTCAGGTAGAAAAGAGTTTATGCACACACAGAAAATCCAGATAGTGTCTGCCACAGAGCCTTGGATATCTCACACACAATCTCTATTCATGGCTTTAAAACTGAGAAACAGCTCAAAATCGCTGTTTGCCAGCATCTCTGGGGGAGGAGCTGAAGCTGAGCACAGCTATAAAGCGCTTCCCAAAAAGACTAATAACATTTTGCAACGTGAGAATGGCAATCCCAATGTCCGGCTTTTCTTCCAAGAGCAGTTTCTTTGTGTGCTTTGCTCCGAGAAGGAGAGGTGGCTCTTCAAAGCCCCTTGTTTTGCTGAGGAATGTTTTTGTGGTTACTGCCCCGCAGTGGCTCATTGGAATATGTATGCAGGGTGGTTGTTTTTTTTCTGCCTGAGCAGGCATTTGGAGACGGCGAGGGTTGCCAGGGAATCTTTTATTTTCACTCAGCCTGCCTTGCAAATGATGTACAGTTATAGGCAAATACAGCTATAATCCAGTCGCACGTTTTCTTTCACATCCTTATTACAGAGCTGATGTATTCCTCGCCTCAATGTATAGATTCTATTTTGTACTTACTGATGGCTCTTTGGATGAAATGGAAAGATTTAGTAGATAAACAGGGAAGTGATTCGGAGAACAGGCATTTCATTGAGTGCTCCCAGTGACAGTGAATCCTGCACTCTGCCATGAATGGTAAAAACCTCAATGAGTGTAAATGCACATCCGTGTGTGTAAATGCTCCTTTCTCACGCACTGATCCTCTGTGCACGCTTCCATTCCACATGATTTATTCTGAGAACAAAACCAGAACTACCTTACCATGTCAATAAAAGTTGTTCTGTATATTTAAGACATTAATTTAGCAAGCAGGAACTCCTTTTTAGGTTCGTGGTCTGAGCGTTTCACTGCTGTAATGATCTGGCACAGTGAGCACATTGCACAGTGACCCAGATTTTCCCTGTGCTCTGGCTTTGGACTGCTCTGCCAGTGTCATCCATCTCCCAGGGCGAAGGGGAGCTCCAGTCACACTTTCCCAGCCCAATGCAATTCTTTGCTGGGACTGCAATCAGAAAGAGGAAGGGTTACTCTGGAGAACTCCAGTGCCAGCTCAGCCTGCTGGCTCCCATAGCCACGGACATGGTCCCCAGTTCTGACACTGGCCTTTGTGCACAGCAGCAGCAGCACTGTCACAGTGTAAGAATAAAACTATTTTTCTTCAACTATTTTTTCTAATACGTCTTGCCTGTTTGAATTTAGATACACTCAGTTCTGTAGCCAAATACATTTTCAAATTACTAGCAGATTAAAAGAGCAAAAAGCACTCTGGAATTCACGATTGCTTTCAGTCAGTGAAGCAGGGAGGATGTTACAAAACATGAAGTCACCCTTCAGTCTGACCTTGATTTGCAATCTACAATTTAGTGAATCTCACATCACATCAGATGTTCACTGGGTTAAAAAGATCAGTGAGCTTACCTGCCAGTACATATGTAGCTTATCTCTTTGTTTGGAGTTCAGCTTGTCAGCACACTAGTGATCTGTGCTCCATCTGCACATGGAAGCAGAAATATTCCAGTCTCACAACACACAAGCAAGCACTGCCCTGGAGTTCTTGTTTCAGCTGAGGGATGTTTATGGGGCTGAGCATACTGGTGCTGTCATCCTAATTTTTCTACGTTGTTATTGTAGCAGCACAAAGTTCTTGCAGTATGTGGTTTAAAATGCTGGCTGCTCAGCAAATGAGCTAGTGCATGCAGCATTGTAATAACACAGAAATCTGCATGTTGAATTTCAATTATGCTTTAAAGCTTTCCAAATGCTTACACTTTTTTTTTCACATGCAATGAAATGTTAGTTGTTTGTTTGTTTTTTTTCCTTTCTCTACAAGCATCAGCACGGCAGGGCACTAGAGAGTTTCCTTCCAGGTAAGTGATTGTTTACTTCAGCTCCCTGCCCTGTGGAAAGGCTGCCTAGCGAGTGACCATGTTAGAAAAGAGGTTCACTGTTTTGAAATCAGTTAATGCATTATGTCCCTCTCCTGAAACAGAGGAAATTAGTTCTGTGAGATGCTTTTTACCTTCCCATGTTAAAATAGTCAGTGCAGTAATGCATTTTGGGGTTGGTGCAAAGTAGGATGTCCAATGCTAAGATTTATTTGCAGGAACTTGTCACTGGTGCCTGCAGTCAGCACAAAGGACTGGCTGCTTAGGACAGGAAAGAAGAATCATTATTTCTTGAAACTGAGGTTTGCAACTCACTAGAAATCATCATTTAAATTCTGGGAAGTGTTTGGATTCACCATCCTCTGGAAGGCTAGATTTCATGGTCACTCTCCTTGTGCCAAAAAAATTCTTTAATGACTTTAAGTGGAAATAGTGCAAGGCTGGATTCAGCCGTGATTGCAGGGAGGAACTAGAAAGGATTTTACTGTAGCAGAGCATTCTCATTGTCACAAAACATGGTCACTATGAATTTAATCCTGGAATGTTGCAAAGGAGTTCTCACACCCTAGGAAATGTCACCAAGCAGGCAGGTCTGCACACCTCAATGGCAGCAGTGTCCAGAAACACAGCAATAAAACCTAAAAGCAATACAATCATCTCGGAGTGGCTGGATACAATCATATCAGCCCAGTTTGGAAGGCAGAGCTAATCTGTCCAGCTGTATTTTTTTGGATGAAGCCACACTGCTTGAGGGAACTCTGCACTCTGCTGCACTGGTCTGTGAAGTCTGTGATCTGCCAGACTGAGCTAAGTTGGGTTAAGGTAATGGCATCTCCCTCACCATGAGCAAAATTACAGGCTGGAACAGGAAAGCGTTTTTAAAGTTAGAGATAATTGAGAAGAACAATTCCAGGTTTGGAAAAGCTGTAAAATAAGAAACATAAGATGCTTGTTTCCCTTCTGTAAGAGTCCAATACTTTATGGTTCTTCAAGGTAGTGGACAAGGAAACAATGAGAACCAAAGTTCTCATTAACAATAATCAAAGAGAAGAATGAAGTTGTAAAGTCTGAATAACTACTTCATAAAGTTCATTTAAAGCCACTACTGATGTACAGAACAACATAGGCTCAAACTGAAGCTCCAGCACATAAAAATCTTTCACATAGTTTTAAGAAAATAGAAAAAAATACCATGTACCCATGGTAGTTGTATATTGGTCATGGTACCCATGGTTGGTGTCCAGTGAAACAAGAGGTGGAGGAAAAGAGATGGAAGTAAGATTTAAACTTTCTTCTTGTGCAACATAAATTAAAGATGTGAGCACTACACTCCGAGAAAGGTTCCAAGTACATTTCAGGGCCCTAGTGACAGAACTAACCACTCCAGCTCTGTTTTCAGTTTAGTACAATGTCACTGCAGTCCCTCGAGGTGAACAGCTTCACACAGAAACTTCTAACACCAATTCTCGGTTCACGCATGCATGCACTCTGCTTTTAGAAAGCAAGAAAACCAAGGGTAAAAATTTGGATTTTTCATAGCTAATGAATCCAACAGTAGTCTTGAAAGACTGCAATAGAATAAGATCTGTATTTCTTATGTTTTAATATATTAATCCATTGACTGAGCTATGATGATGATAAGGGAAAAGGAACTGTTCCCCATTGTCACAAGACAGTGCCTCTAAAATTAACAATTAATAAAGTCTCTTCTTTCAGCCAAGAAGGCAATCACAATGCAGAGATCATAACCACAATGATTTGAATTATTATCCCATATTTTCAAGTAGAACTTGGCTCCTTGATCAACATGGGTGTTGTAACAAATGACAGAAGGAGCTGTTTTGGTAGAAGCCAGATTTGAAGATGAAGTGACAATGGAGAAGACTCCAAAATAAAAATCCCAGTCTAGCCAGCAGCAGGAGGTGAAGAACAGGACCTGTTCCACTGTGAACACACTGTGGCAACAGAGCTGCTTACAGCAAAGGGCAAGAGGACATCACTGCTCCTTTCTGTGTAAGCTTCTCGCTTCTCAAACTCTTCATTTCCAGAGATTTCTTTGCTGTAAATGCCAAAGCAAGGGAAAATAAGCCTCAAAGAGGAACAGATATTAAAGACAACAACATTACGTTTTGTGATTCTTCACTCACATGCTAATTTTTTCAGTTGATCTCATTCAAGTAAAACCTCCAGCAACAGAAGCAGCACTCCAGTGAGAAACTTTATGCTTCACTTTCTTTTGTCAGATAAAATTGACTCTAGTAGTATTTTTTTTGTGTCCTTGCAATTCTAGCAACATGAAGCTGCTTGAAATTTGTTCCCTGCTAAGGCAAATGTAGCTCTGTAGAGCAAGAGGAAGCAGCTAGAACTGGTGATTGTGATCTGAAGTTTTCCTGAGTCACAGCGCTGGTTCTGCACGTGTGAGTAACATGGACAAGCATCTTCCAACCCAAGATTTAAAATTATTAAGGCTCAGATAACTGTCTGTGAGGACATGGTATTTGTATGGCTACTTCTTACATGTTCCACCAGCGGGAGATGTGTTAAAATAAATGGGAGAGCCAGAACAAGACTGATTCAGTCTCATTTGTTTTTGTCACTCATACATGTATGTGTCAGTGGTTAGAGATCCATTTTTGAGGAAATGACTGGTAAATATCAGCCCAAATCACTGCAGGAAGGAGTAGATACAGGGCAAGACAGTAATTTCTCATGTATTTACAGGGTTGTAAAAGCAAGTTAATGTTAGGGAGATTTTGAGCGCTGGAACACAGAATGTCACAAATGGGGTAATACCTGTTTTTGTCTTATTAATAGGCAAATGCTGAAAATGTTCTAGAAATCTATCAAATAACTCTACAGGAAACTTAAAACTAGTCTGAAAAAACACTCAGCTTTGCTTTCATTTCCTATTAGTCATTGTGAGAACTGTCTGCCGAGATACTGAAGGTATTATCATGGTTGACTACGTTACACTTAAAACCCTCAGGGCAGCACTACACTTACCTGTGCATAACCTGCAATCAAGTATGAAAAATAAATATTAAGGCACATTTTGGAATCCCTGAGGCCTTGTTTGAGTGGCTTATGCTGTCGACTTTGGTTTATATCATACTTTAAATTTGGCAGACATATCAACAGCAACGGATACTTTATTTTCAGTTCAGACAAACCATTTTGTTTAACTATGGCTGGAAAAGCCCCGAACTGCATGGCAGTATAGATTGCAGGTTGAGCTTTTTTTCCTTCACAGAGCAATGTGAAACATTTTTATTTCAGGTCTAGCACAGACCACAGACTCTGCTCTTCATTTACAACACGGTACAAGCAAGTGATTAGAAGCAGAAGAGGAGAGAGACCACAGTAAATTGCTCTTGCCTTTTTATATAGTGACCCATGGCAGTGGTCAGGAGAAAACAATATTCTCTAAAGAAATCTGCAGTCCATTTCTCTGTTTTACATACTGAAACAGTGCAGAGCACTGTGGGAAGTGTAACACAAGACAATGTGGAGTTAAATAAAGTTAGGCAGTGCCATGATGTACATGCTTGGGTGGAAATCATCAATCTGGCATTTACTGCTGCCATGCCAGTGTGGTTTTCCATTAGGACACAACTGCCCTCAGTGTAGCTGGAAGCCTGGAGAGCTCTGGCTTCTATTAAAGGATAACTCCCAAGAACCTGAGGGAGGTTTTATCGAGATCAGCTCCTGGCCTTACCCTCCTCTTACGCCCAGTAAGTCTGACACATAACAGACATTCCTATTACCAGTGTAGGATAAGATTTAGGCTTGATCTCATTTAAATTTTATCAGCATGGCTGTTGATCAGCTGTTGTTATTCACACATCTCTCCCAGTCCTAGAGTTATCTCTTTAACTGCTGTTGTACTGATGCCAGGGTATGCCACTAGAAACATTTTATACCTGTGTAATTGGATCTACACTCAAGTGATTGAAATAATGATAAAACCAAAAGCTGGTCTTGTCTGTGCAGGGAATTTTATGTCAGAAATCTGTCTCTATAGGCAGAGGCTCAGGCTACAAGTGGCTACAAGAGCAATGCGTGGAGGCACAGCATCAGCTAATCCGTGGCAGCTCCTGCCCGTGTGCCCAGCCCCTGGGGACACAGCTCAGGACAACGTGGCCAAGTTTAAGGTGATGGAGTCACCAGGCCTTGCCACAGGCAGAGGGCACCTGCTCGAGTCAGATGATGGATTAACTTGCTAAGCTTCAATAGCCTGTGAGTGACTCTGAGCCCCCTTTGTGTTTCCAGCAATTCCAGTCAATGTGTGGAAATGCTCTGAAGGAAGAGCAGTTTTTTCTTGTTGCCCTTACCCCCTGCCTTTTCATTTTCTCGAGGCACACAAAGAAAACTTATCAAAACCGTGGCAGTGACTTCTGTTCAGCAGTTCTCTTCTGTACAAAATTAATGTAAAGAACACAAAAATTGATTCTTGACAAAGAATCCAAAGTAATTGTTCAAGATAGCTAAAGTTCAGAAACTGAAATAGTGCTCAGAACAAATACAATAATAAATATCGCAGCTATCTGGAGGAGACAGGCAACCTAACCCCCAAACCTAACCCTGAGTTCTTTATTTGATGCTATTGAGAATTACAATGATGATAACAAGGAAGATGAGGACAAATATCTCTGGATTATTATAAAATTTTATTCATTAAGATTAACTTTGGAAATGAAGCAGAGGCAATTTTTTAGGGTTGTGCCCAAGATTCCTTCTCGGACTGGACACTGAGCCTGGTTTCTGCCTTATCAGGCAATAAAATTATTCTTCCTCTGAAATTAGGACCCAATATATTTATTATTGGATATCTATTATTTGATACTATGGGATCAAGTTATGTTCCTCCAATAATACAAAACTAAAATAATATATAAATATAAATAAAATTATAAATATTGTGCTGTACTCAGATTAATCAAACTTTACAGTATAACACAGAGGATTAGTTTGGTCCATGAGTTTGCATGTAATAGAAAAATGAAAATATCTTCAGAAATGATAATGATCTAAGTTGTGCTCATACTCTGAAAGGTGTGGTCTTGAAAACTAATTTTTTCCTTAATTATTTTAAAATATTTCCACAAGTAAGAATATTAGTAAAAGAAAAAAAAAATAACAGCATATAATGCAAATTTTTTTGCAGAAATGTGTTGTCTAGGACTGGGTGCTTTAATTGCATAAAGATTTATTGGACTTGGACCATGTATGGGATTGATACGTTTTTGCCAGTCCCTTGATTTCTAATTTCTTTGCCAAACAATTTTGAACAAGGGCGATGATTTATCTTGGCCCTCCGTAGTTCTGTTTTCATTTTTTAGTTCAGTTTCAGAGGAAGTTCATGAAATTTAGGGTGCTTTCGTGCCCAAGTATTGCAATTTATACCAATACAGTTAAAATGTCAAAACAAAATGTTAATTGATTAATATTAGTTTAAAAACAGTTATAAGAGTTCAGGAGGGTAAAATCTCACTCACATAAATCCTCCTTGCACCAGGTCAAATACAGCTTTTATTACCATGACCAAAGCCATAACTGCCATAGCAGTGCAACCACTTATATCTATTTTTAAACTGAATATCTGAGACACTTAAGGAAATGTCACCTGTAATTTTTGGTCTCATGCTCTTTTCAAATTACAGGCATCAGTAACCATCTTTTGCAGCAAGCTCTGCCTCACCACTAAGTACCACAAGGATAAAGTTGCTTGCTTCTTTAAATTCTATTTATTATGACACCCTGGAATGGAGTACACACTAATTTCAGTGGATAAATGGAAATTTGAGCCCTCTAGGCTATATTCATAGCTACTAGTTATGAAAAGTAATGACCATGCCTTGCAAAAAAAACAACAAAAGATTTTCTTTTCAATTGTTGCACTATACGTCAAATGCATTATCTGCAAACTGTCATGGTCCACTTTTGGGTATTATTTCATTATATTTCAATATTACTGGGAGTAAGCATAAGAACAATATTTAATATGTTTTGGTTTTCCCTTCAAATTCTTCAGTCTGAGAAATTATGTGAGCTAACAACTTGGTTTCATCACGGAAATGGTTTAGGACAGCAATTTTTTTTTTTTTTTTTTTTTTTGCCCCAATGGGGATTTTCTTTCTTTAGCAACAAGAAAAATGCTATATAAAGCTTGAATACAATAAATTATCTTCTACTGCACTAAAATCTAGATTTTAAACCCAAAAGCAAAGGAGACCAAGTCTAAGTTGAATTAGACGCCGATGCGTTAAGTCTTGACAAAACTGACCGATCAATGTATTTTAAGCTGTTTTTTTACTTTTTTCTCTTGCTGTTTGCTCTGAAATCCCTGTGAATATATAACCAGCATTGGCATTTTGCTTTTGTTGACACTAATTGAGAGATATCTTCATTTGAAGCCTTCTGAGGGACGTTTCCCTGGGCGCTTCGTTGTTACGTGATCACGAAAGATCACGGCTCGAGCCAGGCAGGGTTAAAGCAGCCTTCCAAATAATCACTAACTAGGCAGTTAATGAAGTTGTAGAGATTAAAAACACCGCGTGGTTTTGTTTTTGGGTTCATTTCCCGTGTTTAACGCCACAAAGAACGTTTTTTTGGTGATTTCTGAGCTGCGGAGCGGCTGCGGGCCGTGAGGGAGTAGCGCTGCCTGGGGCGCCCTCTAGCGGCGCTGCTGCGGGAAATGCAGGCGGCGCCGGGAGAGGCCCCGGGCCCTCGCGGCACAAACGCCGCATCCAAAATCAAACAAATTAAAGATTTTATAACGCCCGTGCTGTTATCAACACATTAAACAGCTTTTGTGGGGTAAAATACTGTAGAACACACACCGTTTTGAGAAATAGGTAAAGCATTTTCAGATTTGAGGAGCTTTCCTCTCTTCCGTTTCACTGAGAACCCTGACGAGCCATGGTCATGAGCGTAAATTTTATTGGGGAAAAAAAAAGCCTACATGCAATTCTAGACTTCAATTAGCAAAAAACCCCAAACTTTTTCAGGAAGAAGTCTTAAGAGTCCACACATAATAGCCAAAGTTGAACTGAGTGAACATAACGCCCTAGGACGCCAACCCAAAGCGCAGGTGAGTGACCCTGGTCTGTGCTGGTACCTCGGTGTTCTTGCAAACAAACAATTCTGTGACTGTTGCATGAAGTTCTTGCTCCTGTAAAAACCTTAATAAGGAACATTCTGTTATCTGAATGGAAGGAAAGGAATCCACGTCCCGGCACGCATTTCTGAATAACTCTTCCAAAACAATCCCAAGCATTTTTAAATGAACGGCTTCACTCACTGCTGAGATACAGCAATCCCTGCAATGGGAATTACTGAGCCCTTGGCAACATGACTGAGCTAGAAGCATCCATGTCCATTCTCTGCTATTTCCTTTGCCCCTACAGCAGATGTTTGTTCAGCAGGTCCTGCCTTGTACTTGCATTGAACAAATAAAGTTCTTGATGCAGTCCAGGTAAGTGCTCTCAGCACTCTGTTTTGCAAAGCAATTCTTTCATTTTCTAGCCCACAAGGGAGTCAATTCTTCAGAGTTAGGGTCAAAGAATTGTGAGACAGTGGGCATGAGTTCCTGTTTCTCTGGTGAGAGGTTTTGGTTTCCATTCTCAGAATTACAGAGCATGGAAAGCCAGGGAGTGTAATTTCCTGTAAATTATGCATCAGACTCATCTCTCTTTGGAATTACATGGTCACCAATACCATTGGGCTTAAGGTGATATCAAAAAGGATGCTAAAACATATCTTGATACTGAAGAGTAATGTTCTTCCTTTTTGCAGATCACAATATACTCAACGTGTTAAGAAATCCAGGTCTGATGATGATTTAAAAGCACTTTATTTCAACAGGTCTTTGCCCTCTCAGCAAGACAATACAAGGAGATCTAGGCATGCAGCATACTCATAAAATCAATTCCATTTTTGAATGGCAAAATGTTGAGCTATATCAAACAACATCTGCATCTGTTTTTATTCAAACATAATTTGAGCAATAGTTAAAATATTTCTATTACTGACATATTAATTTTCACATTAAATAAGAACCTGACAGGCACAGGAACTAAAAGTCTTGCCAAAAACCAGATTGAAGCGTGGTAGAAAAGAAAGATGAGTATTCCATAATCCAGATTAGTGCCTGATTTACTACATCCTGCAGTAAATGCATATTGCATTGTTCTCCAGCTCCAGGTATGGTCAGTGGAGGTATCTACCTGCTTTGTTATTGCCCTGCACAGTCATGAGAAAAATTCTGTACCTTGGCATGGGCACTTCTGTCATTTCTCCAGAAGTACAGCTCCTGGTGGTCAGAAATTCAAAATCTCCATCATGAATCTAGCTGATAATTCTGTAATTGCACATGCAATTCAGCTCAAAGAAGAATGAATAAAAACGTATTTATTTAAGACCAGCCAATACTTGGACCCCTATAATGAATTTTAAATAGTATTTAATAATCTTTATATGTTAAAACAGGTTAAACAAGCCACCTAAGTAAGGAGGAGGAGGAGGAAGAAACAAGGATTTTACTTTTCTTGCTAGTAAGTAAAATATCCTGCAAAAGAGCCTGAAGGTTTATTTTTTCTTTTAGAGGAAATCACTTGTAATTGCATTAAGTTGGAAGGAAATTTATTTTTATTGTGGCAGGTAACAGAATAGCCTTTTAGTATCTTTTGTTTGGAATATTTGAATAGATGTGCAATCCTGTTAGTGTGCATCATTCTGAAATTTATAGCTTTCCAGTGGAAGCTAATTTAAAATAATGAAAAAAATATTGTTTATTCTAGCATTTTTGCATGTCTAGACTGCTTCTTAAACACAAGCTGTGCTGTAAAGTACAGCTAAAGACACAATATATTTCAGCTTTCTTAGTTTGTTTCTATTTTGCAAGACATAAATCCCCAGACACTCTTAAAGATGCAAAGAACAGCACAGTGCAACTTGTTACGTTTACAAAATGTATTTAAATGAACAGTTTCTGCAGATTCCTATTACTCAGTTTGCTGTTATCAAGGACAGGTATTTCATTAATTCCTAGCTGGAAGACTCAGTCTGATTTTGATCTGATTTGAGTCATTTTAAGCTGCCACCTGTATTGTCATGGATATCATTGCTGCTGGCTCCAGCAGGGAGCTGGGACCCTGAGTTCCCCTGTCCTGCCTGGCACAGCCCTGCCAAAGCCCTGCCCTTTGGGTGTGTGTGCAGCATCTCTCAAAGCAGAGCATAAAAATTAATGCATTTTATGCATAATTCATGGCATTTAAAAAACATTGTCACTTGACAGCTGAGTTGATAATAACATTAGTTTGTTCTACCTCCTGCTGTTAAGTACGAGACTTCCAGAGCTCTGTGTTTTCATGGTTCTGGCAACACCTCTGTGAGACGAGAGCCACCACTGGAGCCTGGCTCTCCCTCAACAATCTGTGTGTTTAGAAATCGAGATCCTTCTGAAAATAATGCAGTCTAAACTTCCTCCCTATCAGCAATAGGTGTGTCATGTCTCCAGTTCTGGAATGGAAGGAGCAGGGTGCACATGTGACAATTGTTCATCTCCACTGGTGGCTGTAGGGTTTCGTTTTTTATACATCTGTGTCATTTCTAGTTATTGTTGTATATACATCTGTGTCATTTCTAGTTATGGTTGTATATGACATAAAGCGGTTTGACCTGATGTTATGCCAGTTTCTTGGCCAAAAAATAATATTTCCACAAATAATTTAGAAAAAAGAAGATCAACCACTGTAGTTATAGAGCACTACAAAGGGTTGGGCTCTGAGACACCCAGACCCACTTGTTTTATTAGCAAATCCAAATACGGGATTGTTGATGCAATGGTGCAATGGAGACAAACATTTCTCCCAGAAAAGGTAAAACTTGGGAATTTCCATTATTGAGAAGTAGAAGTAAAATCTCAGCTAGTGTTCAAAAACGTGAGTGGGATTTATTTTACATTTCCACCAAATAGGCATGAGGGAAAAAGGAGAGAAAGAAACTTTTGCTCACATATATGGAGAATAAAAGTCATATTTGAGAGTGAGGCAAAATCCTAGCAAAAGATGTGGCATGATGTGGCTGCAATTTGTTCTCTGAGTTTTTCTGTTGTTCTGACAGCAAAGAAGAAACAACACAGAACTCTGTGAGGCCTTCAGCAGAGAAAGACCTCCAACCTTATCTGTCAGGCTGGTGAAAGTAGCTCCTTTTTGTTCCCTGCACCAATCTCCAACTGCCCCCATCCCCATCACCAAAGGGAAGGCTTGTGACTCTTATTTTCTTGCATAGAGACATAAAAGTGAGTTACAATCTTTCTCTGCAGCTGTCATCATGTGGTCTCTCAATGACTTATCTGGTGACCAAAGTAAGGCTACTCAAGCAATATATTTTATGTGACCTTTGCAAAAATGCTGAGAATCCGTCCTACAGGCAGTGCATTTTTATGAACAGGTTTTTCCATGACTCCAAAGCCAGGAGTTGTATAATATCCATAGGGCTCTTACATTTTGAGAAGTTAATAAAAAAACCTGGCATCTGTGGGAAGAAGGAGCAGAATAATTGCAATCAGGGGAAGGCAGGGGCAGTCGCTGCTCTGCAGGGCAGCAGCTCCCTGCAAGGCACCCGGTCCCAAACTCTCAGAGACCTGCTAGGACACAAATTGCTCTTAATCAGCCACAGTGCTTACAGCATCCTGAGGAATGAGCTGAAGGTGCTCTATGGAAACCACAGTTGTCAGAGTTTGTCTGCTAAGTGCAGGTCTTAGAGAGGAAGCAAGCTTGACCTTCACAGTATGCAAAACTTTGGCTCTGGTCCTAGCTCTTTTCACATGTGAATAGTTCCTGTGGGGCCTCTTCATGTGCTCAGAGTAACAAACAATCTCAGGGTTTAGACCTTGATCTGAATCAAGGGTAGCAGCAATACCTTCTGAGGAACAGAAGTATTTTGTTCATAGCATTTTCTGCATGGACAGAATTATTCTGACTCAAACTCTTCAGTTTTATGATGTAGCTGCTCGTTTATAAAGGGTTCTTTCCCTTTACCAGGGGCTTTCCCCAATATCTGTCAAATAAGCCACCTACTTTTTTTTCTTTTTTTTTTTTTTTTTTTTTTTTTTTTTTTTTTTTTTAGTGAAATAACAATCTTTTATTAAATTTGACTTCTATCTGTCCATTTCAAACACAGTTGAGACAGAATGCTGGATGCATTGCAGCTTAGACACCCCTTGGGGAGCTGGACATGTCATCTCCCCCATGACATGCCCCTCGCTTTCCTTTCTGGACTGGATGATGCTATCACATTGATTGCTCTTGTACAGGACAAACCATCCTGAACGTCATTTGTGTCCAAGCAATCCACAAAAAATTCCATCCCCAACTGTCTCTTCTTAGGTGTAAAATACAGCTGTCCATTATGAAGTTTGCTGTTTCAGAAATCCTCTGTAACAGCAGCTCAGTGAAATGGGTATGAACAGGATTGATAGGCAGTCCTCATCTGTATGCCACCGTCGTGATGTCAACCAAACACACAGAGCTGCACTCTGCTTTTTATTTTTTATCCTTTTGTCATTTCTGTATATCCCATTTTATTGCAAAATGTTCAGGAATGTTGATAAATAAGTCTCCCTGAGTGGTAGGTGTTACTCTCAGGAGTGTGGTGCACAAAAGCCAGGACACAAACTCTAATTTGTGGGTAATGTTTCTACGTAACGAGGCACCTCTGCCATCTGTATGGATGTGGGGCAAAAATAATGAAGCCATAACTTCACTAAATTCACAAAATTTAGCACCAGGAGAGTAAAATACAATGGGCACTTGGTTAGAGTCAGGCGACTGAAATACGATATGGAAATATGACCTAGAGGAAAAGGCATTACATCTGTTCTGGAGTATCTCAGCATGGTTAATGGCCATGCAATTGTTCACTCCGAGTCTGTAGTCAAAGAATCTCATCGAATATATGAGTTAACAGCTAAGATGGAGACAATTCATTGAATGACTGGGGATTTTCAGAAGCTGGTTTTAGAACTTGCTCATCCTCTCACTTATATACCTTTATTTCAGAGAAATTCTGGCATTTTAACTATATTTAGCAATAAAAGTGAGGCATCACCTACATCTTGCTACAGTGAAGAAGGTAAAATAAGGCTTTCACAGACATTTTCATACTATTTAAAGAAGAACACATGAAAAATGTGTGCTGTTAGGATAAGTGCAATGTCTTCTCTTCATCAGAAGAGTCGAAAACTGTCTTGTGACCTAAGTACAGAAAAAATGCTCAATTATTTACAAATAATTATTGTGTTCACTGAGGAATGCCTACTGCAGGCATCTGGCAAAATACTGCAAATAATACAAGATACTCAAATTATTAAAATCAACACCACAAATTAACTATTAATTAAACTGTATTTCCACGCAAGCTGAACTCACCACCACAACCTCATTGTGCCACCACTGATCCCTGGTCACAGACTGAAGTGATTTCACACGGCCACCCCCGGGGACGCCTCGACCCCAGCGCTGCCCCCCCCGGGAGCGGGTCGGGCTAGGGCGGGACAGCCTGGCCCGGGAGGGTGCCCGGGGCCACCCGAGCCCGGCGCTGCTCCCCTCGGCAGCGGGTCCCCGCCGGAGGCTGCGGCACCACCCCCCCGCCTCCGTCGTGGTCTCCCGCACCCCCGAGCTCCGGCCCTAAAGAGGAGCCGCCGAAACGTGCGGGACGCCCGCCCCACCCCGCACGGGGACACCCAGCATCCCCCGAACCCCGGCACCCAGCATCCTTTGAATCCGGGCACTCAACACCCCCGAGTCCGGGAACCCAGCATCCTCTGAATCCGGACGCTTAACATCCCCCGACCCGGGCACCCAGCATCCCCCGAACCCGGGCACTCAACACCCCCGAGTCCGGGAACCCAGCATCCTTTGAATCCGGACACCCAGCATCCTCTGGATCCGGACACCCAACATCCCCCGAACTCGGGCACTCAGCATCCTCCGAACCGGGCATCCAATACCCCGAGCCCGGCATCCAATACCCCCGAGCCGGGCATCCAGCATCCTCTGAACGCGGGCGCCCAGCATCCTCTGGATCCGGACACCCAACATCCCCCGAACCCGGGCCCGGGCACTCAGCATCCTCTGAACCCGGGCATCCAACATCCCCGAACCCGGGCACCCGACCCCGCCGCCGGGAATTCCGCTCAGCCCCGAGCGCTGTCCCCCCGCGCCCGTTCCGCCCGGGAGCGCGGCTCGGCGGCGGCGGCTCCGCTGCCATCCCCGGCTGCGGCGGGGGCGGTGGGAGCGGGCACCGCCGCACTGACGGGCTTGGAGGGCGGGCGGCGGAGCTGGGGGCGGCAGCTCTTCCGCGGCCACGGGCGCTCTCCCAGCCGGGGGGCGATCCCTCACATTCCCCCTGTCTCCCCGCTGGTGCAGGCGGGGAGCCCGGCGGGGAGGCAGAACGCGGCGCCGGCTCCGAGCTGCCCGGCCGCTCCGGGCTGCGAGCTCCGGCCCCGCTCCGGCCCCGAGCGCCGGCTCTCCCCGCTTCTCCCCCGACTGGGAGCCGCCCGCCGGGCAGCACCGGAGGGCGGGGGGCGCCGGCGGGGACTGGGGCCGCCCCCCGGCGAGGCGGCGGAGCGACCACGCCGCCGCTTTCGGGGGATTCTCCGAGAGGAGCGGGCAGGGCGGCTCCGGGAGGGGGAACCCCCCTCGGCCCGGCTATTCGCGTCCCCGGCGTCGCTCCTCCTCCTGGCGCTGATGTCAGCCGCGGGGAGGGCCGGCTGGCAGCGGCAGAGCGGGGCGCGGGCGGCCGCGGCAGAGCCGAGCCGGAGCCGCCGCCGCCGCCGCCGGGACAGCGCGGGCTCCGGGGCGCCGCCGGCAGCGCAGCCCGCGCCCCCAGGGCCAGCACCGGGCCAGCCCCAGCGGGGGCCGGGCGAGCGGCCAGCGGCGGCGGCTGCCCCGCGGGGGGACCCGGCGCTCCGGTGTCCGCAGCCGCCCGGCCGGGGAAGGGCTGCCGGGCTGCGCTGCGGAGCCGCACCGAGTTCAGAGTCTCTCCGCGCAACTTGGGTTACGCGGCCGGACCTGTGCGGACTGGTGCGGGGCTTCCAGGGCGCGATTGCCTTTCCATCGTCTCGCGGCTGCAAAAGCAGATAATTGACTAAACCCAACAGAAATAAAACAAACTCAGGCTGCCTAAAAGTTAGGATACCTTTTTTTTTCCCCCGTTTCTTTTGCAATTTTATTCCCTATGTGGAAGTCGCGTGTGATTCGTGCTCGGCACACTGCATGGGAAGAAGCGGCTGGTGCTTTGGATCGAGGATTTGCTGTTGCAAAGCAGTCTAAGTTCCATGCAGTGGGGCAGCCTTCACTACTCTAAACGCCTTGATGATGTGCTGAGGAGCCCATGTAGATTGGCATCTTGTGCTGAGAAGGCACTTAAGGTAAGAAGGGAGCTTGGGAAAAGGGGCATTTTTGTAATCCTTTTATATGCTGTCTTTTGTCCAGCATCCCCCCCACCCTTGGAAGCAGCGGTTCATCCACAACAGTATGGATAGGCTGGAACCGATCAAGTAAAATGAGAGTCCGCTCCTGTGAAAAGTACACGGAGCTCACAAGTGATTGCAAAAGCCGTATTTATTTTTAGTCTGGTAGCACAGCACGGTGAGGATTTGTGCTCGCAGCGCGGACAGTGAGCAACTCGCCTAGCTCAGGAATGAGATCCGCGGGCTCAGTCTCTGATGGGCAGTTTGCATTGGCTGCTGCATTTTGTTGAATGTGTACCCCCCGCTACCTCCCTAGAGCATCCCATCAGCCTGTTTGATTTGTTGTTTTTTGCAGATATAGTGCCTACTATTAATGAGGGGGGGCGAGGGATGCAAAAAAACCCCTAACATATGGAACATTTTATTGATGTGATCATAGTCCTGTAATGGAGATTGCATTAAATGAGGATTGCATCAAAATGCCAGGCTGCTGTGAGAGCAGAGAAAGCAAAAACTATGCTGGATTGTAAATGAAGTTCCTTGATTGAAGGATTTTCTTGAACCATGAAGGGATGTCTGTAAGCTTAAAGTTGCTGTGTATGTGGAGTGCTGGAATGGGATGAAAACCAGATGAAGCTGAAATGTGTTTTAATTGACTCAGGCTCTGGATACGGTTAGAATTGGTTAGAGGCATTGCAGTGATGCCCAGTGAATTCTTGGTTTCAGCTATGGAGACCACAGAGAGGCGAGGAGAGAGCAGAACACAGACAGACAAGGATAGAATGTGACGGTGTGGGGAAGGGAAGGATGGCTCGTTTGTGACTTTTGCCGTCGTGGTACAGATCTTGCAGCCTGCTGGCTCCAGGCAGGAGCCTTGCAGGCGATGTGCAAGGCAAAGGTTTTATCTCACTCTCCCTTTGCAGCCTGGGTGTAGTTGCCTGTAAAGTAGCTGCGAGGTGCGTGGCAAGAGGCAAGCAGGGACCTGTTTGCCCTTCTCGGACACTGAAGGAAACTGAGGCTGGAGAGATGCAGCCGGCTCGGCTGATCTTGCTTTTTGAGCTTGAACTGACAATACATTTTGAGTAATTGTTGCTGCTTATCTCAATCGGCAGAGGAGGGGAGAAGATGTTCAAGTTTATTGAACCACAGCAGAGCTGAGGACAGTAGATACCATCAGCTCACCCCTGCATTCTTTTTTGTGCTCGGTTTATTCTGGCATAGAGACTGAGCCACAAAGAGCACCTTCTTCACGCCTTACTGGAAGGAAGCCTGAAGACAACAAAAAGATTAAGTGAAAGATAAATTGTAACTTTTTGCTTGTCTGCAGTGGAAGTAGCATTGATCTGCCAGATTGCACAGGTCACAAGAGGTAAGATAAGGAGCAAAGTTATTTATTTATTTATTTATTTACCAACATTCCCCCGCACACACAAACAAAGTTGGCGTGCAGAGGAACATCCCAGAGCGCGGATGCACCATGGCTGAGCACCACCTAAGAAACAACTGATGTAAACAGCAGAGAAATTCATTTCACAATCCTCCACGGTACCTGGCTGCAAGTGCAAAAGAGTTGGTTAAGTGCTGATTTACAAACCAACCCTGAAGAGCTGATGTTCTCAGAAGGAATTTGTTTTCCCATTCGTGGATAGAATCTCAGGTAACATTTCCAGAACTCAGTCTGGCTCTTGCTGTGTATTTGGCATTAAGTTGAGACGGAAAGACTTATTTTAAATAAAATGAAGAAGAGCAATATGAGCATATTGAATTCCTCTTAAGCATTTTATTTTGGCAAAAGACAACTTTTTCATGAATTGTAAGAGATAGGTTTAGAATATTCATGGCTTAACTCCAGGGAGCTTAGTGTTAGCTCAGTAGGCAGAAGGTTCTTCCTCTGAAGAGGTATCTGGAAAAGACATGTTTAAATTTCAAGCCCTATTCAATAGAGACTGTTGGTTTCCACATTTTAAAATCATTTTTTTATGCCTCTTAGGGGAATGATGCTTAATCTGGGCAATAAAGCAAGTATTCCTAGCTCGCTTTTTTAATGGAAAGAGCAAGCAGTGGGCTCCCAACTGTACTTCTGCATGTCCAATACTCCAGATTTTACTCTGTCTTTTCTCAAATAACAGCTGTGGAAGAAATGTTATCCTTTGAAACCATGGTTATCCATGCAGATCTTGGTGTGTATTTTTGCTGCAGAACTCTAGTTCATGGCTGCATTGTTCATTCTTGCAGCATTTCTTTAAATGTGAGCCTCACTATAGTTAAAGGATAATTTATATTCAGTGTAGTACTGTCTGCACAGTGAAATTGGCTTTATACATCACAGCCTCTGCAAAAAAAAAAAAAAAAGAGATCAAAGATCTGAACCTGTGGTCCTGTATTGCATTTGTATTCTGTGTGGACTTGAGTAATCTCATAGTGGAGCCATTCATGCTCCCACAGTTAGGAGTATGTCAGCCTTGACATTAAAACACCCATTTGCTTAGGAATTTAACAGCTAGTTTTAAAGGAGCGGCTCCAAGTTTAAATTGGACACATTCATATAGTAAAAAGAAAAACCAGATATCCTAAACAATGAAGTCTAATAGCATTTGGCACTAGTAAGTTGAAGTTATAGAAAGCTTAGTAGAAAACAGCAGCTGTATGAAAAATTGAGAGGTTAAAGGGGAAAAATCCCATCAAACCTTTCAAAAGACCCAGGTGAGTGTTTCTACCTGGATTTTAAGGTCCCTGTGGTTGTTAAGCAGACAGTAAGAGTTTTCCTGAAGGAGAAGAGCACTGGCTCCAAGCAGGAATTAGTCAGATCTCAGCTCAGTTTCACACACATCAGAACTAATGCCTTTGGCACTGCTCCAGGTAGTTCTTTTGAGAGTTAAGTTGCAAGAACAATAAACCCCAAACCTTGCATTGTAACTCTGTAGTTTTCCTTCCAATGAGCCAAAGAGATCCGTTCACTTGTGAATAGTGCTGATTGTCTGACCCAGGTGCTGGAAGCCTTTGGGGGATGCTGCTGCTAGCTCTGATTTGCCAGGTTGTCCATCTGAAACAGTCAGCCCGGTAATCCTGCTTCCCATCAGCACATGGCCAGCGGGGACAAGGGTAGAACCCTTTTGTCCAAAGCATCCCAGAGCCTTTTCCTGGAATTACAAATCCATGTGCACCCAAGAGTACAATTGCACATGCTGTGTAATACCAATGTTCAAGGAGCAGGTTCAAGACTCAGCTTCCTGTATTCCTAGTAATTTGGACTGGATGAAATAAATTACTATTGTATTGTATAAATTACTATTCTTAGGGGAGATTAATATTCTTCTGTCCCAGTTACCTCTTTCTGCAATGAGTTGCTGAGGAAATTTGTAGCAGTTGTCTTTCGCCACTGCGGTGAAGTGGCAGTGACCGCATCTGTCTGGGGTCTGTGAAAACTCATCCTCCTTGCAGGTACCATGCAAGGAGCATCATGTCAGGAGAAGTTAATGTGGAAATTAGAATACAGATGAAAAACACGGTGGGATTTAGTCTGTGGACACAATCAAATCATGGTGGTTTTGACAGTGAGTAAGAAGCTGTGTCACAATTAAGTATTCTTTTCCTTTGAAGTCTGTTGTCATTGTGTTTAATGAAATCCTACTGGAAATGATTTCTGACGCGCTTGGAAAAGATATGATTTCCCATAGACTGTGCAAGATTTAACCTTCTTGATGCAACATGGCCTGAGCCAAATCTTCCTGCAATCTGTGAAAAAATTCCTAGTGGAACGAGCCTTCCATAACTGCTTTTTGCCTTACATTACATATGTACTTTGAGTTCTGCCACTTCTTCAGGAGTTCTACATGTGCACGAAGGCGTTGCTGTAGAGGAGTTGTGCTTGCAGGGGTGGCAGAACTCAGCCAGCTTAACAGCAAATGCTTTGCTAACTTCTTGAGAAGCTCTTTTTAAATGATTGTTGTTTTCCTTAATTTAAGTTGCAAAGGGAACCTTCTTAACCAGACCACCAAAGAACCAAATGCATTGTTAGACAGACAGATGTTGAAGTCACTTCCAAATTCAGTATTGAAATTACCAGCAGAGGTGCCCATGTCTTTAAAAGCCATCACTGGGGTTTAACATGGCAGTTCCCTGCGCTCAGAAACTTCTGCTTCATCTTCCTGCCAAGGGAACATCTTGCCTTGTGTTCTACTGTGATGTGATATGGTTGTTTTGGGGAAGATTTTCTTCCTCCAAGCCAGTCTAGAAATAAGATGTCACTGGTGATGTAGTCTGTTTGCATATCAGTGTTTATCTGTTACATCCTTAAGGACATAGTTTTATTATTGTTGTAGGAATTTAATTAGTAATTATCTACGCTCAATGCTGTCTACTGAAGTAGCAGGAAATACATGCTAAAGGGGAAAAAATCAAGTATAAGTTTATACTGCTTATGCACAGCATATTTCATTTAACCAACTGTGCTATCTTGTTAAATAAATAAATGTATATGTATGGAAATCTATGATCTGCTGGATTCGTGTTCCCACACGTGGGCACGCTGCAGCCACATGCACTCATGTTTCCAGCTGTAATCCTGGCACAAGGCACAGGCATGCCCACCCCCAGGAAAGTATGAAATGCTTGGGGGATGACTGAACTGCAGGTTCCATAAAATGGAGCACAGGGAACAGTTATAAAAAAGCCAACTGTCTCCCTCCAGCCTGTAACTCCAATTTCATTAGGTCGCATTTTCTTTAATAATCCTCCCGAGAAGGGAAGCTTCATGACTGAGTTTTATCTCTGCTAATGGAAGAAATAATTTAAACCCATGTTTAGGCATTTCTGCAGGTTCTGTGATTGCTTTTGGAGTTATAAAAGTTTGTATCTCCCTGTCTCCTGCCGAGTGTGGAGCTGTGTCCTGGCAGGCACACAGTTACCTGCATCATTGGTTTAGGTGTGATGGTGTTTTTCTCCCTGAAATGGAGCACAGCTTCAACGGGAGGCATCGTGTCAAGGTGCAGGTTGGATTCACAAACTGCAAAAAGATTTTCCTAGGACTTGGGTGATGTTTCTGATTAAAGATCTGGACTTGTTAAACAGCCAGAGAGAGTGCTGTAGCATTCCCTAAAGAGAAGTGCAGAGGAACTCTAGTGTTTGGAAATTCCATTAAATGGAGACTTGAAAAGAACTGTAACATGCATTTATAACTCTGAACTCAAATGATTTAGGGCCTCAGTGTAGTAGTTTGTTTAGATTATAGTTGCTGTCAGTAAGTTATAAATATATGTAGGATATAAGGATGAAACTAAAGCTATCATTAAATGGAGTAATGGCTTCACTATGTCAGTCATTTAATTGACCCTTGGAAAATGTACATGGCAATGTGTTGTAAATCAAAATCAGGAGTGCAGTACAACACAGTGATAATTTTGGGGATGAAAATTGGGAAAAAGAATACGTGAAATTCATTTTCTGTTCATGTCCCTGCCTTGTCCTCCTCTGAGGCTTTCCAGAACAAATGGATTCCAGTGAAGGGCTCTCAAATAGTTTCTGGTAATCAGGATTCTCCTCCAGGAGATCAGTGCTTGTCAGCTGAGTGTACATCCAGAGATCTCTGTTTAAAGTTAATGTGATCTGTAGTTTTATGACTTATTAAAGAAAATGTGATATATAAAGAAAACTACGAGTTTCGCTATCTTAGTTTGTTACAGAGGCCTCATTCTCTGATCAAGGAGCAACTGAATTGTTATTTCTTTATCTTCTATGATTCCACCAGAAACTTCAGGAAAAAACAAACAAACAAAACATGTACATGTCCAATTGGTTAAGGCATTAGTGAAATCTGAGGAGTGATAGTTATAGAAGGACCCTTAGATACTGGGAAATTAATATATTTTAATTGTATGTAATCAATCTGGAAAAAGGATGACTAGAAAAATAGAACTATCATGAGATTTTTGGTATTCACATATTCCCCCACCCTTTTTCATATTAAGCCCTTTAAATATGCCCAGGAGAACAGCATAAACCACAGTTTCTTAGCAAGAAACTCCTTTGAAATCCCTCTTTAAACAATTACAGAATGGCTGGCCGTCAGTTACAGCTATTTGTCTTTTGATAACATGCTCATTCAAATATCAGTTTGTATCTTGCACAGTTTAGATTTATCCACACAGAGAAAGAAAACCATTTCCATGAACTGCACTGGGAGTACCCTAAAGCAGAATGCAAAGTATGTTTGAGATCAGTTCACAGAACATTAACTTAAGGTGTTTCCAGCTCGAAAGGGGGAGAAAAAAGACACTTGGCATATCATTAAAAAAAAAAAAAAATAAAAAAGTTGGAAATCAAAGACTTTAATGCTTTCAAAGGAATGTCTCACTCGTGTCTCTGGTCAGAAAGTTCCAGCTGAGGAGTGAGGTGGCATTGTTGGACTGGGCAGCCCTGGGAGCAGGGAGCCATCACAGCACTGAGCAAGCTGAGCTTTGTGCAGAAAGGAGAAACATTCCTGGTGCCCAAATACCAGTGACTCCCTCAAGAGCTCTGAGTGCTCTAATGGAAGAGCTTAAAAATTCCTGCTTTCTTCCATCCCTGAAAACAAAGTAAATTCAATTTACCCGTGCTCGCTCTTCCTCACTTTTTAAGTTTGACTCAACTGTCTTTGAAATAAGTTTGTTAATTGAAGCTGAATAGTTGATGCTTTGATGGTTGAGTTTGGGGCCAATTAATTCTTATTTTGTATTTTGTTTTGTGGCTCCTCAAATGGTTGAGCATCAACCAGTCTGTCCAGGTAACTGAGTGGAACCCTCAGCACTGGAAAAAAGATATTGTTGTATTTTAGGATGATCACACTAAACAAGCAATATAGTCAGAAAAAAATATTATTTCTACTTTCCATTAATCTAAGCTTAGAGAACAAGAAGAAGTTAAAATACTGATGGAAGTTGAGAAACAGGAAAAGAACTGACTGAAATTTACCTGAATTTATGATAAAATTTACTTTTATTCATAGAAACAGATTCCTTGTAGAATCGTGGGTTAGATCTGAAATCCATTGTATTATCCATTAGGTTGAAGAAAAAGGTAAACATGCTGGTGATTTTTTTGTGCTAGAACAGTCTTTTTGTGATTGTATTGCCTTGCACAGCTCACATTCAGTAGGAGGTTCCTGACAATTTGAATGGAATTTGGCTCCAATTCCATTTTTGAGTAGTGCTCTTTGGAATTACTGGGTAGGGTACTTTTAAAACACACAAAAAATCTTAATTACCAAAGTATTATTGTTCTTTGGGGCTGCTTAGCATCATACACTTGGTCAATTTTCCCATAGCTGCTTCCTTTGGCTATTTTTTATCTTGCTCACTTAAAGCAGGTTTCAGGTTTTGATCATTGCTCAACATCAGTGGCAAAACACAAAACCCCAGAATATTTTCCTGTTAAGTTTGATGAAAACTTTATCTGGTTTAATAAAAATGCCATTTGCTGTGACTCCCTTAATGTCAGTGTTTGTGCTTTTGTTGTAGTGCACTTAACAAGAAAAGAGGATTTTAAAAGTAATGTCTGAATCAAAAATTGTGCAACATGCCTCTGCAAAAAATGTGGAGAGTCTCAGCTCCTTACATGTAATTCACTTTGGCAGTTACAGTACTTTTAAGCTCTATTGTATTATGAATGCTAAAAAAGCTTGAAAGAAATCATTGGAAAAAGGTTTAGAGTAAGTGATTTAGAAGAGGCTGGCAGGTGGTAGTGTGGCTACTGCAGGATTAACTAAATTCTGGAAATGCAGTCACTTCAGAGTATTGGATGTGTGTCTTGATTTAGTCATTACTGAAGCAGAAATCACTTTGCTGATCTGCTGAACTGCAAGACAGTGGCTGATGGAGATATTAATCAACCAACAGAAATTGCTTTCTGAAAGATTTGGGATGTTGTAGTGATGAAAGGAATGACTTGGTCAGGACACCTCTTTAACTGCTGTGTATATGGTTACATGTGCATATGATATTTATGTAAAACCGTGGCACTACAAATTGATATTTTGGAAACCTCTAGGGGGAAGTGAAGTGGAAATGATGAAATTTCAAGATACTCTTGGAAACAGCCTCAGTGTGTTACTATGGCAGTAAAATACCTGTTGATGAGCCTCACAAAAGTTAGGTGTCATGGGATATTTCTTAGTCTGATGGCTGAGGGAATTAACATTTTTAACAGACTGTTTTGTGATCCATAAGACCAGTTTTAGGATGACATCCATCACTTTGTGAGCCACATTCATGACAGATTTCCCTCCTTTCCTTTTCTTTAATACTCTGTCTGATGTAGTCTTTACAACCTCAGCCATAACTGTTTTGGAGGGAGAAACGTCAAATCCTCCGTGGATTGGCAACAGCCATTTTCTTTCTCAGCTTTTGAAGATGTTACTCACTTTTGTGAAGGACCCTGGGAATGGGAGCCCTATTTGGAATTACATATTTCTGTCAAAATGAAGAGTTTCCTGCTGTCCTTGATCACAGTGATTTTAGGCTGAGTTCTACATGCTAATTGCACTTTGCCGTTTTATGTTTCTTGACTCTAAATAAAATCTCTATAACTCAACGTGTTCATTGAGTTTCCCAGTGGTTCCAAGTGCAGCAGGCACATGAGATAATCTTGGTAGTAACTTAGAAGAAAGACTCGAAGCGGATTCTCCTTTCTGCACGCTACAAAAATGTTCACTTAATATACAGAAGTATCCTTGGAAATTTTCAAAGCTTGACCTAAGGCCCTAAGCAGCCTCATGTAAGTTAGAAGCTTGAAGCAGGTTTGGCTAGACAGACTCTCCAGAGGTCCTGCAGTCTGAACTTCCCTGTGGTGCTATAAAAAGACATTGACTCCTCTATGTAGGTCACTGCTTTTTGCCTCGTCTCAACTGTGATTTCTCACTCAAATTCACGAGCTTGCTCTGTCCTTGCTGCTCTGGTTGTTCGGGTGGTGAAGAGGAGAGGAGCAGGACAGGAAGAGGAACCTACCTGAGCAGAAGGAGCTGTTATTTCTGTGCTGGATCCCAGCTCTGGTTGTTGCTATTCCTGTCTTGCTATTTGGTGTAATTTTGGAGGCCTCCTTCAGCTGAGGTTACAGAGACAGGGCTGCCACTTCAACAAGTTGTCTCTTCACTTTGTGCAGGGCCCTTCTGAATACAGGTTGAAGCACTGCTTTTGATCTGTAAAATTCTTTTTAGTTTCCTTTCTCTTTCCGAGGAAACCCTGCTGTTCGTTTTTTGTTCTTCTTTAAAGGCCAACTGGAAAGCAGAAGCCTCAGCTTTATTAACAGAGCTGAGGGCAAGAGAACCTGAGACTGATTCTTTTCCCTGAGTCCTACAAAACCTAAGTTAGTTGACATTCAGAGCTGTAAGACAAACTTGTTAATTCAGTTTTTCCTGAGGGTTTTCTGGGGTGGACACATTAGCTGGAGTGTAATTTTGTTTGTATTTGTGAAGAGCGTTCTGCTGATGCTTCATGTTGATGGTTTATTGCTCTTGACTACAAGAGTGACTGGAGGTTGATTGACAGATTCCCTACAGAAAAATGCAAGAAATGCAGTTTCTAAAGAGAGACTTAACAGTGTATGTCTTTGAGGATACAGGAATAAAATCAGTTTGAGAATAGACTATATTTTTATGGGCAGAAATGTAAGTTCTTTCATTAAATGTATGAAAAGATCCCAACAAATAAAACCAAGGGTCTTAAAAAATTCTCTAAAAAGGATATTTGTGGTTACAGAAATTCTAATTTATTCATTGTTTCATCATGCAATTATTTGTCAAAGAAGGCAGTCAAACTCACTGGAAAGCAATGATGAAGGTGCCTGGATGTGAACAAGCATTTCATGGTTTTTGTTGCTGTTAAAGCTTCATTTCTGGTAGTTTCACTTACTTTCCATGCTGTCTGTCTAACATGATGTCATTGGTATTTTTTTATACATCTAAAAGGATCTTAATACTGCCTATGCTAAATTTAGCTGAAATTTAGATTAAAAATTACTTCCGTGGCTTTGTGTTGGTTTATTTGGGCCAATTTGAACTGAAAGCTCAGCAGAATACTGCAAATTCTCATTCAGTATTTTCCATCCTTGACTCTTGCTGTCCATTTTGTTTCTGCTGTCTGCAAAAGAACATTTTCCCTTAAAAAATACTTAGGTGTTACTAAATATTTCCGTAAATGCGTGCTGCATGCAATCTGTTGGACGTTAAATGTAGCGGTTCCACAATTATGGACTGTTTCCTTCACATTCCATTGATGAAAGCTTCTTATCCTAATTATTTGTTTATCTTAATGAATGTGTGGCAAAGGCTGCATTACATTTGTACCATTAGACACTCTCAGTCTGATATTTTCAGAACCCTGCAGATGTGGATTTTAAATAAATGAAAAGAGCAGATGGCGTGTAGGGAAATCTTTGGTAGGCCAAGAAGCTAAATCAAAGTTTCCCTGAGTTCCAGGAGGTACCTTAGGTAGGAACTGCTTTTCCATCACTAGGAAATTTAATGATAAACTGTTGATCTACAGTATGTTGTAGAGTCTCCTAAATATGCAGAATATTCTTCAGGAAAAGCCTGAGCCATGGAAGAGATCTGCATTGTGTACTCTGCTTTTTAGAATGTATTTTAATGTGGGGCTTAGACTTTCTTTGAGACAATCAACTCTGATGGTGCTGAATGTAAAAAATGTCAATAGAATTAGTCATCTCCAGCAGAAAATAATTTTTGCCATTTTTTCCCTGTGTGGAGGAGAGGATGAACTGGTTTTCAGTTACTCTTTATCATTTTAGTTTCTATTTTTGCTGCTGACTGGGAACATTTACCATTTTTCCATCTTGTATTTAGAGATGGGCTGTCTTATGAGATAAAGATTTAGAGCTGAAGTGCCCTGGTGAACCAGAGTGAACTGGTGGTAATTCAGCAAAAGCTTCTCCTTGTCTGGTGGTCAGGAATGGGACCAGAACGTCCATGGTCAGCTTTGGATGTAAAGTGATTTACATACACCACTCTAGTCCTAATCCAAGCTTTCTTAATTAAGACATTGCAAGAGTTCATTGTAGAAATTTATATTAAATGTCCTGGGTAAGGCACTTACCTATGAACTGTTTCTGGGTTTATTTTGTATTGGTGCAACTGCAGTAAAAGTAATGCAAATAAAAGATGGTACCCAGAAAGTCAAAACACAGACAGTTGTTCTGATCCTTCCCTGATTTGAATAACCCAGAAAGAATCTCAAAGATCCATCATTTCAAGCACAGCTAGGCAAGAGAGCACAATGTAAATGTAAAATTGCCATCACAGGTAGCATGGATGGGCTCTGTAACCACAGGGAAATCACAGATTTTCAATTTCCCTTGGAATGTGTTCATTATTAGAAAGCGTTACCAGACTACTGTTTGTTGTAGGAGAAGAAAATCCTGCTCAAGTTTTTAATGAATCTCTTGAGAGATTCATCAGATTTACAGGTTAAAAAAGCTGTAAACATTCTACTGGGAGCAGTCATTAAAGGGAAGATGAATGTGAGTTATCTGCACACTTCTTCTGAAACACAAGCCCTGAAGATGATTTACAAACCAACAAGCTGTTTCTCTTTAAATGATCTGTGTTGCTGCATTGTGCAATGAAATACAAAGTACAATTAAAGTAAGTCTGTTTGCAAAATGAGAACCAGATTCAGTGTTTGGAGAATTTTATAGATAAGACTACAACGATCTGAGTTTGAAGAGAAGAAGCCTGAGACAAATGTTTCCTTCATTTCTAGAATACAAAAAGCAGTAGAGGGCCAGAAAAACCCCTCCCTGCTTAGACAATCAACTTGGACAGCCTTGTGCTGGAAATCTGGTTTCCTAAATGAAATCAAAATGAATTAATGAAAGATTTGTAGATTAAATAAATAATGTTTTTAAAGGAAAAAGAAAAACGGACAAAAAACTCAATCCTCTGATGGGTTCCTTTATTTGGTAAATCTGAAAGTGACAGCAGAGACCTGCTAAAAGGTTTGCCTTTCCACAAGGCACTTCATACCCTTGATTACTCACTCAAGCTTGACTGCCCCAGCAGCAATGCTGATAAAAACTCATAATTTGGGATGAAACTGCTTAATTATTTTTTTTCATATCTGGAGTAGAACAGATGCAATGAAGGGAACAGTTTGGAATATACCACTAAAAGATATAAGACAGATGAGTATTTCTAAACTAAATTGTCAAAAATTTGATCCTTGAAAGATTTTACTTGGTCACCTAAGATTCTGCTGAAGTTTTTTTGGTAGCCAAATGTCTCCTGTTTCTTCAGAAAACTCCAGGAAAAGAATGGGACAGTTTTGTTGCAGTTGGGGTGAATTCTGGCATAAGTTTTGTTTGGTTGATGTAGCTCCTCAGTGAAGCCCAAATGCTCTGAAAACTTGGAAAATAATAAAACGTGAACTGTGTCCCAGCCACATCTGTTGAACACAACAACAGTGGCTTCACAGTCACTCAGCTTTCCAAGAGGTCACTCCCTCTGCAGTAACATGGATAACACACTGCTGTATTCCCAGAGCCTCTTCATTATGAGCAGGATGTGTTTCAGCTGACACTGCCATCCACAACATCATGTTACCAGTATAGTACACAACTGCCCATCTGATCTTATTGTCAGGCTGCAAATGATCAGGGCTCTGAAGTAAAATCACCATCACACCAGGATTTATGCATTTTATTAATGTTTTGTAAAGATTATCTGCTCCTGAGTAGTTTTTTCAAGATGTGTGTATCAGCATTTTGTTGTTGTTGGGTCTTTTTTGGTTTGTTGTTTTTTTTTTCCCCCTGTTAGAAGCCTGTGTATATGTATGTGCCTAGGTGTGCTGTGGCCATAAAATGCATGATTTATGTCCTTGATCTAAGCTGGACATTAAACTTTCAGGCTTTGGGCAAGCTTCTTCGTGAGGCAGACCCAATGAAAACCATCTCTGAGCTGGCACGTGTGCAGAATCCTCTTGAGCAGACTTCAGCCATGGCATTTGGAACAGTGTGCTGACAATAAAGATAAATCAGGATTTTAAAGACTTCAGGTCTGCCCTTGCTTCAGACCGGAATATCACAAAATGCACTCATTCGTGCAGGATGGTTTTTGTGATGCAGCCTGCCGGTGGCAGGTCAATGAAGAAACCTCGTGACGTGTTTTGTACTGACGTTGTGTTCGGGAGTATCTTAAATACCAGTGGTGCAATGTTCCATCTTCTGTTCCTTTTTGCAAGAATTTGCTTTTGGACTGTCATTTCTCTGCGTTTTGCCAATTTTCATTTTCCACTGCCACCTTTCTGTGCCTGCTTGTCTCCCACTGACTCCTGCTTTTCCACAGACATGGGCGCTAAAAGGAACATTTCTTGCTAGGAAAGCTGGAGAAGATGATTTGCACTCCTAGGACTATGTGCTTCACAAAGGCTTGGAAGATTTTAGGAAAGATGCCAGCTAGTGCAGAGACAGTTTGGCTCTCCAAGCCCAGCATTAAGGTTAACAAGTTGTAAATAGCTGCGTGTTGCCATTATCTCCAAACCCCGCTGCTTTCAGGACACCAGGAGGGTCATAATAAGAATGTTGTTCATTGCTGGTTGTATTTTTTTTTCCTTCTCTTGCCCAGCACTTACTGAAGAATAAGTTGGACAGCTTGTGATGGGGTCTTGTGATTCTTTCATTTTGCTGACCAGTGAGTTACTGGTGGAACTCTAACAAATTATCAATGAGATGAGGGGAAAAACTGAACCCAAACGTGCCACTGCTTTTTAAAGAATTATTTATAGGAAGGAATCTTGAAAAAAAAAAAAAAGATTTTTTTTTCTGCAAAAATACATACAGTGTTAAGAGAGCTGAATATATTTACAGTATCTCGTGTAAACTTTCCTACATGTACAAGGCTTTCTTGCAGCTATATAAATCTGCACATCTTGATTGATGTCTTTTGAGCAGTGCTGACTTATAAAAAACATGGATTGTATCTAACATGTGCCACTCAAAGTTACAGTATCTCCTTTTTCAGACATACATAAAAATTCAACTTGGTGCATTTAATGAAAAAAATTTTCAGTGTTTAGGACATGCTTGCTTTGCTTTGAGAATATTAATGTATTAACTGTTGCATGAATGCTCAGCAAAGCAGCCAACTTTGAAAAAAATGGATTAATTAATCTTTATTAGTATGTTTTTTTCATGCAACAATCATCTCCTGACCCAGGAAGAGTTGTTCTGTCAATATGTAGATTTCTGTGACTGTTTCTTTCCAACACTGATTGCTGAGACACGTTAGCCTCGGATGTGCTGTGAAAGAAATGAAGCCTGATGTCATTCTGTTAGTGTCCTCTGTCTGGAAACACAGAAAAACATTGTGTGATTTGATCTGAAGAGTGAAACTGCTCCGTGTAGACATAAAAAAAAGGCAGTAGTAACAAGAGTAACACCAGTAGTATTGAAATAATGGCAGTAGTAGCAAGAGTAACACCAGTAGTATTGAAATAAAGGTAGTAGTAACAAGAGTAACACCAGTAGTATTGAAATAAAGGCAGTAGTAATGAGTAACACCAATAGTATTGAAATAATGGCAATTGTAGCAAGAATAACACCAGTAGTATAGAAATACTGGCAGTAGTAACAAGAGTAACACCAGTAGTATTGAAATAAAAGTAGTAGTAACAAGAGTAACATGAGTAGTATAGAAATACTGGCAGTAGAACAAGAGTAACACCAGTAGTATTGAAGTAAAGGCACTAGTACCAAGAGTAACACCAGTAGTATTGAAATAAAGGCACTAGTACCAAGAGTAACACCAGTAGTATTGAAATAAAGGCAGTAGTAACAAGAGTAACACCAGTAGTACTGGTGACAGTGCCACTGAACAGGGGTCTCAAGCAGGAGCAGCAAAATTCCCGTGGCAGTTCCTTCCCAGGCATTTTTGATGGATCAGAATAACAAAGAGAGAACAAGCTGGGCAAACCTCAGTGCAGGAACTTTCTGTGTCGTTAATCCGTTCATTCATTTGTTTTGGAGAGGGAGGAGGGGTGGAGGAGAACACATTGCATTACCTGTGAGTGCTGTGTCGAGTCTGGCTGAGCTGTGTCTGCCCTGAGCCTTTATTTACAGAGAGACTGAAAAGAGCCTCCAGTGTAGGACAGGATTAGAGCAGAGTTTGGAGGAAATGTCATCCATGTGCTGACTTGGCTGTAGAGGTGCATGGCTGGGACTGCACAGCACTGACGAATATGCTGCAATCTGAAGGCAAGGTGCCAGGGGGAAGGGAGTGTGTTCAGAGAACGTGTGGCATTGGAGCTGCACAATAAAGACAAGCTTTGAGGCAAGACACTGAAAAAAAAAAGAAATCAAAAATCCTCAGCTGTTTTGCCAAGCTATCAGGGAGCACAAACTGAGATGAAACATTAAATTCTCATAGAGAAGCACCCAAGTGCTGAAGAAAAATGCTAAAATGTGCAGATGAAATTGGTGTTTCCTAATGCAGAATGCTTAAGAGGCAAAAGCAGAAGTGCAGAGTTAAATAATGTTGAACAGAGGATGCATGGAAGCTGTCAAATTAGTTCTTCTCTTTGGAACTAAGTTTTTGGGGAAGCTGGTGTTGTGATTCAGTCTGGCTTTGATTGACAGCCGGCTTATGGCAACATCAAAGGATTTATTGGGTTTTTGGTACAAATGGGACACTTTAACCAAAACATAGGACAGAAGTACAGAATTCTAGTCCAGAGGACTACTGAGTTTTTATTATAAAGTTATATGAGGGATGCAGAAATCTTTTGCTCTGTATAAGATCCAAAGGGGGAAATTATTTTGGTAAGAATTCCCCTTAGGAGGCTTAAATTCTGCAAAATCCTACCCAGTGACATTGACATATCTCAAGATCAGAGGCTGACATGTTTGAAGGTTTATCTTGTATGAATCCTGTTAAAGATCTTCATGAAAGGTTATTCTAACCTACTCCATTTCATTTCATTTCTGTAAAGTCAGTGCATAGCAATTCCAGAAAGGGGACTTGTTTTTAATATGTCAGAAACGTACAGTTCCGTCAATATTCAGCTCATGAATATTCATGTATTTTTGTCAGTGTGTCTTCATTGCAGAACTGGCAGAGGGACTGTAAGATAGATGGTGTCCTGTGAGTGGTGTGGAAATTTGCTGAAGGGAAATGAGATGCAGGTTTTAGCAGAATGGGACACACAGCCCTTCTAGGTTATTTTCAGGCAAAATGTGAAGAAACTGGGAGGCAGGTTTAGAATCCACAGAGACTCAACTCAGCCCTGAGTAAAGTTGTCCCACTGTAATAATGGCTGAGGAGCCGGAGTGATGACAATTTGTGTGTGAAATTGTATCTCTGTAAAATAATGCACATTTGTCATGGTTCAGTGCAGCTTGTAAGACAGCACTGCATGTTCCACACACGTGGTGCTGTCCTGGAGTTGGTTAGAGGCCATTTCACTCTGCTTTTACTTTCATTAGAAATTGCTCTGTCTGCACTTGTATAAACTATTCCTGCATGCAGGCATTGCCAGCAATGCTCTTTTCATTGTTGGAGAGCTTTTCTGTAGAGATAAGGCTTTTAGTTTGATGTTAAGAGATGGTTTATTCTTTTATTTTTCTTTAGTTTAAGGGTTTCATGGTTCTGGTTAGTGTGCCAATTATGGGGATGACAGAAATTCTGCCTCACCTGACGCCACCAGGGTTGTTTCACTTTTCCTCCCCTGTTTATTCAGATAGAAAATGACATGCACTTCCAGAGGACACGGTATCTCGTGTGCTGTGCACATTCTGACACATTGATTGGACAAAACACAGAGCCAATATAAAATATAGAAAATACATGTTGATTGCCATCTCCCATAATGTCCTTTCTGTGGAATAAGAGGAGAGCTGCCTGGTGCAAGGTTTTCAAATGTTCAGAGGCTGAATCACACATATGTGTATGGAAGGATCTCTCAGAATGGAAAAGAACTATCTTGGAGCAGCAGCCAAATGTTTCCCTCTATCCTTTGAGTGTTTGCAGTGTTGGTGTGTAGCATTGAACACATTGTGACTTCATAGGCACTGGAAATTTGTGGAAGAATTTTTGGAGATTCAGAACAGAATTTGTACATGGTCCAAGTCTCTCTTGGGCAAATGCAGCGTGCTGGAAACTTGGGAAGAGTGTATGTTATGTAACCAGGCTCAGTTTCACAGCTGATTTAGAAAAAAGGGCATTTTGCTTCCCAGAATGAGATTTGGGGAAAGAAATTTTGTCTTGATCAAATGCAGCAGCTGCTGCAGTTTATATTCAAGTGTGATGCAAATCAAGCCCCCTTTGCTGCTCTGTTCCGTCCTGCCCAAAGAGGGAACCATTGTTGTTTTCTCCTTTTAATAGAGCTGGTCTGTGCTTTGACCCCAGCAATTACAGATGATTAAAATAAAAAAGATATTTAAGTTCTGGAATATTGTAATGAAACATATAAACAGTTTAAAAATACTTAAGTGATGAATCTGTGTTGTAAGAGCCAGCTGCAGAGTACTTATAACTGGAGTATGTTAAACCATTTAAATATTCCAAACATTATGTACAACAGATCTTGTACTAATTCATTATGAAAACAGCAATTTCATTTAATCATTTATTAGCTATTTATAAGGTGTCTGCATATCAAGTATGCATACAGATTGTTGTTCTACCTGGCGACCAGTGTAATGCTTGCATGTGCAATCACTGATGATTATTTTGGGGATCATTGTTCTCAATTACTCCTCACCAGCACAGTGTGATTCTGAGATGAGAGTCTTTAACAGAGTGAATGAGTCTTTGTCCCCCCAAGAGGGCAAAAACCCAGCAAATTGTTCAGAACAATACCCAGACTTGAATGTAAGTCATTCATTCCTCATTTCTGTTCCTTCTGGAATGTGCCTTTGCCACTGCCACCATAAAGAAGTGAAGCAAGCTGCCCAGAAACATGCATTATAATCTCTGTCCCCAGAGGTTTGCAAGATCCAGCTGGCCAGAACCTGAAGCAATCTGGTGTGAATTGGGTACTGACACCTGTGAGTGCAGGAGGTTGGAGCGTGGCCCTTCCGAGGGCTGTTCCAAGGGAAGGATTCACGGATTTCCCAGGAACTCACAGTGTGGGACTGAGAGGAGTGCTGCTTATTTTCTGTTGTGTTTCCAAGGCTCTTAAACACAGTCTGATTGCAGCACATAATGTTGGACCCTGATGAAAAGAGAAACACATCCAGGGGAAGCAAGCTGTGCAATGCTCAGTGTGTCCTGATCCTTGGTGTTTTCCCCACCCTGCTGCAGTGCTTTGGGGTTTTTTCATAGCTTTTCAGCTTTCCCCTGTGATAATCAGTTTCTTTGATGGGTCCCACTGTCCTGTGAGGATCCAACAGGATCCAACTCTTATTAGCAGGATACTGTTTGTTACTTTTCTTGCATCCCCATCTGAATCTCTTCATTGTCTGATCATTAACTCCTTGAGAACCTTAATCAAGAATTTGCCACCAAAGTTAAAATATATCCAAGACTCCCAAATCCTAGAGCCATGACTCTTATCTGTATCCCATAAATATTTACTGTTTTGGAAAGAGCAGTGCATTGAACATCATGCAATGCCAACAATAAATGTACAATGTGCAAAAGGGAACATGCAGCCCTTGCTGAAATGCACCTGATGAGTTCAGAGAATTCTTTTCCATGCCTGGCCATGCCTCTGCCTGATGCATAAACCAGGGTAGTACTAGGTTAAGTGTACATTGAACATGGCTGGGAAATTCTTAGACACTGGTGAGATTCTCACTGATGGGACTGTTTATCACATCTGGTCTTATCTTACTCCTGAAATGAGTATGTAAAGACTGGAAGAGAATTTGCAGTCCTATGTAGTCCTTTTCGTGAATGTACTTACAGACCATTTAATCTGATAAAGAGGGTGGAAAAGGGATATGATGTTATTGCAAAAAATAATTTTCTCACACACCTCAGAAATTTCATTTTTTTCCCCTTCCCAAGTAGATAAATTTCTCCTGACAGCAAAGAATTGATAAATTACCGAAGACTTCAAAAACTCCAGCTGATTTCCACAGTGATGTGTTGATTTGTCCTGTTGGTGTTAAAATCGTGGATGCAAGTTTTTAGCACTGAGGCATTTGAGGACATCTATACCGTGCACTTCTTGTGAGATGATTCTCACAGACAATGGAAATGTGAATTATTCACAGAGACTTGGCATTGTTTGTGATGTTCTAAGCCAGTGCACCTGCATTAGCTTCACTCTTTTTAATACCTGTGTTGTTGTTTTAAAATCAAGCTTACATTTTGTTGGAAATGCCTGTATCCACAGCTCCAACTGTGTTTTCTGATCTATAGATATATACTTACAGATAAAAAGTCAGCAGTTGACAAAATTAAATGGCAGATAAGCTGTGAGAGGCCTGAAACTTAAGTCACGCATCAGTTCCTGTGGGTCTTCAAGAAGATGGCACAATATCAAAATTAATATTGTTACAGCAACAGAAATCGAGCATAAAGTGTTTCAGGGATTATTGACAGACTGAAAAGAGCTGCTGCTCGCAGTAATCAACAAAGTCATCTGGTTATTAATTGCTAGGAATACCTGCAATGAAACCTTCATTGCTGTTATGGCTTGAAATTGATGGATACAATGGTATAGATTCTTCTTGCATAGTAAACATGCATTTGCTTTTATTCATTTTTCCAGAGTTTGTTCCTGCCACCTAAATATAGTTCCTAAAATAGCACAGAGGGAGGAAATTGTATACAAGGGCTTGTATAAAGTGCTACTTTGCTGCTGCCTAGAAGAATAATGCCAGTCAGTAACTGACTCCCAAACCTGGCCTAAAATCAACAAGAATCCAGCAGTGATGATACCAAACAAAGCACAGCAAATAAAAAAATCAAGGTTCATAAAAATATTTGTATATTTGCTTGCCTGGCACCCTGAAGAGAGCTTTCCTGGAGAAGTAACATCATTGAATGTATATTTTGGTGCTCCAAGTTTGATAAATTCTTTCATTTATGCTCTTTTTCTGCCAGTGCACTTACAGTGACTTAAATGAAAACTGTCTTTAGTGTTACTCTGTGTAACATTAACTTCCAGAATCCCATTACCTGAATTCAGAATGAACTGCTCCTTGAGCCTGTGAGTGCCATGAATTGGAAATATAGTAATTTCACGACTATAAGGTGCACGCTTTTGACTAAAATTTTGATCGACACCCAGACGTGCACCTTAAAATCCGGTGCAGCTTATACATGGACAAAGTTCAGAAATTTGCCAACGCGGAAGTGCTAGCCAAACCGCGAGCTGAGCTGCAAGAGTCGCACCAGCTGGCACCTGGCTGGGCGGGAGTGCCGGGGCCCACAGCACGGGGAGGGCGCCTGTGGCTGCGTTTAAAGGCTGCACCGATCCGTGAAAAATGTTTGCAAATTGAGCAGCTGCCAGTAAACCCCATGATCGCACCATTCCATTACTAATTCATTACTTTGTCGTGGGTGGATCCTCGCTGCAAAAATGAAGTGTGCCCTATAGTCCTGTGCGCCTTATAGTTGTGAAATTACTGTGCTTTGTTGTGGAAATGATGTAAGCAAAGCCAGAATGCTGTGCACTGAGATCCTACAAGTGGAATCCATTTCCAAGCAGTGGGACTGCCTGCCAGGGTGAAATCCAGTCAGCAGGAAAGCCAAAGCTGAGTTATGATCTTGTATCCCTTACAAAGCAAACCAGAGGGAAGAAAAATCACATTTGTTACTTGAACAGACCTTGGAAAGCTCTTCCTTTCCACGATGCCTGATTCAGTGTTATCACCTGGATATCCTTTTATGTCCCTTCCCAAAGTAATCTCTCTAAATTCCTTTTCAATTTATGCTTAACCAGGCTGATTTGTATGCATGTAGAAAAGGAAATTAGAAAGTTTTAAACCAAAAATCTATATTCTTACAACTTGATATTCATGCACGTTTTTATGCATGGAATTCCCATTAAGATTACTGCAAGATTTACCTACAAATCGTCCTTTCTGGAAGAATGATTAAATTCCCAAAGTTTTATGAGAAATAATGTATCTTGCTTTTCAGTTATCAGTTAATGCTAATGAGGGTATGAGCAGGTACACTCTTGTATGTTCAAATTGGCCACAAGCTTTGTGTGGAGCTGGTTTGAAAAGCAGAGCTGGGTAAGAATCCATGAGTTATCCATGTCTCAGAGGAGGTAATTTTTGGGTTGACTTTTGCTTCAGCTGCTGAATGATTTTTATGTTCTGTTTTTCTTCAGGAAAAAAATCCTTAATAGTAATGTAAATATATGTAGATGTGTGTAAAATAGATTATTGCATGAGTATCAGCTACAATTAGCATCATGTTTCACAAATAAAATGTAATTTAGATAGCAAGCCTTTTTTTTTTAAGGCTACTTTTCAATTTAAGGAGTCTTCTGGTCTGCTAAAACTATCAGTTTTTCTGAATGTGTGATGTAGCAAAAATTCCCATTCCTATTTAAATTAAAATACATTTCAACTTCAACCCATCCAACCGCAAAATATCCCAGAACCTCACTTCATTTTCTGTTCCTAAGGAAGCAGTACAGAATAAATTATTCCAAGTTTCAATGCTGCTCTCCAACTTGTGGGAAACGTTTGGTACATCATTTTGCCAGACACATTATACCAGAAAACTGGAATTAATAAAGGCATCTTAGTCTGGTGGCCATGAAAAGCCCCAAGAAAGATCTCTACTGATTTACTTGGAGCTGTTACACAGTGATGCACTGTGCACTGTGCACTGTGCAGCTGTTTACATCTATATGGTGAATTCAAGCAAGTGCAGAAGGAATAAAACTGGGAAAGCTCTGAGAAGCAGTGTCAGGATTGCAGTGCTGGAGCATGAATGGCTGCATTTTTTATCTGGGAGAAGGAGAAGAATCCTCATTGTTCTGCATGGTCTTGTCTTTGTATCATTTCTAAGTAACTGGGAAAAAAATCTAAATATTGTATTGCATTTTAGGGCAAAATCTGTCCTTTCTACCTATGGGTATCTCCAAGTCCAAGGCAAAACAGAGGTTTGATTGTATTGCTTTCTTTTATCCTGGCAACACAAAAGTCATAAATTGCCTGAAATCCATCCAATAAATCCCAGAAATTCATATGAAAGGTGTGAATTCAGGTAGCACAGGTGCTTCAGCACAGCACTTCTGCTGACAAGGGATGCGGCCCTTGCAGTGTGCTCATTTCTGTGCAGGGTGATGCTGTTTTCTGACACACACAAACACCTTGGGAAGGGAGTTTTCTGTGTGAGGTTGTGCAGCTTTGCTGCTGGAGGGGTTGCTCTGGTTTGTCAGTGCTGAGCACAAGCCAAGCACGAGGCACAGAGAGAACCTGAGTGTTTGTGCACCGATCATGCAGGAATGTGCCATCAATTTCAGTTTAGAAACTCCCTCTTCCCTCTTGTTTTTATAAACTCCAGCTAGGTTTCATTGGTGATCATGATTCTGACATAATCCATTTTTCTTATATTTTATAGGCACAGAGATTCAAATATTTTGCTCCCTTTGCATTCTTTGTCCCACATTCTGCATTGATGCATGTTGGAAATGGTTTGGCCAAACATTTTGCACACAGCACTTATTGACTCTTTTCCATTCTTACTGCAGGCTCTGCATGGAAGAGTTTTCTGATTTAGAAAATCAATATAGTTCTAGTTGAGATGTTAAGGCATGGGTTGGATTCGATGATCCTGAAAGTCTCTTCCAACCATTCTGTGATTCTTTCCAGAATTTAGATTCCCAGAGTAGCTTCTTTGATATTGTTATATATGAAAAAATATATTCTATTTTTCTTCATGTCCAAGTGGATATTGTGGATGGCAGATCCAGGGGTTGTCTTGTCTGTTATTCCTGTGCCCATTTATATTCCTGATTTCCCTAATTCTGATGTGTCCTGGCAACTGGATTCCTGGAAGTGTCATCAGGAATTCCAGAATTATTGGCAGAACAGGAGAATTTTATAATTCCAAGCATCTTTATTTTTACCTTTTCATGTAATGCCTCGTGCTTGCGTTTTCTTGACTTCCTTATTATTTTTTGGATTTTTTTTACCTATAAATGAGGGGTCAAGCCATGAAATTTACAACAAAAGAAAAACCAGCCCAGATTAAAAGGGAAAAAGAGAAAACATAATTGGAATAACAGTAGTATAAATGAAGTTTCCTATTATTTTTTCTTTAAATAGTGAATCATTTGGTGTTTTGGTGTTAATAATTTAACAGAACCCGAAGTAAGATATCAGCAGGACGTGTGTGGGGTGGGTGGTAGCTCAAGTTTGATCTAAAAGCCTTGCCTTTGTATTGAAGTTGGGTTGAAGCTTTGATCTATTTATAATGAGTATTCTAAGGGTTTACTAATTATTTTAAACCTGAAGAGAATCTCAGAGTCCGTTTTTCTGTTGGAAAGGAACCAAAAATAAACCTTGCTGGAAGGTAAAGGCAGAAAGTCATAAAGTTTGGGCATGTTTTTCAAAGTTAAAGCACGACCGCCTACTGGCTATAATTTCTGAAAAGTTTGGGGGGAAAATGTATTTTCTGTCTCCTTTTTACATTCTGTAGCATTAGGAATTTTCTGAGGAACTTCTGACTAGAGATAAGGCATCTTTTATATATTCCATCCATTTAAAAAGTTTGCAGCTATAAAGTTGAAATGAAGGATTTATTTTATTTTGTTTCTTTGGAATCATATTTAGATTTTATAATGTATATCCATTTTAGCTACTTACTCAATGTATTCTATTAACAAACTAAATGATATGTACTAAATACATATTTATGAGAAATTGTGGGGTGCTAATACATTTATCAAGGGAAGCTTTATAAACCATTCTTGATGATACACAAGTACAACTTTAAAAATAAATCTGAATTTACATCTTAGAACATTGCTCGAGATTTTGGAGCTTTTTTTGAAAACTATACTTGTGTCTGATCCATGCTTAATTCCACCTTTAAAGGCAAGGTCTTTATTACACTTTGTTGCAATTGCTTTTTACAATAATTTTGTCAAATAGTAGAGACCCATACCCTATGGAATAAAGTGCTATTTCCAGTAATTTCACGATTATAAGCCGCACCTTTTTCCTCGAAGAATCCAGCCTACCCCAGTAGTGTGGCTTATATTCAGGTGCGGCTTATATATCGAAAAATCCCGTGGTCTACCCGGCTACCGGGAGGTGCGGCTTATAATCAGGTGCGGCTTATAAATGTGAAATTACTGTACATCATGTGAGAAATTTCCCCCTCCCCAATTTTCTAGGAATTTTTCCAGTTTCCAAAGGATGCTGACTAGTTTAATGAATCTATAATGCCTGAAAAATAGTTTCTTTCTTATATTTTTTTCTTCCATTGAAACAGTATTTGGGATTAAAGGTGAACCTCTTTTCATGGTTCAAATCATTTTCATTAGCAGGAAGGAAAAACATGCCCAATAAGCCTGGCACTGCAAAAGAATTACTTAAAGTAGTTCTGAGGAACAATTTTTGCCTTTTCAATTATGCAAATGCTCATCAGGTTTTTGTCTTTGGTAATCTTTGGCTCATACTAAAAAACTGACACAGACTTTTTGACCTGACAGAAATGTAATTGCAGTGAAGGTTTTCTCCTGCCTTTGCCCTGGCACAAGATTAAAGAAATGCAAGTCCTGTGTTCCACAAATCAAGCTCATACTTATACCTGTATCTTATCCTTGTGATTAAATTTTTATGGAATCACAGAATAATTCACATAGGAAGGAACCTTGGGAGTTTCCAGTCCAGATCTCAGTGTGCTCAGAGCAATGTCAGGAGTGAATTCAGATCTCATTGCTTTAGGCTTTGTCCAGTTAGGTCTGAACCTGCACACAACCTGCTCCAAGGATTACAGTAATTTCATGACTATAAGGTGCACTCTTTTGACTAAAATTTTGATCAAAACCGGAAGTGCGCCTTATAATCCAGTGCGCCTTATATATGGACAAAGTTCAGAAATTTGCTAACCGGGAAGTGCGAGCTGCAGAGATGCAGCAGCCGGCGCCAGGGCAGGCGGGAGTGCTGGGGCCCGCGGCACAGGGAGGGTGCCTGGGGCTGCGTTTAAAGGCTGCACCGATCTGTGAAAAATGTTTGCCAATTGAGCAGCTGGCAGTAAACCCCGCGATGGCATCATTCCGTTACTAATTCGTTACTTTGTTGTGCGTGGATCCTTGCTGCAAAAAAAAAATTGTGTCTTATAATCCAGTGCGCCTTATGTATGGACAAAGTTTGGGAATTTGCCGACAACCCCAAAGTGCGCCTTATAACTCAGTGCACCTTATAGTTGTGAAATTATTGTAATTATCCCACCTGATGGCTTTTGGCCATAATGTGCAGTCAGAGCCTTCCTCATTTCGTTTTTTGAGCCTGTACCTTGCTCTCTCACTCAAGCACAGCTTTTCTCTCCTGGGATGTTTACCTTGTTGGTAACTCCTTCCCTTCTTAACCTCACCTTTAGACTCCAAGAGCTTTCTGTAAAAGACTGAGGCAAAGTTTACTTTCTCTTGTCTGAGGCAAAGTTTAATTTCTCTTGTCTTTCTTCACTTTCGTGTCCTGTATGTGGATGAGCTCAGTTGTGAGTTCCCAGTGAAGCCAAGGCCTCCTGGTATTTCTGATTTTCCTGGGCATGGAGTGTTGTGCTTGCAGGAGATTGTCCTAGCAGCGCTTCCAGCTCTCTTGAGATCCTATTCTTTTCAAAGTTCTCATACAGGATCTCACCCACCTGAACAAATCCCTTCCTAAGCTGAAGTCTGTCCTTGGAAATTCAAGGGTCTGTACATGGCTATTTGCTGAGACAATTTTTTTCAAAGAAACGGAGGATATCACAATAAAAAAATTCATTATAATTACTGAAAATATATTTAATAGCTGAATAATCACATTTATCATTTGGTTCTTTACCTAAAACTAGATATCTAGAGTGCTATGACTCAACAAATAATATATGAGAATCTCTTAATTAGCATACTCTTAGAATGAGACATTTTGCGAGATTCAGTGAGGTGTAGGTACTTTTTGTTAATTGATTACTGAGTGAACATTTAAGAATCTGTGACTGGGACCTAGAAGGAATGGGTAACAAAACTGCTTTTTACAAAGTCAAATGAATCATTATGGGAAGTGTACAAAAAAGAATCATTTAATTACACCTAACTGATCACTTCATTGGCTGTACCAAGTAAAAAGCTGATAAAGAAAAAAACCTTTATCAGAATTTCACTTCCAAGGTGCTGTGCTGTAAGTAAAGAACACACAAGCTGCCCATGACTAGTGACTGCAGCAGGAATTCGTGCTCATTGCCATCAAATAAAACATTTAAGGGGCAAAATTTTTAATGTCACAGTATTAGAGACGATGCCTTTTAAATATCAGATTTTTTGCTATGCAAATGTTCGTGACTGATACAAGATCTGAAGTTCTGTAAGAGTGAAACTTTCACAGTGTCAAAATTCACACTGGCTCCAATCACTGGGCCAAAGGAAGTCTTGTCCAAGTCAATGGAAGGCCAATGCAGATCAAAATAATAAATACATGGTGTACTGTTCTTTTATATTAATTATGTCTCTATGGTGTTTGCTTTGTTGGGATTATACTGTGATGGAGTCTGGCTTGGATTGAAGTATTTTGATATTTAAAATATTTTTGAGTTTAGAATATTTTTGTATTTAAAAGAGGAAGATGATTTGAAGAATCGAGGTCATATGAAAAATGTTTATTTTCTTTTGCTCAGTTTTTGCATCCTTTCTGTTTTACTAAAGTTGGTGGAAGAGGAGATTTTTAAAGCTCATGGAATCCTGTCTGACATGGAGACCATGTGTGACAAACCCCAGTGCTGAGCAGCCATACGTTATTGTGTAAAATGAATAATTAATTCTAATTTATTGTGTTTAATTCTAGAACTTACTGAGTAATCCATATATGATGTAATAATCAACTAAGTAATACACAGTAAACCAGATTTTTTTCTTCTCTGCTCCTTATTTTGCCAACATTGGTGATGTAGAGAGGGACACAGCACTTGGTGCTTGTGCACATTTGCCTTGGGGCTGTAATTGGAGTCTGAAGAATGACTAAATACACAATATACAGAAGATATCAATAGCTAGGGCATATGCAAAGCCTTATTCAAAACACATTGAGTTGTTCTAAATGTTTTAATTTGATGTTTTAAGCCATGTTTATATCTGTCATTATAGAGTGTGTGGTGGCTCAACAGCAATTTTGCATAATAACATATAAAATATTTAAGTGCTTATTCTTTGTCTCAGTACAAGAACTCATTTGCTCATATGAAAAGAGAAATAAATTACATTTTTTCACCATGGCTTGCATATATTGTTGCTATACATGAGATATCATGTGTTCACTGAGTGAACATGGGAATATTCTCTGAGCAAGTATAAAGAGGAAACCCTTTAAAACTTTTAAAAGAAGGAAATTCAGAAAGAACTTTGGTTTATTTCTCATTATTTAACATAAATAAAAACACTTCTATGTAACAACAAAATAAAAAGGAACAAAGAAAAGGAAAGAGGGAGGTTGCATGCCACCAAGGACCAGAAGTGTAAGCAACATACACAAATAACTTTCAGAAGCCCAGGCTGATTTCTCTCAGTATTTACCATGTTTAAACTCCCTGAAGACTGCCATAATTAGTTTTCTCCCTTACAAGTAATTATGAGCACCTGTAATGTAAAAAAAATAAAAATATTTGTGTCTGAGATACGATCCCTCGGGTATTTTTCTTTTAGATCCTTCCTCATTTGCTCTTAGAAGTTCTTTCCCACTAACCTCTACTCTTGGGATACTTTAAATGGGATGAATTGTTCCTCTTCAATTACTTTTAAAACCAGGCGAGGGCTGAAAAAAACCCACTTTCTCAAAATAGCAGTGCATCACTCTTGAGGGAATTACAGCCCCACACACCAGGAGATCCTTAGGAGATTGAAAACCCCAGCATTATGTTCCTCTTCTCTTCCTTCTGCCTGGAGGTTTCACAGGTCAAACTCTACAGAAATTAATCTTCCATACCTGAATGTTGGCATTAGCTTTAAGCCAGAAGATTTCCTCAGAAAGAATTATTTAAGAGTAATTTTGCCTAATGCAAGGAACTGACAGGATAAGCCGTGCACTCTGCAAAGACTTGCCCGTTAATTTGACAAACCTAAACCGCCGACTAGCTGGGAAAAGAATTTGATTCAGTTTTTATTCTAATACTCTATTGATCTTAGAATGTTCTTGTCATTCTTTTCAGGGCAGTTGACCACTGATTAAATTTTGTGTGTTTTCCTTTTCATAAGATATTTTGCAATTTGTCTGTGCACGGCATCACCAATACAAGCTGAGGGAACTACTGCTTCAAATAAGCAAATTCTCAGTGATGGGTGAAAATCAATGACCATGATCTGGTTTCAAAAAGCATTTAGGTTTCAATGCAGTTCACATCCCTCCATGCATACAAGGATAGAGATGTGGAGCCTAAGATTTTAAACCTGTGGGTAAATTATAAAGCACAGAACTATAAAGGCTTCCCAGGTTCTGGATAAAATGTCCATTATGGAATTTTCTCTGTCTGTGCTGATAAGGAATTCAGCCCTTTCTGCTTTTGTATCCTCCTTTTGTAGAGACAAATGCCAGCTGTACAAGTTTAAAGGTGACACATACTGAGGCTGACTGGGACACCAGGAGCTCCTGTTGTACAGCTCAGGGAAAGCCTAACTACCTTTAATTTTCATCCCTTCTTTAATCCCTCTTAAAGATCATGGAGACAGCATGTTCTTGGAGTGCAAAAACATCCTCTGTCTTTCAGCTGTATCAGTTTCAGAATTTCTCTGCCTTTCTAGCACATTAGTATCTAACTAAGAAAAAGTTAATGAATACAGAACCCAGCAGCACAGTGTGCTCCAGAACACCCTTCCTTTATCCTGTCATACAAATGCTTCACAAGAATGGTATAAAGCTATTTATGTGAGCCCTATGCTTGGCTCAGAAATTACCTATAGAAGGTCTTTTCAAGGAGCAGTGCCCATTCCCTTTAAGGCCCCTGAATGTTTTTTGGGAACCAGCTCCACTTGGTTACATTCGACCTTTTGAAAGGATGCATTCAAACAAAGGGGAACTAATCCAGGTTTCTCAACAAGACTAAAAAGGAAAGCAATCACTGGCTTTTCAAAACTTGCAATGGTCTTGGCTGGCTGTGCTCACCTTGTAATTGTATTTTCCTCAAGAGCCTTTCTCCCAAGTAAGAGGTTGGGATGCTATTGTAATGTCAAATCTGACTCACTGTTACAGTTGCTATTAAAAGTTAGCAGCTGTAATTAGGGAAGAATTTTGAAGCTGCAGTGTTGTATTGTCAGTTGTAACAGCTTTTAATTATCTTATATTTTTCTTTAAAGTGATCAGCTTTGCTGAAGTTGAATGTGCTTTTATCATTTCTGCTCTGGAAATGAGCTGACACATTTAATATAATTTAGATAGAAATACTGTTGCTGCAGAAAACAATTGGAATCTATGAACTTTTTAGAGGATTTTGAGCACAGGAGACAGCCATAGTGCTTAGAGGGATTTTGCCATCATCCAATTAAAATAGTCCTCCATTCTTTCTAATACCATTCTATCTGGTCTTAAAATGCGTACGACTAATTACATTAGCCTACAGAGGCTTGCATGGCTAATACTATTGGCCATTTCCTCAAATAGAAGAATTATAAATGATTAAACACTTTGCAAATAATGGCAGTTTTGCTGCAGGACTCGATGGCATCCATAGATCCTCTGCATTCCCCCCTTGCTCTCAGCCTTGGAGCAGGCGCCAGTGTTGGAATTCCAGCAGCCAATTCCATTGTCCCCCCAGCTTGCTGCAGTCCAGGAGGAAACCAAACCCTTTTGTTTCTATTTCTACTCTGGACTTATGCTGAGGATAGAGAGAATAAAGGCAGAGCCTTACAGATTAGTCTGGTAATAGGACATGCCGTGTTATGCACGACTTCGCTCCCTTCAAAGCCTTTCAGATGTACTGGGGAAAAAAAATGTAGGATCCTGAATCTTAAGGGTGTGGAAGAATGCAGCTGGTGCAGGAGCTACAGAGGAGTCTGGCTGAGCAGCCTGTCCTGTGGCAGTGTGCAGCAGCCTAGGAGGAGAGATACAGCCAGAGAAATGCTGCTCTGTATTGTCATTTTTGGCAGGCAGCGTCCTTGTCAATATGCATGAGCACTCAGCAGAGTGAGAGAACCTGTCACCCAGGGGATGTTGCACACTGATGACAACAACCAGGCACAGGTCCTCTAACATGTACTTAGATTAAGTTCATTTACAGTTGTCACTCTGAGAGAAGGAAAACTGCTAGGCAGGAAAGGACAAGCGGCATTGGTGGTGCAGCCATTCTTCCAGCCAGCATTTCCACTTTTTGCATCCTGCTTCTTAATTGATTCTTCAAGACTGGGAAAAGTGAAAATTCTGTGCTTCAGCAGCTCCAGCAAACCTGAAAATTAATTCTTCTAATCCTTATATTATGATGTCCCCATGAGAGAGCAATTTAGCCCATGACCTTAGTGGGAATGCTCTCTCACTCCAGCATGTTGGGATTGGAGTGGATTGTTTTGATAAATAATAATTTCATATATAACATGCATATCCAACTAAAAATCCACCATGGGAGAGGTTCCTGGTCATGCCATGGTCCTGTTAATGTACTTTCTTTTAAATTATCTCAGACATGCCTGGCTCTGTGAGAGTCACCAGATTCTTTAGGGCAGGGCTTAAGAATTTGCTCAACTTGTTGTGTTTTGTTGTTGTTCTGTTCTTTTCCCTGTTATTAATGTTTGAGGAGGTGTGATGCCTTTCAGAGCACAAAAGGAGAAGTTATAAAAGAGGTTTGGGTGGGTGTCCTCTGTCCTTTTAATGCCTGACTGGTAGATATCAAGAGATGGGTACAAAAACTGTAATTTCAGAAAGGATGAGACTTTCTCCCTGTGAAGCTCCAAAAAGCTCAAAAATGCTGCAGGGGAATTTTTTTATTGTGAATCTACATATTAGAATTGAATTTTGGCATGTGGGAGCATTAGTTTATCACAGAGGAGAAGATTATTTTCTTTGAAACACATTCAGAATTTAATTCCTGTTCTAGGCAGATGCAGCACTTTGGCCTGGATTTTTGTTTGGTTGTTTGTTTTGTAAATATGAATGCCCATCAAAGTAAATCTCATCAGTACCAAATGCAGTGCAATGTAAACCATGTTGGAGAGGTCTGGCCAGTTTTGTGGTCACAGTTGCCTACAGAGTTCAGCATCTTGGGGAAAGAAAATCTCTATTACCTTGAGTAGTTCTGTAAATAGTGGGCAAGTTCTATTAAATTTTGCTTTAATGCTCAAAAGAAGTTTATTCCAGTCAATGCTTTTCGTTATTTCTTTTCCATACAAGCACTGCATGTATACACACATATCTGTGGACACATAAATCCTAAATAAGTTTATAAATTGAACCAGCAGATTCAGAGTATTGTGCTTTCCAGAGTAAATAGGTTTTTGAAAAAAATATTTAACTTTGGCTTTCAGAGCACTGGATGAGATATGCAGCATTGGATACACATTTCCCAGTGCTGGGGCAGCCCAAATTCCACTGAATTTCAGGGGGACCAAAGCACTGATTCTGACTAAACTGTTTGTGATCTGATTTACTTTCATGAGCACATGTCAAATGAGGATATTTGAAAATTAGTCTGTAGAATCTGAATAAGAAAATATTTCCAATATCTTCTGATACCTTTGAACACAGCCTTTCCATGGGCTTAAAATCTCCCCATTCTCAGGCAGGCACTGAGGGTAATTTAAGTTTGAGTAAAGAAAGAAGCAGTCTTTTTTACTTTGAGGGACTATTGCTGCTTCTTGAGATTATTGAATTTTCATTCCAGGATAGAGAGAAGCAGTATATCGCCAAGATGAAACAGAAAGCTTAATAGGCACTATATCTCTTGATGTTTATAGAAACTTAGCCAACAATCTTAAAAGGCACCAAATTGGATTCTAAAATACTGACACAAATGAATTAGGAGGAAATAGCTGTTGCAAGAGTGCTACCACATGTGCCGTTCAAGCTATTAAAATGTGACATTATTCTTAATTTTGTGACATTAAATTAGAAATTACATGTGTTGGAGAATAATGGGAAATCACAGAATCACAGGAAGCTGAGTGGGAAGGGACCCACAAGGATTATTGAGTCCAGCACATCCAACAATCCCAAACTGGGCATCCCTGGGAGCAGTCTCCAAACATTCCTGGAGCTCTGAGAGCCCAAACATTCCATGGGGAGCTTGGACAGTGCCCAGCACCCTTTGGGAGAAACACCTTCTCAGAAAAAATGTTAACATTGAATTTTTCAGCAAGACTGCAAAAATTGAAATCTTATAAGTAGCTAGATTACCTACAAAATGAATCCTTAAGGAAAATAGGTGTAATATACTTAACATGATAAAGATCTATCCCACATTTAAAATTACTAAAGGAAACTGTCACAATTCTGCTTGGGGGGCTTTTCTGTTATTTTTGCAGGGTTTAGCCTGGCAGTATGATTTTGCTGTCCAGGTGAATGAGTGGTGTTGCTCCTTGTGAGCACTTCAGGTCGTTGCAGAGTACTTGTTATTGTCAGGCACTAGGTGGCCTGCTTGCTAAAACATCGTGATGAAGCCTTCTGCAGACAATCTGCAACAGCACTGCATGAAAATTGAGTAAATAAAAATCCATCTTTAATTTCTAATAAAGGCTGGGGCATTTAAACTCACCTCAGCAAAGTTCCAAATACGTGGAAGTCTGCAGGTAACCTCCCTGAAACCAGCTCAGCACACAATTATTTTGTTCTTGCCTTGCAGACAATATTTAGACAAAAGGTCAAAGTTTCCTACTAAAGATGGGATGCTGACCTGCATATTGTCTGATTCAGAAGCTCCTAGTTCTTTTGAGGGAAGGTAAAAGCTGACAGGTTCAGTATAGTACAGCATTTGTTTTACACCCTGAGGTGTGATATGTTGTGCCCAGAAACATGAAAAGGATCAGTATTTATAGTTTTAAAGGGCAAATATAACACTGGTGTTCCAGGAGTCAGCTGCACTCAATCTGATCTAAAAATCTAAATAAGAGCAGTAGGCAAAGCAAGATCTCACTGGCTTCTTCTTGTTGGGTTGGTTTGGTTTGGTTGGGTTTGGTTTGATTGGGTTTTGGTTTGGTTTGATTGGGTTTGCTTTGATTTGGTTTGCTTTGGTTGGGTTGGGTTTGGTTGGGTTTGGTTGGGTTTGGTTGGGTTTGGTTTGGGTTGGGTTTGGTTTGGTTTGGTTGAATTTGGTTGGGTTTGGTTTGGTTGGGTTGTGTTGGGTTTGGTTGAGTTTCATTTGGTTGGGTTTGGTTTGGTTTGGTTGGCCTTGGTTTGGTTTGGGTTTTTTTAGGTTTGGTTGAGTTGGGTTTGGTTTGGTTGGGTTTGTTTGGTTTGGTTTGGTTTGGTTTGGTTGGGTTTGGTTGGGTTTGGTTTGGTTGGGTTGAGTTGGGTTTGGTTTGGTTTTGTTTGGTTTGGTTGGGTTGGGTTTGGTTTGGGTTGGGTTTGGTTTGGTTTAGTTTCATTTGGTTGGATTTGGTTTGGTTGGGTTTGGTTTGGTTTGGGATGGGTTTAGTTTGGTTGGGTTTGGTTTGGTTGTGTTGGGGTTTTTTTTTTAGGTTTGGTTGAGTTGGGTTTGGTTTGGTTGGGTTTTTTTAGGTTTGGTTGGGTTTGGTTTGGAATGATGGAAGGCTGGACAGGCCCTGTGGTCTCTCAGTGTTCCCACTCGAGTCCTGTACTGGTACAAACCACGTTAAACTGTGTTTCAACAATTCTGAGGTTTTCATTTGTTCTGTGACTCTCTTAGTGTCAGTAGATATGTGGTGATCACTCAGTTTCAGCTTTGAATATTGAACTTTAAAAAATGGTATCGATTTCATTTATTTAAAATGTAGCGAAATAATTTCAATAACAAGGCTTCATCAAAACAGTTTTGCTGTTGAATTGAATGGTTAAAGTGATTAACCATGGAATTATTTCAATATGATTATTGAGCTTCTTTGTTTCAGGTCAAATGCACGACTAAGGAGATGGCTGAGATTGGAAAGACCATTTTATTTGCCATTGGTAGAATTCTAGAATATTAGTGGTCAAGAAAGGTGCAAATTGTTCCTGTTGTGCAGAGACCACATGAGAAGGATGTGTCTGAACCAAGGGCATAATCTGCATTCCCCACAACACTATTGTGGTCATCAGCTTGGAAATTTATCTTGCACACATTTTTCAACTGAATTCCCCCAATGTCTCTGTTCTAAACCAGATAAATGAACAAACAAGAGGAAGCCCCATTGCAGTGATTTCTAATTGTACAGGAAACGGCACTGTGTGGGTTGTGTAATTTCATGTTTCATTTTCTCCTGAAATCATAGTACAGTAGTTTCACAATTATGAGCCGGACCTGATTATAAGCCGCACCTCCTGGTAGCCAACAAGATTTGTCCATATATAAGACACACCTGAATATAAGCCTCATTGTTTTTTTTTTTTGGTTTTTTTTTTTTTTAAGCAAGGATCCATGTGTGACAAAGTAACGAGTTAGTAGCAGAATTGCATTAGCGCGGGGTTTGGTGTCAGGTGCTCAAGTTGCAAACAGTTTTCATACAGCAGCAAAGCCTTTAAAGGCAGCCCCAGGCACCCTCCCCGGCCAGCTCTCACTTCCGGGTTGGCATTTCGCTGGGATTTGTCCATAGATAAGCCGCACCTGATGATTAGCTGCACTACTGGGGTAGGCTGGATTCTTCAATGAAAAAGCTGCAGCTTATAATTGTGAAATTACTGTAATTTAAACAATGGATTCAGGTAATTGATCATTTTTTTCTAGGACAGGAAAGATGTTTCAGCCTGATATTTGTGTCCTTTATTCTGAGTAAGAGTGGAACACACCAGTCAATATATGGCAGAGTATAGTGTGTTCCAAGAAAATATCTAATTCTTTTTTATCTCCAAGAAAACATTGCATCCCAATAGAAGAGGACCTATAAGAACTTGTTGTTATGTCATCTGATCAAAAAGTGTAATCCTCCTTACTCCAGCCAACTCTGAGCATGAATTGATTTCAAGGAGAGCAGACTTGGCAGGATCCCTCAGGTTACAGAGGACGATTCTCCATTTAAAGCAGTGCGGCATCCATCCCCACTGCACTGAGAAATAAAGTGCCTCCTCAAACTCTGCCAAAAAGAGACAGAAAATCTGTGAGATGTGGAACACACACACTCTCTCGCACACACACAAATGTCCTGTCACCAAAGCTTGTAGGAGAAGCAGTGAACAAATTACTGCTGCATAGAGGAATATCTCTGTGAGATGTCACACTGCCTATAGGAATCCATCATGCCTCCATATCAGAAAATAGGTGTGAGGTGCTGCATCACATCAAACACAGCAGGATTTTATTAGGAAAATAGATCTGCAAGCTTTAAGATACTCTTTATGTACTGGTATATTTGAAAAAATCAATATATCTTGTAATACTTTACTGTATATGTGGGAGCAGCACCATGAAGTTGCAATAGAAATTGTTTCTGCTTCTCAGCACCACAACACTTGGATAATTCCAGTTCCTACACCTGAGCAGAACTTTGTCTCAGGGAATTTTGCTGTGATGTATTTAATGGATGTCTTATATTCCACTGGTATCCTAACAGATCTTAGTAACAGAACCAACTTTTCTTTACCACATAGGATGTGAATTTTGTAAATTCTTAGCTTTTTATTTTACTGGAAATCATTAGGGCTGACTGACACATCATCAGATGCTAAAGATTTGAAGTGTTATTATTGTCTCTATTCATTTAATCACAAATCAATATTTCTGCTCCTTATACCAGTAATTGGTGGAGCAGTTAATCTTGTCACTGTTGTTCTTCCATCTTGTGAGGCAACATATAATTATGTCCTTGTGTCACTTGTGTTGATCTTTTTTAAGAGATTCAAAACAACCTCTGCACAGAAAGGAAAACATCAATTTTCTTGGCAGGTCTTGGATTTAGAGGAATAATTAGCTGATGTAAAGGAACAGTCTATCAATTGTGTTTGCATGACATTTCTATTACAACCCTAATACAAATGTCTAATTTCCACAAATAATCAAAAATATCTTTGGTCATTTTTAGTTTTTTGAAACAAGCTCAGTAACCAAAATTTGAAGCATGATAAAGCTTCCAAATTATACAGTATTTTGTACAACCTCATGTTATTCAAAAATTCTCTGTGTTGTATTTTTTTCAATTTGTCTTTCCTGGTATTTTTTGTACCCTTTTCTGACTTACATTAGATCATAAGCTGTTATCAAGTGGAGAAGTCACTCCATTTACAGCAAAATTAGTTTTTTCACTTGGGTTTGTGGAGTAGGAACATGACTTTTACACAAAGGAGAGGAAGAAGGATATTTATGTATTTGAAACTTGAATCATCCTTCACACCACTCCTTTAAATGTCTCCTCATGTAATTTCTGCTTTCAAGATCTAATATGTGATTTTCTTTAAAAATCTGTGTGGTGCACAGTAATGACAGAATGCACCAATCTCCATGATACTGGGTGGGAAGATATTCTTCAAGAGGACTTTTAAAAGTTTTTCCATGAGCATGGTGACCTACAGGACTCTGATACACAGATGCACACTTCTCTCATCATTACAGTAATTTCACAACTTTAAGGCTCACCGGATTATAAGGCGCACTTCCAGGTCATCGGCAAATTTCCGAACTTTGTCCATATGTAAGGCACACCGGACTATAAGGTGCATTTTTTTTTTTTTTTTGGCAGTGAGGATCCACACACAACCAAGTAATGAATTAGTAACGGAATCACGCGATCGCAGGACTCTTGCGGCTCACACCTCCGGGTTGGCAAATTTCTGAACTGTGTCCATATATAAGGCGCACCGGATTATAAGGTGCACTTTTTTTTCCCCTGTGAGGATCCACGAGCAACAAAGTAATGAATTAGTAACGGAATCGCACAATCTTGGGGCTGAGTGGGCTCGCACTTCCGGGTTGGCAAATTTCCGAACTTTGTCCATATATAAGGCGCACTGGATTATAAGGCGCACTTCCGGGTTTCGATCAACATTTTAGTCAAAAGGGTGCACCTTATAGTTGTGAAATTACTGTATTTCCAATTATTGTAGTTGCACCTTTTGAAGCTGTTTATCCTCTGCACTATGCCAGAGGAATGGATGGGAAATAGCATACCAAATATTCCAGATTTCTCTGTTCTCCATCTCAGCCTGAGTCTCTGCACATCACTTGTGTCTGGAGCTCAGCTGGCCGCACCAAGTCAATGGAAATACAGATTTCCACTCAGAAACGCTCTATCCACCTTGCAAAAGTTTAATTGTTGGCAGGATTCAGTGAGGAGGCTGGGAAGAATTTAAAAAAACCACATTTCCCACTCTTTGAGTACAGTCTATGAAGGAGCTGCACTGTCCTTATGAACTTTATAGCTCTGGGCAAAATGTTAAAATTCAGATTTTCTAGGGTTGTTAAGCAGCAGCTTTACCATGACAGGCTTCAAGAGCATGGCCTGACCTTTGTAACACAATCTAAAATTAAGCATTTAACGCTGACACATAACAGTCTATGCAAATATTTAACAAAGGTCTGTTGTTGAGGTCTGTACTTAACTTTTTGCTTAAGTTAAAGAATTTTATTTCCAGAACTATAGTTCCAGCAAACTTTTTAAAGCCTAGAGAAGACACCGCTGGTTTCAGTGGGCTTTGAATCAATTTAATTGTTGACCAGAACCCCCACTTCTTTAAACTATATTTACTATACAGGTAAAACAAAATTTAAAGAATCAGACCCTGTACATCAAATTGCTGTAACACATTTTAAAGTATCCTTATAATTCTGTTTTATCCAATTTTGTGGCTCTTCTTGCCGAGTATTTTTTGTGCAAGTAGTTTGACTGGGTTTTGGCAGCTGATTTCTCCTAAATCAAAAGAGCTCTGCTCCATCATCTCCATGGGGTGATTGACTTTTCAATTCCCTTCCAGAATCACTTCAGTATAGAATTCTCTGTGGCACAGATTTTGCTTTGAGAAACAATCCATGTGTTTTATCTCTTCTCTTGGGGTCTGTCAGGATGGGAGGTGTTTCACCAGAACAGAGGAATGAATCATTTTGGTTTTTAAGATAACAGAGGAAAAAACTTTACTTTTTTTTTTTTCTTTATTTTAAGCTATAAAAATAAAGAAGTGTTTTTGTTATTTAAAGAAGCATTTGTTGTTATTTTGTTATCAGGCCACCAGCTGAGGAGCTGCCACTCCAATTCCCATCACAAGGCTTCCATGGCTAAAGATGATGATTTGTTTTGTGATTGTGGAATAAAAAATAAATGTTTTTCCTAGGAACTGCCTGAGGGTCATGGAGGGAGTGAGAAGTCCTGACCATGACAGGGCAGGTGGGGAGGAACCAGGAAAGAGAGGAAAGGAAAGAGAGAGGCATTTGCTCATATCTGCTTTTGGTTTGTGTTCTGCTATCACTCTGATATAACCCAAAACCTCTGATAAAAACCCAAATCCTGATATTGTTCTGACCTTGGAAAAGCCTTCCTCTCCATTCACCTTCTCTGAGGAGTTTGCTGTTGCCCCCTGCCATGTTTTATTCATGGGCTGTGTTTAGATTGGCCAGTTAGCTTAAAAATGTGTTGATTGCTTCCCTGCTTGGGGCCCATCCATAAATGATGAGAAAATTCCTTCCAAGATGTGCAATTAGTTCTCTTGGAGTTTCCAGAGCTGAGTTTATGATTTATAAAGATTAATTTTCATGTATGGGATCCATATGTTGCATGTGACACCTTTGGGCGGCCTGGTGATCAGGCTGTTAATTGGTGATATAGATGTAAGGTATAGAATATCCAATTTATGGTGTATTTGATAATTTAAACTCTTGACTAGAACCTTATGGCTTGATTCTAATTTGCATTCAAGATATCTTTGAGAAGAACAAAAAATCCCATATGAAAATGAGCAGCTATGCTGCTAATGGATAAAAAAACCCTGATTTTTTTTTTTTTAATATGTTGTGCTGAGGCAAAGAGAAACTGATGAAAATGCAAAGTTTAGAGATCCTTTTGGAGTCCTGTATATGTATCCTGGCACCCAGGAGAGCTTTCTTCTCCTTCAGGGATTGGGTGCAACTAGTGCAAAATTCCAGATATCCTGAGTTTAACAAAAATTACAGAATAGAAATAGATTTACTTTTCTCCTTTTAAGTCATGATTAAAAAAAAAATAAAAAAAGGAAAAAATAGCAATATATTTAGGTTTTGTGTTTCTTTTTAGAAATTTTTAGAAGAGTGCTGTCTGCTCTCAAAAATGGTAAAATGAGAAGTGAATTTCTGTGGTTTCTTCATCTGTATGTGTGGAACTCAAGGGTGACTGATTGCTGCTCCTCTGGAATTCATGGAACTGGGGAATAGAACACAGTATTACCAATATAACACAATATTACCAATATAACACAATATTACCAGTATAACACCATCTGATTCACAACTCCTGGAACTGTTGAGCAAACACTCTGAAATGTGGATTTGACCAGTGAGAAATGAAAATGATTAACTGGCAGTGAGGCAGGAAAGCAAAATGCATTCTGTGCAGAACAGGTGATGGTGGCAATTGGCATTCCAAAGGATTTGACACAAGTGACTGGAGTCAGGTTGACTTCCATTTTTAAACAAATAAAAATGGGTTTTACCTTGGAGTGCGTCCAGCAGCCACATATGTAGCTTCACATTGTTTCTTGTTGTGGTCCCAGATTCTCTTGCCAGTAGTTCATAGATGATTTTCCTTTTGTTTGTTTTAGCAGAGATTTAATTTTCAGATTTGAGGCATGAAGAGATTTTCAAGTACCACAACCAGAGCAATTTCCACTTGATTGGTAAAATGTATTCGTGCAGTACAAACACACAAATAAAATGCAAAGAAAGTGACATTATGAATCATACCATTAGCAACTTGATTTCTCTGTAATGTTTTCAGAAGGCAGCCATGGAATTATAGTGAACATATATTTGAATTTGCAGAGCAATGTTGTGTTCACTTTGGAGTTGTAATGGTCTGTAGGGGGTTTGATGTTGGGTTTGGTTTAATTTTGGGGTGTTTTTTACTCTTTTTCTTTTCTTTTCTTTTTCTATTTGTTCAGGCATCCCAATATCTCTTTCTAAGAAAATGAAAATAGCCATCAGAGAGATCTTCAGCCTTTTTTCCAAGATTTCTGTTCTCAACCTTTAGCTTTTCTGCAGCTCCAATGCAAAAATTTTCCCTTGCTAAAAGCAAGACCATTTCCTAGTGCCACTGGTATATAAATAAATTTGACACTGCATATTCTCACAGGTCTCTGAAATAAGTTACTTGATATTTTTAAAGTATTTCCTGGGTGGCTGCTAGATGCATTTTCCTAAATGTGGACTGTACTTACTCTTCTAGTAAAAAAGGAACTTCATCTTTAAAGGGATTAATTTGCAACAATTAAAATAAATTACTCCTTATGCCATATATCAATGTGATTGAGTTTAATTTGTTCAGCATGCTCACTGCCTGTTGTGTATTTATAATTCTGTTCACTGTTTCCAGCATTTTGATACAAGTTTTAATCAACACTCTTCCTATTAGATGGAGATTACTATCAGGAATAAAGAATTCTCTCTAAGAATTTATCAGCTGCTTATTTTCCACACCTTGCCTGCTCCTTCACGTGGCTTAAAGAATCTCTCTTTTGGTCATTAACTTTTTATTTCCTCAAGTGAAGAGCATTTCTTTCCCCCCCATGATGGAAAAGTAATAAAAAGAACTAAAAATACTTTATTTTTAAAGCAGTGAAGAGCCTGAATCAGGAGAGTGTGCAACTGTAAACAAGCTGTGCCTCTCACTTACTTAATTCTTTTGTTGACTTAAATGGATGTGGGGTGATGTTTTCTCCTGGTGATAAGAATTTCCAGTTTCATTTTGTTCATCACTGAAGAAAAATCAAATTAAAGAAACTTCATTGAAGTCGGCACCATCACGCTCATAAAATATAGATCAAAGCATGAATCAGTCCCACAGTGGATTTAGAGTAAAATAGTGTGAGGGAATGAATTTGAAAGGCCTGATAATATAACAAATTGTCTGTTTCTCTTTGAGGTAGGTCTTTTTCTTTGAATATGATAATGAAATATCCTGTGTAGGGAGGGGATACTGTGGATGGATATTGATGGCTGCAAATAATTTGTGTTCGAAACACTGTGGAGCATTGGCAGTGAGTTCAGGTTGGTTACTGGCATTTGCACCTTCAAAAAAATGAGGGGGATTTCTGTCAGGCAACAGCTTTGTGGAGTTTGTTATTGCCATCACAACCTGTAAAATACCTGTAAATTCTGCAGATTTTTAAAAATCAGTTCCATAAATGACACAGGGGAGCAGCCAGGCCAGTGACTTACAGCAAACAAAAAAACCCAACCCAACAACCAACACCCCAAACACTGAAAACTTTCAGTTCCCACTTTGGGATGAAACTGAAATCCACATCAGCATGGTGCAGGAATTCAAAATTGTGCCGAGCTGCCTCATTGTCAGTGGGCACTTTGGAGGGGGCCCCAGTGAAGTGGAAGAATTGCAAATAGCTTGTCAGTGCAACAAGGCAATAATCATGGTATTGACTGGCAGATGGAGCTGTGTCATGGGGATGCTCTGCTCTGAGAAACACCATTTTATACAGAGATTTAAATACTCCTGTTTAAGGAGCCCACCGTGGATTAGCAGCAAATAAGAAAGATGTGATATTGAAACAGTGTAGTGTGCTGGCTAAATTTGTCCAAGCAATTAAAATAGGCTCGAGAATATAAAGATAAGAATGAGAGTGATATTTTCAGGATTTCTTTTTCATTTACTATGATTTCAATAATTGGATATTGAAGTAGCTTTGAACTTCAATCTTCCTAATTTTAAAAAATATAATACCTTTTTTTTGTGTGCTTGATATGGCAGCTACAAAATATCACCACAGCTTGTTTGTTCTACTTTAATTCAAATCTGAATCCAAGGATCAACAAATGGTGTTGTTTTTCTTATCTGAAGGGGACGTCAGAATTCTCCTACTCTCTTTACTACTTTTCTGAATCCTCTTAAGGAAGAAATAACCAATTCCGTAATAAAGGAATTCTTGCTCAGGTGGGACCAGATGGAGCCTTGTGTGTAAAGAACAGATTTCCATTCTACCTTCATTGCTCCATCAGATGGTTACAGTTTTGTATTCTCTCTACTTTTCAAGGTATGATTTGACAGCTGCTGAATGAAGGTGATAATGAACAGTGCTAGTATTTAAATGACACCATTAATATTTAGTGTATTGGGCACAAAAAAAGCAGGTATATTGGAGTGCACAGACAACCAGATGAAGAAAAGCAAGTTTAAACTTCTTTTTCCCCTCCTCCCTTCCATCTTGTCCATCTGGGCCATTTGCCTTCCTAGTTGGGAAGTCAACACAGACAGCACTGCATCCTCTTGAAAGCTGGGAAAATGGCTTGGCAAGCTTCATGTTACCTTCTGTTAAACAATTTGATTTGTTCTTAATTTTTGTTTGGGTTTTTTTTTTTTTTTTTTTTTTGACTGCCTTAAAAGTGTGAGCAAGTGCTGGAACTCATGGAAGGTCCTTTAGACTTGGGCTGCTTTATTCATCCTTCTACTTCAGTGCTTCCTCAGTGTTCCAGGCTGGAACACTCTGATTTCATAAATGTCTTTGCTTGCTGGAAAGTGCCTCTTGCTCCTGTTCTCTGCATCGCTGTTGCCATAGTTTCCCTATCAGAGCTATGGCACAAATGACAGGCAACGCACAGCTATGACTTTATAAATAGGATTCTGGAAGAACAGCACTCTCCTCACAACACAAGTTATTCTACTCTATATCCAAGCAGCAAACTTGGGTCAGGTTGGGATTTTTTTCTCCTTTATTAATATGATTCTGGAAGAACAGCACTCTCCTCACAACACAAGTTATTCTACTCTATATCCAAGCAGCAAACTTGGGTTAGGTTGGGATTTTTTACTCCTGAAAGGCCTACAGCTCTGGAATAGAGCTTCAAAACTGTTATTTTGAAAGAAAAAAATAATTTATAAAATAGTGTATTGTACAGAAGTTCAAGCATTGTAAACCATTACTGGTTGGTTCTTCCTGCTAAGCTAACATGGTTGTTACATGTTTATACCCTTTAGTCACCCAGGAAAGTCTGTGACAGCAAAAATCACCACAAAAAGTCATTTATCTGATGTGGCTTGCAAGTGTGCTCTGTGTTTTTTCATGCTTTGAAGGGTCTTTCTTTACTGTGATACAAAAATAATTTCAGTGAGGTGGTTCAAAGTTTTAAAGTAAGTGAAAATATGCATGAGAATGTAATGCCAAGTTCCACCCTGCAGAGATCCTCACCAACCTCTTTGAGCCCTGCTGTTGTTATTTTATAATCCCTGGAAACTCCACTGCACATCAAACTGGGGTTAAATTCTTATAGTTTAGTGTGAATATAAAGTGTCTCCTGGTATGATCTCAGCTTTCAGAACTGATTCAGGAATGTTGTTGATGAATTCTTTAGATTGTTGCATCTGTGTACTCATCCTCATATTGCTTTGTAAAAAAAAAAAAAAAGAAAAAAATGCATTTGTTTTTAATATTTATATACTTGTTTATGCAACATTTTTATATCATCAGTTATGAGTAACACTTGGATCAGTGTTGCCATAGGAGAATTTGGGATGGGGGCTAGAATTTGGTTTATATTTATGATTGGTTTGGGATTTTTTTCATTTCCTCTTCTCAGAAATGCAAATATTTGATGAATTTTTACCCCTACTGTTTTATTTTTTATTTTAATTTTCAATAGAGAGGAAGAAGTGGCCAAATAGTTCTAGTATGCACAATGCATGCAGCCATTCTGATTTTTCTTTTTTTTTTTTAGAGTTAGTACTTAAATATCACCTTTTCACTGTAACCCCTACATTTTTTGTGTTTTCCATAGGAAATAAAGTAAATATTTTTATTTCAGTAATAATGCATACAAAGATGTGCTTTCCTGAAATTAATGCTCTCTGCAGGTCAAATGTATGTGGGCAGTTTCTTCAGTGGGGTGACAATGGCTGGAGCTGGATTTAAGGAGATAGAAGACAGTTAATAAATAAAATTATAACAGCCAAACTAATCACTTGCACACTCTCACCAAGTTATTCATTAGATTCACACTGCTACCATGGTGTTACCGTGATGATAACCAGGAGCTGCTGATGACTTTAACTGCATATTTAGAATAAAATGTTATAATGGTTTAAAAAAAGGCTCTAGGTGCTGCAGTCTGGATCCCTGGGTGTTGTGAATCCCAGAAATCCAGTGCTGAATCAGGGAATTCCTGAAATTCCATCCCTTTTCCCCATGCCAGAATTCCCTCTAGGTTCACTGAATTACTCAGGGAACAAAGCCTTTTTCCAGAAGTGGGGACTTGCAGCACTGGATTTTTATTCCATGTAGAATCATGAAAATTACATAATTGTCTCCTTTGGTATAATCCTGAAGAAACTGCTGTCCATCAGTGGTGCTGACGTGAGAATTCACCTTGCAGATGGAGCTGGAATGTTCTTTACCTGCCCCTGGCTTCCACCCCAAAGTTTGCAGTGTTTAAATGGAATAGCAATATTAATTGTTCCTAATGTGCTTCACTGCAAAATCAAAGTTTGCTCTAAACTCCCCTGCAAGTGGCACTGCTGAAAGGCAGTAACAAGGCTGAAGGCAATTACTGGCATCAGTAATTCCTTCAACCACTGCAACTTGGTCTGCAGGAGTAAATCAATCTGTGCTATGACAGGGAGAAGAAAATGAGAAGAGACAGCAAACAAAATCACCCTTTTACCTGCACAGTGAAAATAATGTAATGTGTTTGCACAGGTGTATTTGAAACAGACGCTAACCTGACGGGAGTTAAGATTTCATTTATGAGGAAAATCACTTTACACAGAACTCTTCAGCATTTACCTTAGAGAAATGCTATCCTAGCAGATCCTAAATTCTGGAATGGCAGAACTGTGTGAAGATAGGCAAATATTCTATACATGGAGTTCAAGGGAGTGAATTATGTCATAAAATTCTTGGCTGTGTAGCTCTATGGAGCTGAACAAATATCTGTGTGTACCTGCAAGTCCTCTTATTCCATCTTTTTTGAGGTTGTTAACAACCTCAAGGAGGCAATATATTGTTATTCAGAAGCCAGCTTGAAAAGTACAGATATTTCCTCTGTACAGAATAAGTTTGTTTCTCCCTTCAAAGGTATTGGTGTTCCAGAGTACTATGAACAGGCATCACCAAATTTAAAATTATATTAAATTTCTTAGAATTTACTATACAGATTTCCACACATTATTGGCTGAAGTTCAGCAGACTCCATTTAGACAATAACATTTTCTTGCCAGTTTAAGCTCCTGAATTCAAAATATCCGGATTTCTTTGAGGTTGTTAACAAACATTGCACAATTTTGTCAGTGCAAAACTTGGGGGGAGAATCAAGACAAGTGTTCTTCTATTCCCATATCTAAGCAAGAGGTATAAAAAGATCTGGTTCTCAGCAGATGGTAGCTTGCAAACTTCTTGCCTACTTTTTTCTTAGGGGGAAAAAAAAAAGAAAAAAAAAAGAGGACAATGTGGCAGAAAGATCAAAGGAAGAGATTTTCCTGAGGAGCAAAGGAAAATGTTATGCTGGAAATCGGGGATTCCTGTTACTTATTTCTTCATTCAATATGATCCAGACCTAAAATTCTTACCTCAGTGTCTAGCTAAGAGTGTCAAGTACAAAGTTGTGCAAGGAATTTTATACATATTTAGGAAGGATTGGGTTAAATGTGCCATTACTGATGAGGTTCATGGGGTTGGTGTAGGAAAGGAGATCTCTATCGCTTCAGAATGATATTCTGTGACTTTTAAAAGATTTTCCTTTCCTTTTTCCCAGCTACTCCTGGCATTCTACACGAATCCTCATTAGTCATTCTGGAGATGGACTTGCTGTCTGGAACCTACCTCTTGGCAGTCTTGTTGGCCTGCATCGTGTTCCAATCTGGCGCACAGGAGAAGAATTACACCGTACGGGAAGAACTGCCCGAAAATGTCCTCATTGGCAACCTGCTCAAGGATCTCAACCTAACGCTGCACCCCGACGTGCCCCTGTCCTCCCCCCTGCAGTTCAAGCTGGTGTACAAGACTGGGGACGTGCCCCTGGTGAGGGTGGAGGAGAACACGGGGGAGATCTTCACGGCTGCCAACCGCATCGACCGCGAGAAGCTGTGCGCCGGCATCCTCAGCGAGAGCCGCTGCTTCTACGAGGTGGAGGTGGCTGTGCTGCCTGATGAGGTCTTCAGGCTGGTCAAGATCAGGTTCCTCATCGAGGATATAAATGACAACGCCCCCCTTTTCCCCTCCACAGTGATTAACATCTCTATCCCTGAGAACACAGCCATCAATTCCCGCTACTCTGTGCCATCTGCCATCGACCCGGACATTGGGGTGAATGGCATCCAGCACTATGAGCTGCTCAAGGTGGGTTTTTTATCCTTCTCTCTTGCTGTCTGTGTTGCTGTCCTCCCACGAGTGTTGCCAGTCCTCACCAACCCATCAGGAACCCAAAGCTGTGTAGTGCACAGTGTAACAAAAATCCAAAGTTCTGTAGTGCACACGGTAACAGGAACCCAAAGCTGTGCCCTGCACACTGTAAGAGGAACCCAAAGCTGTGTACTGCACATTCTAACAGGAACCCAAAGCTGTGTAGTGCACACAGTAACAGGAAACCCAAAGCTGTGTACTGCACATTCTAACAGGAAACTCAAAGCTGTGCATTGCACACGGTAACAGGAACCCAAAGCTGTGTGGTGCACACGGTAACAGGAACCCAAACTGTGAATTGCAGTTGTGGCTCAGTGCAGGTCCGTGTGAGAATGAATCTCTAGCCCGGAGTGCATTTCAGTGCATCCTTTCCTCACTCCGTGGGAAGCTGTTTATGTGCATGGAGAGCTGTGTAACAGTGTGATGAAACATCCACCTGTCCCTGAGCTCTGCACCAGCATTTAGAGTGTTCCTGGCAGTGTTCTTGGACCATTATAGATGTGTCCTGATTGCCACTGACAAGACAATGCTGAGTGCAGAAGTGTTTTATGCTGGTTTATGTCTCCCATTTTATAAAGGCATTATTTTTTATACCTTTCTTGCACAACTGTGGGAGTTGAGCAGTAGAACTTGGCCCGGGAGTGGATGTGATGCTCATCTGTGTATTGATGAGCTACTCCAGAAGGAAAGGGTCTGTTTTTGTAATGCCTGGGCAGGAGCAGCTCCAAGATGTGCAGGAATGCAAGAGGAGCAGTGCCAGTGACCTTGTAAGAGCAGATATCTCATATTCTTGGTTCTTTTATTCTTACTAGCAAGTTACAGGGGAACTAGGATTAGGGAACAGAAGAATAAGATAAACGTGATGTTTATATAAACAAGAGTGTGTGATTGCTAAATAAATGATCATTTTTGTTTGAGTTTACTGAAACAAGCTTAAGAACAGGAAAGAAACTTACCCTGAAACTTCTGGGGGGAAGCTGAAATTGCCCTCACTTCCTTTGTTTGGAAATAGGGAATTATTTTGTGTTTTGGCTACTCAGCAACCAATCTGAACCTCCTTAGTGCCAGAAGAATAATGATTATATTATCCAATATACTGCTTGACTGAGTGGAAGACTGATATTTACTGATATCTGTACTTACTAGCAATTTAATAAAAATAAAGCTCTGTCTTCTTTTAGCTCTTTTAAATCACCTGGAACCTGAAGTAATTGTCGCAGTGTGGGTGCTAAGGAGTGACAAAGACCAAAAAATTTCTCTTTCAGGAAACTACATCCCACAGGGCATTTATGGCTAGCTATAAAAAAAAAAACAAACCAAAAACCGGAAAATAAAAGAACCCACATGTCTGCTCTCAGTGCAGCCCAGAAACTTAATCTTTCCAAAAACTTACTGTAATGTTTGTAGTCTTTGTAGTAAGCTCTTTAAAACTTTTCCTAGGTTATAGGAAAGCAGGTATAGGGGTTTTGTTTGGGGCTTTTTTAGCTAGCTAAGCAAAGCATCCAGTAGGGCAGAGTGTTCTTTATGTGGCATATTAAATGAGATTTTGGGGAATGAATAGCAGCATATTAAATAAATAACAGTAGGAGCAGAAAATAATGAAAAAAGCTGGGTTACACACAAAATGGGGCAAAATAATACCCAGTTTGAACAGAGAAATGTGAGTTATCCAAGAGAAAAGTGCTGTTATTGCAGGGAAAGGAAAACTGCAGAAAATGGCAAAATCAGGAGTCACTGGGGCCTGATGAGCAGCAGCTCAGATCACCACAACAGCAGAACTGTTCTGTGGGGTTATTTTTCCTGTGCATCCAGAGAGAATGCACCAGGTCAGCAGAGTGGGACACGTTTGTGTCACACGAGTGGGAGCTCATCTGAAACCCAACCTGCAGCTCTGCCAGGAGCACTGCTGGGCAGCTCTCAAATATAAAAATATTTCCTTTCTAATTAGTGAAATAAATGAATAGGATGAGTTACATGGTTATTGAAATGTCTCTGAAAAACTGCTTTTGCCTCAGAATGGAAAGAAAGGTGGTGAAGCTGAACTGGTGTGGACTGGAACTTCTGAAATCTTGTGCTGCAAGTGCTGCAAACAAAATAATTTGTGAAATCACAGCCCTGTAGGCAGATCATCTGAAAGAATTAATTGCATTTCTCTCTTGAATGCCTGTTGGTCAGGTGTTTTTTGAGTTATGGATCTACTGCCTTGAAATGAGCCTGCAATTTCACACACCTTGGAAAGGATCTGTAAAACCCAAAGAAGTTTCTGACAACCAGATACCATCTGGAATGTTCAGATGTTATTGAAGCCAGGCCTGTTTTACCCAAAAATAGGTGGAAAGACTCTCTGTCCATGATAGATTCTGAAGAAAAGGGGATTTCTCACTCGGAGCTCAGCTGAGTAGTTTATAGGTATTTAACACATTTTCAGCACCTCTGTAGCTCCTTGGGAAGGTAAAAGCCATGTGTTACAATATTTCCTCACTCTGTTACACTCACATTACTGTCCCTCTCACAGACTGTGAAAAATTTACATAAAATTTACAAAATTTGTGTATTTAGTTTCCTTTGCAAACTAAATAAGCAATGCTGAAGTCTTTAAGTGATTGTTTTTTAAATATATATATCCTGAATCTCATTAAAATCCCTTAAAGCAGTAGAAACAAAACTTTGTAGAGAAATACAATCTTGTATTTTGGATTCAGTGGAAGCTTTGTAAAGCAGGATTTGATTTATTTAAAACAAGACAGTGCTTTAATTACCACACTGATTAACACTCCAGTACCTGCATTTTATCAAGGCATACCTGAACAGAAAACAACTTCTCTATATGTGACTGATTCATGGTGCTGCATCCTCAAAACTTGCTGGGTCTCTGACTTTCTCGACCCTGTTTGAAATGCATGATCTCTAAAAAGGGAACAGTTTTGCAGTTAATAGAAAGGAGGAGACAGCCACAGCGAGCTTCTTGCAGCTGCCCAAAGCTGCTGTGTGTGGCATTATAAAAGATTCTGTGTCTCTGCTGAGATGCCCCAAGGTGACCATAGAGGGAGTGACATTAAGGTTTCACATGATAAACAGTGTTTGCTGTTAGCAAGGGGAGGAAGGAGAACTTGGATATTATTAAACAACAGAAGAAAATTCGTTTAGAATGAGAAATAGCTGGGTTGGGGAAGAGGATGGCATAACACTGATGGTGGGAGCTGGTAGGTGCAGCTAAGACAAGAAATAAATGGCCAGATGGAAACTCAACCATTTTTATCTCAGCTGAGGTAACTACTGTAAGTATAAATGGGAAACGATAGGGAAAAAAGAGCTGGGCATTCTTAAATAGAAGTAGTAGGTGAGAACAGTAGGATGCAATAGCAAATTGTGCATTGAAACCTTAATAAACAGTGATTTGTGATTGGGGATGAATCTCCAAAGAGCAGTGCTGTGGTTTAACCTGGGGCAGCCCAGCCCACGGGGCTTTGTTCACCTCTCCAGGGCAGTGCATTGTTTACAGACTGGCAGAAAATGTGCTTTGTGTCAGGCAGGGCCACCACAGGCCATAAATACCTGCTTGCTGCTGGTGATTACACTGCTCCAGCACACTTACATCCAGCTCAAAGCAAGCTGATATTTAGCATAACCTGATTAATACACTTCATATTTATAGGTGTCACAGGCCTCTGCTTTGACTGCAAAGGTTTTAGTGTGAAGCATTTCTTTATTCTCTTAATTGTTTAAAAGGTGAGCTGGTTCAGAACAGGTTCTGAATAAGAGAGGATTCACACAAGTGCATGTTTTAAATACAGTAATTTCACAATTATAAGCCGGACCTGAATATAAGCCGCACTTTTTCTTTTTTTAAGTGAGGATCCATGTGTAACAAAGTAACAAATTAGTAACAGAAACACTGCAAGCTGGGTTTGGTGTCAGGTGCTCAAGTTGCAACAGTTTTTATAGACCAGGGAAGCCTTTAAAGGCAGCCCTAGGCGCCCTTCCCAGCTGGCTCTCACTTCCAGGTTGGCATTTCGCTGGGATTTGTCCATAAATAAGCCGCATGTGAATATAAGCCGCACTACTGGGGTAGGCTGGATTCTTCAATGAAAAAGGTGCGGCTTATAATCATGAAACTACTGTAATATTTTTTTTAATTGATTGCTTTGCATTTCTTGTCAGGAAGGTAGAACATGTATACTAGAAGTGGCAGAGGTGCAACAGGAGTAGAGCATTACCTTCTGTGTGCTGGTAGTTTGTTCCCTTAATCCTTTACAGTTTGGGGGAAATTTGGTGTTACTGGTACAGTTCCATTTCTCTCACCTGTTGCAGTGATTTTCTGTACTCACCTATCAGAGGCAGCATTCCTAGAATAATCTAATCATCTCTTTGTGGCTGTCAGTTCATACCTCTGCAATCTGACAAAAGAGATTCCTGCTCAGTCTCACAACACGTCAGTCCTGCCTCTGATGAGGAGTTTCATCTCTCTGCTCTAGATCATCTTTGTGATGCCTTTCAGTAGAAGATATCCCCTTCCTTCTGATACACTTTGTCAATTCCATGGCCCATGGAAGATGGAAATCACCCTTCTTCATCATACTTCAAGCATCATATTTCATGTTTGCAACTGGTGATTTCTGAACCTCACAGCAGTCTTGGATCAAGTAACTCATATCACTGTCAGGATCAAGAGTGGGAGATGTGTTTTATGTAGAAATAAATCTAGGAAGGTACTTAGAATTATAGACTGAGACTAGATTTGTAGTTCAATGTGTATCAGAAAGTCACATTAATGAAATCTTTGTTGATAATCCTGTGGTAAGCCGGGATACAAATGTGAACAACAACAAATGCCAACAACCTTGCTGTGGTCTGTTTTCAATGCTGCACCAGCACTGCCTATGGGGCTCAGCACACAGAGAAAAATCAGGATGGAACGGTTCATGTCCTTGCAAACTCAGTGCACAGCGGCACTTTGATTTTCTTATCTCAGCTGCTCACCAGATCAGCCTCACTGTCCTAAACATGAGCTGCTTGGACCTCCCATTCCTGTGTTTTTTGTTTCATTCCTTCCAGTGGGAGCCAAATCAGCAACCCTCCCTTTTACTCTCAAACCATGTCCCATACCTCATCACACTGCAATTAATGTGGATTAAACTGAATTACAGTAATTATAAAAAGTATAAGTATATAAAAGTATAAAGAGCACTTTTTTTTGCAGTGAGGATCCGCGCGTAACAAAGTAACGAATTAGTAACGGAATGGCGCGGTTGCGGGGTTTACTGGCAGCTGCTCAATTTGCAAACATTTTTCACGGATCGGTGCAGCCTTTAAACCCAGCCCCAGGTGCCCTCCCCATGCTGTGGGCCCCGGCACTCTCGGCTGCCATGGGCTCGCACTTCCGGGTTGGCAACTTTCCCAACTTTGTCCATATACAAGGCACACCACATTATAAGACACACTTCCAGGTTTCTATCAAATTTTTGTCAAAAAGGTGCACCTTATAGTCGTGAAATTACTGTAAGAGTAAATTAACTTGGGTGATTCTTTGTGTGGGCTTCAGTGTGACAGGACAGTGGGGTGGTTTATTGGCCCTTTCAGTAGGGCTCAGGAAATCTGGTTAGTTGTTATCAACATTCTGTGGAAAAACTGCCAGCACCGAGCTTTTCTTCTGCTTGTAAACAGAAATTTATTAATACTGTCAGTCCTTACTGGATATTGTAGTTAGACACTACCACAACTAATAAATTTCAACTTAATTTTTCTACAAATCCAAAATTATTTGTGAATTTATTGTAACCCTGTAATAGTGAAATATTCTTTCTGATTTCTTTTTTTATTGACAACCCTTTCTATCAATTATGTAAGGGAAATATGGCTGATAGGAAGATGGCTATTCAAGATTCTGAGAATTTTTGTTTTAGAGATCTACACACACTCAGGCAAATACATGATTCAGATAGAAGATTTCTTGGCTTCCTCATAGACAAGAACAAGATCTTTTCAGTATTTCTCTCCTCTCATTGAGGAAACACTGTTGTTCAGTGATATTTCAAGACTAATTGCCGCAAAAATAAAATTACACTATACTGATGTTACAAGTAACAATAGTACCTAGGTGCCTAAAACTGAGAAATTATGTAAAACCAGATCCTGGATCTGACAGTGCTTAGAGACAAGGTGAAAATAAGATGCATGTTCCTTCTCACTGCCACATAACTTATATTAAAATTTTTTGATTTCCTGCTAGGATAGGGGGATGGTTTGTTTTTCTTACTTCATGATCCTCTGAAAAAAGTCAAACCCAACCTCCCTGGGATGTCTCAGGTGGATTAAGCTGCAGACAGTTGTGAGCAGTGCTGTTCCTTCCCACTTCGTATGCCAGCATAGAAAGGGAAGTGAATGGATTCAGGGAGCTCAGAAATAGGTTTAGGAAGGTTTTTGCTTAGGAGTCGAGCTCTAAGGTCATTCTCTTGTAATTTAATAAATAGGGAGAGCTGGACATGTTGTCTTTCTAAGGTAATTTTTAGCTGCCCTTTAAAAGATGCTTTTTTTAGGACAGACTGGCTGTCTTTTGAGTGGTGCCAAGTACTTTTGTCCTAAGCCCACAGTGGGGGAATAGGTCAGACCCAAAACATCTCTACCTTTTTCATCTGCTGGTAGAAGTTCTGTGTGTTGGTTAAAGTTAACACATCTACAGGAATTTTTTTCATGCTTTCCCCCCAAGAGGTACAGTAATTTCACAATTATAAGCCGCACCTGATTATAAGCCGCACCTCCCAGTAGCCAGGTGGACCACGGTATTTGTCCATATATAAGCCGCACCTGAATATAAGCCGCACCTTTTTTAAATATTTTTTTTTTTTAAGGGAGGATCAATGTGTAACAAAGTAACAAATTAGTAACAGACACAAATTGGTGTCAGGTGCTCAAGTTGCAACAGTTTTCATAGACCAGCCAAGCCTTTAAAGGCAGCCCTAGGCGCCCTTCCCAGCTGGCTCTCACTTCCAGGTTGGCATTTCACTGGGATTTGTCCATAGATAAGCCACACCTGAATATAAGCTGCACTACTGGGGTAGGCTGGATTCTTCAATGAAAAAGGTGCGGCTTGTAATCGTGAAATTACTATACTTAATTACCATCTGAAGTTTTTACATCGCCTTTACTAAATAAGTCTATTTTCATTATTTTATGCTGTAGCTGAAAATCCACCTTCTTCCAAATCCTCCACCCATTTTCCTGGCAGTCCAAAATACCAAAAGCATGTCAGGTTTTTGCTAGAATAAAAATACTCCTCAGCAGTGATTTGTCTAGAGAGATCTGGACAGACAAGTGGTCATCTGTGAACTCCAGTTTGAAAAAGTCGCTGGCTCTGAGCTCTAAAAGGGAAAAGCAGCTGATTTGCATTCCTGCAGCTGTGCCTTGTGAGGAGATAAAACTCAGCTCCTGACTGGTGCTAGTGAGTCAGGAGTCAAGGTAATTACCTCTTGTTGGTTGATCCAAGGCTCCTTTAGGGTGCTTTATGGCACTAGTGCTGTAAAAGTGTCAGCTCCCGTTATCCTGACATCCCTCTGGGGACTGAGGCAGGGCTGCAGGAGAAAGTCTGGCTGCAGGCACTGCAAGTTCAGTGAGATCGGCTGAGGGACAAGTTGGTGTCTCTGTCTGCATCCAGGCTCTGATTTTCACACGAGCTGTCATGGAACAATAATATTTAACTCTGAGAGGAGAGGATGATGGACTGGAGCTGCAAGGCACGGATCTGTCAGACAGAGAGCTCCACTTCATCTGTCTGAGCTGAGCATGAGCTTTTGCTGATGTCCACACTGATCAGGTTTAGCACACATGTGGGGTTGCTTTCTGAGCACAGAAGGCTCAGGATTTGTTTACACAGTCCATGTGCATGGCAGAACAGAGAAAGGAACATTTTCCCAACAGCCATTGAGAAAATTGTGTCGTTTATAGGAAAGTGCCAATTACAGTAATTTCATGATTATAAGCCACACCTTTTTCATTGAAGAATCCAGCCTACCCCAGTAGTGCGGCTAATCATCAGGTGCGGCTTATTTATGGACAGATCCCAGTGAAATGCCAACCCGGAAGTGAGAGCCAGCTGGGAAGGGCGCCTGGGGCTGCCTTTAAAGGCTTGGCTGGTCTATGAAAACTGTTTGTAACTTGAGCACCTGACACCAAACCCAGCTGGCAGCGATTCTGTTACTAATTCGTTACTTTGCTACACATGGATCCTCGCTTTAAAAAAAAAAAAAAAAAAAAAAAAAAAAAAAAGGTGCGGCTTATATTCAGGTGCAGCTTATAATCGTGAAATTACTGTACATGATCAATCATGCTCTCCATTGATAACCCCAGTGAAAGCACTGAAGTTCCCCTTCTGGATGAAATTATACTTTGGTTTGCACAGATGCATGATATTGGAACTGCAAACGTGCAGTGAAGTTACAAAAGCTGATAAAAGTGCACTCAGGATTATGCTGCATCCTTAATTTTTCCTACAGTCTCAAAATCTATCATATTTTAAGGGTGTCATATTTTGTACATGACAAAAGAAAGAGGTAGGAGCCTGTTTCAAGTCCCCTAACACTATTGCCATGGTTGGGACATTATTTTTACATATTCAGTCTATTATCAGTGGATAGAGATGCCTCTCTTTGCCCTTATTTTATCTTTAAAGAATGACCTGACACAGGTGTCTGAATTTCAGACCATTTATTTATAAATTATGTCAGTGCATCTGCTTGATACTGGTCATCTCGTATCCAACAGCATTTTAACTTTTTTTTGGTAATTTTTTAGTGAAAAGTCATTAATAGATATCACCATGAAACATTTTAAAGACCATTTTTTCAACCAAATTAAAAACAATTACAAGTTATGCAAGACTGTCAGCCAATGATGACTGCATGTACTGTAAAAGTTCTTGGGATCCACTGTAATTCTTGTTTCAGAATAACTTTGCAAGGATTACTTTTTTCTGCTTCCTTTACTTTCTGTAATGGATGCATCAGTTCATGGCTTACTTGTATTTTGGATGGATGTCACGATAAACCTTGAATTAGATCCAGCAGATTCTAGAATTATTCTGGTCATTTAATATTCCAAATTATTAAGAAATAGCTGTCTTTTTTCACGTGTACTTATGAGATTATCAAAAAAAATCTGCTATTTTAAAAATGTTGACTAGAGCAAAGCAAAATAAAAGATGAATATTAGGTGCAAAAGGTTTTTTTCTTTTGTCCAGCTCATTTTCTAATGCTCACTTTTCATCCCATTTGGGGAGGATGAAGGTTGGAAGATTTCCAATTTTTCAGATATGTTTTGAAAATAGGAGAAGTAGTTTCAGTTTTTGCTGGTTTAAGTTGTCATAAAATACACAATTAAAATTTTAAAGTAACTTTTATAATAATAATGATATGTTCTTGCATTTAATTTTACTTGTAGCTTTCTAATACTGGATTTTAGTCATAAAGATTTAAATATCCTAGCTAGTTTTCCCCCAAACATACTTTGTAGAATATTTTCCTTCCATTTAAGAAGAAAGAGCTATCGAAGAATATATTTAAATCAAGTGTCAGCCACGGTTCATGGCACTTGACTGCATTAGTACAGTTATTTTTATTCCTGAGAGAAAGGTGTATTGCAAAATAATTTGTGTTCTCTAACCCAGAAACATAATTGGTGTGAACACTTAAGTCCTGTCGAGCTTTTGAAGCTGGGACATGCAGCAAAGACTATTTCAGACAATTCTGAAGAAACAAAAAGAAACATTGCTAAAAGAAATGAGCTCTGAGTCATCAGCTCTCAGTATTGAAATACATTTTTCTCTCATTGTGCTGTAATTGCTGGCTCTATTAATGTGATGTATTCTTGCTTTGCTTATTGCTGATGTTCCAAAGTCGAATAATTGTAGTTTTTTTTTCCTCTGCTTTTTCAAGCAAATTGACGTTTTCTGTTTTTTTGGGTTTTTTTTTCCTTTTTCTTTTGAGTCAGGATATTCCTCTGTGCTTTTCAGGCTGGGATATTATATGGCTTTTTCACTGGGAGAATTCATTTTCCTCTTCGTCTTAACCCCAGCCATATGATTTTCATCCTCATTTCCATTAGGGATTTTTTAAGACAATTTGGTACAGCAGATTTAAAGGCATAAACAAAGGAGTAACTTCTATTTCGTTCCTCTTTCCCATCCGATATCAAAAATAGCACACTTATCACTTTTTTTGTGAATTGGCATTTGTTGGGAAAGCCAAGAAATATTGTGAATACCATAATTTGAAAGCCAGTCTTAAAAAGAGAGCCTGAAACACTGATAGAACTTTCTATCATCTTTCATTGTTTTACAATAAATGGTTTTACACAAATGAAGTGTTTGTTTATGATGAATATCCAAGACACTTACCATGCTTGCACAATATCCGAATTTGAATGAGTTCCTTGAAGATTCCCTGCTTCTTTGAGAGATTCTGCATTAGTGTTCATTTTTAAATTCTGAGGTAGTCCAGCCCCTCTCACATAAAAAATTTTCACTTGAATAATTCAAACCTTCAACTGCCAGCATCATCCTGAACTCCTGGCAATGAAGTTCAGTGTCTAAGGGGACCTTTACAAAGAAAGCTAAAAAGAAAAATTTGTGTTTCTCAAAAATCTCACAAAAAAATCCACAAAAAATGTGTGTGTTTTAATGTCTGTTTTAATGTCTGCTTCTGATATTTTTATTTTTTGGCTTTTGGAGTGCATTATGTAAGCCATTATGACCTTTGCTGGGCATTTCATTTATCACCTGAGCTGGACTTTGGTGTTCCCAGGCTTTGCTGGTCTCTGTTTCACAGCCTGCAGTTTGCTCCCAGGGGGAGAGGGGAGGCAGGCACTGATTGCTGGGCCTTGCAGGATGGAAATGAGCTCCCTCTGATCTTCTGTCTGTCTCTAACATGGGATATCAGATGCTTGGGAATCACCAGAATATTTTCCCAAGCTGTTCCTGAACTTCTGCCAGTTTGAGGCTTGCGGATTTCTTGCCCAGTAGTGGTGATTCTAACATTCTTTTTCTTTTTTCCTTTTTCTTTTTTTTTTTTTTTTTCCCTCATACGTACAGTTTTTCCAGTGGTATTTTGTGTCTATTTTGTAACAATTCTGAATTTTGAAATTTGAGTGTTCAGAATATTGGCAAAGCTTTAGACGTTACATTATTACATTGTGCGATGATAATTTATTTTAATTTCTGTTTACACCAACCCACTGGTGGCATTTTTATTCTATGAAAACAGCCCTATCTTTGAAAAGTGTTTTGGATGCAGTGATAAAATATTTGAATTTTAGTAAATTCTTTAATTTAACTTAAAAATACAGTTCCACAGGCTCATGGAGGAGATGAGAAACTATGCAAAGCCATTTTTCACAAATACTCATGCCCATTGTGTTACATTAGGTAGTAATAAAATTAATTTGGTTCATATTTGAAATGTGTACATGCTTGAGCTACAGTGGGAAGTAAATACCAGAGATAAAACCAGAAGTTATTCTGCTACCCAGTAGCAGAAAAATTTGCAATATAGAAATACAGCTTCCTGCTTAGTTTTCCCATGTCCAGAAACTGAAAGAACAGTCAAACCTTGTTCAGAAGTGAATTTGCCTTTGTGGAATTAAAACCTGTGTGGTTTTTATAGACTAACTTTAATAATAACTTGAGAATTCTTTGATGCTGGAGTGGATGATTCAGGGTTCCAGCTGGCTGAAAATCTCTGTCCCAGGCTTGGAACCTTTCACAGCCAGTGCTGTGGCTGCTGAAATCCCATATTCTCAAGCAGGGCACTGAAATATTCAGATAATACTGTAGGAGCTCTGCAAACAGCAGTGAAGAATCTATGCTGTATCTTTCAGAATCTATTTTGAATCTTGTTTAAAGTTCAATGGCACATTTGTCACAGCACAGCATATGCTGCAGGCTACTGAGTTTCACAAGCAAGGTAGCAAAAAAATTCCTTTTTTGTTACTCATTGCCTCTAACAAAGACTTGAGTAACATTTATACACAGTGGATTCCCCCTCCCCCTTTTTTTTTCATTTATTTTTTTTCCCCTTTGTATATTGCAGTGGAACAAGTTTAGCATCAGGAAAGATTTTAGTAGCTTATATTGTGCTGATCAGGGGTTTCTGCCATGATTTGCATTTGGAATATTGAGCATCATTGTAAACCAGGAGACAAGAATTCAATGCTACCTGGATGTGGCATCACTGAAAGCTAAATGTGTTTTATTGGAATATTCCTGTGGAAGGATGGCTTGGCTTTTCCTGCTGGGCAGCTGTTGGAACTAATCAGATTGTGCCTAAGAGCATAATAAGGAAAAACTTTAATAATGCTTAGCCCTCTTGGAAGCTCCGTGGCTTCAGCTGTCATACTCACTTTCACCAATTTAGTTTAGGTTTGTTGTTTTGTTAAAAGCCATAATGCTGAATTTAAAAGCAGATTTCACTTAATTTTACATTTCACAATGGGTGCTTCCACATATAACCACAGCAGTCTCCTCTGATGTTACCAGTAAAGTTAATTGAGTGTGGAAAGCAGAGCTCTGACTCTGGAGGTAGAATGCATAAAAAATTGAGTTTTATAGTGTCACCCTAGGATCTGAAGATAGTTCTCGATTTTGAATCCACGTAACAACTGAAACCTGGTTTATTGTGGAGAGCAGTCCTGCAGATTTCTGTGAGCAAGTTGACTCAGTCCTGTCTTGGAGAGAACTTGTTTTGTGTTCTTCCAGGGCCTGTGAACCTGATGAATAATGACAGATGTAGTATTTGGTAGAACATCCTAGGCATGTTTTAAAAATAGCAACATGCCCAACCAAATTTTAGAATTCAGAATCAACTGTTTGTTTAGCTGACTGCTTCATCAACATAATAAATTGAATTATTGTTCATAGTTGAACACCTTAATATTAAAGAATCCTAACAATATGCTAAATGCTCTAAGACAAAGAAAATAATAATTAAGGGGACAAATCAAGGTATAGACAAAGTTTTTGTGTCTGAGTTGAAAATTGTTTAAATACTGTTTAAGTTAAATTGTTTGAGCTGTGCTTTAATTTACCTGTTAATGGTCATTTTCCCAGATGATGGACACAAGTTAATATATCCTTGCTGGATTTAAAGATTAAATATTTTAATGGTTTTGGTCTGGCAGAATTGCTTGTTTGCATTGTTTTTGGAATATGAAAGCTAAACTTCCCATTGAATTATTCAGAGCATGTTGCCATCCCCAGAGGGTGCTTTGTCCCCTCCCTGTCCCCGGTCCCAATCTGTGATGCTGCCTTGGCCGGTGTCTCAGGGCAGGATGGATTCCCTGGCACTGCTGGGTTTCTCTGGGAGGGCTGGGGAAGTTTTCATGAGTTTTCAGTTCTGCTTGGCCACCCTGGCACCTCCCCGGCTGCCCCAAAGCTGTTTAAGTTTTCACTGAGGAAAAGGCCACAGGTCCCATTTCTGTGCCTGTCACAGAGTTTATTGTTCCACGAGCAATGTATGAGCTTTTTTTTGGGAACAGGGACTGAATTAACCTCAGGAAAACGCTTTGTGTGGAACTCAGGCCTGGGAAAGCCTGCCTTTCCCCTTTGACTGGGCTTAGAAATGGCTTCACCTGGCTTTGTTTAATTTGCTTTTTCTGGAATAGCACACTTTGTGAGAGGGCACTCACACTGCTAAAGAACTCCTGAGCTGTGTTGTTTATTTTTATTTTTATTCTGGCATGAACCTTGCTGAGGATATCCACCCCATCTCTCCCCTCACTCCTGACTTTCACCACTCTGCTTTTTCCCCTTGAGCTGTGGGAGGGTTTGACTCAGTTTGCAATTTATTGGAGGATTCACAAAACCTGCTGAGACTGATCTAGATCTGTGCAACAGGTGATGGATATTGTATTTACCTTCTGAAGCAGTTCTTCATGCTTAAATATTGACTTATTGTGTTCTATGGCCTTATGGTTTTCTTAGAATTTTTTTCCCCCTTTTTGGAGGAAAATCCCTGTCCATGAGCCATAATTTTTACTCTATATTCATGGCTGAACTGATAATAGGGAATAAAAACAGTGAACAAAAACTGAGCAGAAAAGCTGGAATGGAATGATGAGTGTTTGGTGTTTCCCTTGTAAACATGCCACTCTAATATTCTTAAATTTGTTTTCTTTCTTGCAAATCAGTTACATCAATTCCATCTCTGATTTTAAGACAAGAAATAGCTCAAGTGCGTTCAATTAGAGTGAAATTGGAGTTTGATTTTTATTTTTAGAAAGGAATATATTCTTGAGTAAGACTATATATTGAAGTATAAATCAAATACACTTACAAGATTTCTTGATCCCAAACTCACAGGAAAGCATTTTCTCAGAATATAACTCATTAACTGGAAAGTCAGGACAATTTATTTGCTAGAACTTTCAATACACACAGGTAGCAAGAGATTTCTTTTCAAAATTGACTTTCAGACTCAAGTTGCTGCCTTACAGTAAAGAAATGTTTCTTCTTTTTTATCTTGCTCTTGTTCTAGTGAGTCAGATAAATAGGAGTCAGTAACACTGGAGGAGGAAGTCAAGTTCCTGAGAAATCCAGCACCAGAAAATACATTTTTGGTTTATGCCCCGCACTCCTTGATCAGTATGGTGAAAAGACTTTTATTTGCTGAGTTTGAGAGTTCAGTGTCTCTATTTCTTCTCAGCCACTGTCTCCCATTTATTACTCTGAAATTGCAGTATTATTTATTATCTCCCCATGTGCAGTGAAGTGGCATCTTGCACACATCACACACTTTTACAGTTTAATATGGGAGCCTCACTGTTATTTGCTGAGAGTAATAAAAAAAGGATAAGTTTTCATTCCTTGAAAAAGTATGGCTTTATTTCTTCCAAAAGCAAAACCGATCCCGTGGCAGTTAAATGTCACATTCTCTTTCTTATTTTGATTTTTACAAAACCCTGCAGAGTGCAGGCCTTGAGAGAGGCAGATGATCAGGTCATTTCTGCAGTGCTTGTGACAGGGCTGCAATTCCTAAAGCCAGCTTGTGGAAGCTGGGGGAAATCTGTTCCAATTGCAGGATGTAAACTCTTTTCTGCTAGATTTTTTTTTTTTTTTCATCCTGTTATATTTTTGCCCACACGGGTTGTGAATTTTCTGCGTTAGGGCTGTGGATTTTTTAATCAACATTTGTAAAACAGTGATACACTCACATTAAAGTGAAAAAAATTTCCTTGTGTTTCTGGGAGTGTGGGGGGCTCTGTGTGTGTGTGAGATGCTCCTGCTAGTCAGATGGAAGTTTTGTCAGCAGATTTTCTTGGAAGTGTAAGCATAAAGAGAAGATACAGTGATTTTTCTCCCAGCTGAACTTGATCTTCAGAAGGGTGTTAGGTCACAGAGGACAATCTTGCTAAACAACTTGTTGGGAAAGCTGCAGCATCAGAGGTTAGGATATTGATTTTTGTTAATGAGGGTGCCATGAGTTTAAAGATGAATTTGTGTGTGCTTGTGTGTATAGGAGGGACTGCGCTACACATATTTCATGGATGTTGATTTGCAGGTGTTTTTACTCCTTTTCAGCAAGGATTTCAATCCATTTTTTATTTTGTTATCCACGAACTGAACCCACACACATCCATGACCCCCAGTGTGACCGAAATCTCTGAGCTGAGGATGCTGCACAGCCCCAGCTGTAGGGCAGAGGAATTTTCAGAGCTGTCGGGGTTGTTTGTGTTTCCTGGGGTATCAGTGGCTGCCAGGTTGAATCCCCTCCTGCCTGATGTGCTCAGGAGCAGGAGGGCACAGCAGGCTAACCCCTCACCAGCACCTGCTCCAGATGTGCCACCAGGAGCTCAGACACTGCCTGGGGCTGTCCAGGCTAAAGGAGCTCGTGATTTAGGAGCTGTTCAGAATTGTCAGTGCTCCCCTCCAAAGGCTGCGCTGGAGTTTTGCTCTCATTTATTTCTCTTTCTCGCACATCCTCGCTTCTGTGCCTGTTCTCAGCCAGGAAATAGAGCAAATATGTAACTGTCACCCTGGATAATGCAAATATCAAAATGCACTTGTTGGGTGCATTGTTGCCTGATATAAATATCATTTTTTTTTTTTTTTTTTACCTTCGTTATATATCTATAGTGAAACTCCAAAGGCAGAAACAGACTGAAAGGCAAGGCAGGTGTCTGGAGCTTTATCATGGGAATTCAGAGCAAAGCTCAAACATGTTTAATACCTTAATCTGAATATCCTCAGGGTGTTGAAAATGGAGCTTTTTGTTCAGTAGGATGTCTGTTAATATTGCTGAACAACTATAATGGAGGAGATTAAGAGGGGAGTTGCCTCCCTGGCTGTTACCTGCAGCTGTTGACCTCCCTTGTTTTGGTCAAAGTGTCTCTAAATGAAAGAACTTGGCTTGAAGTTTGCAGTTCTAAAGTTCAGCTCCTAAAGGTGCATTCTAATGGTTAGTTTCTAAAGTTTGAAATTCTAAAGTTTGAAATTCTAAAGTTTGAGTAGTAGACCTGAGACTGATGGAAACACTGACAGAAATCCATAAATTGAAGAAAAGTTTTAAGAATCTTGGCCTACAAATTAAAAGGCTGCATTGCTTTGACAAAGAGAGTGTTTCAAATCCGTGAGCAACTCTGCTGAGGTCTGCATTATAAAAAATTCTTACCTCTGCAATGTTATTTTTCTCCTTTGAAGTTCTGGCACTCAGTTTGTAAGGTAACTGCTGGTGCTAATGACACTTATTTGCAGTAACTTTGGGTTGTAAGCTGTGGGATGTGATGAGAGGAGTGGCTGTGGGGTCTTTAAGCAGGACAGCTGTCCAACAAATGGTAATTTTCTAGAATTCATGGACAGCAAATTGCACACTGGGTGAGTTACAGCAGACAAGGACGTTTATTAGAGCTGCCCCACTTGGATGTGAGTGCATTCACATGCACCCATTACAGACACACAAATCCATTATTGCTGACCATGTGGAATATTCTGGGTTTAAGGCGTTAACTTGGCTTTGGCAATTCACAATCTCACAACCAAAGCATCCCTTTTAAAAGAAAAATACAAGTTTAATTTGCAGCTTTTAGAGAAAAAGTTATCCACCATGTAACTGGGGTGTGTTTTTCTGCCTTGGGAACTGAAGTTGTGCTGCTGTGCTCTCTTCTCTGCTGACAGCACACAGAGCAGTTCCATATGTCTTGGCAAAACAGGCAAGGAAAAAGTGCCTGGGATCCATCTGAAATAACCAGCATTTAGAAAATGTGCATTATTTTCTGGACTATCTGGAAAGATTTGAGAGTCCTTTGGACTCCAAGCTACATTTCAGCCAAAGATTTTTATTTAAGTAATTAATGAATTACTGCTTCATTACTGATTTACTTTCTGATGAGAAATCAACCTTTTAATATTTTTCTTCTTTTTCCCTTTTAAGACGATTGTTAAGATGCAATGAATGTGCACAGCTTGTTGCAGGAGTCATTGAAATGAGTTACTGTACAAGTTTGATCTGTGCATGGCCCTTGACATCTGTTGGAGATTCAGGTGAACCAAGGACACCATGTGAAGTGTTTGTCATTTACAATGCCGGAAGTATTGATAAGAAGTGTAGGGTGAAGCTGTAGCCACCAAACAATGAGATGGCTTTGCTGCTGAGGGTTCCTCTGGAGGTTCAGAATCTCTTTTCAATGAAGACAGGACAGCCTTGATCCACCCTTTGTCAGCTCACAATGGATGCTTGTTACACACAATTACATAATTTGTGTTTTAAGGAATAATCACTGGTAGCCTCTCTCTGTTTCAGCACTTTGTGTTACAAGCAGTTGGCTTTGTATAATTGTTCAGCACGATATTCTTTCCTTTCCCCACTTTGAGAAATTCCTGTTTTCTGCCAACTTTCTGCTCTACAAATGTAAGTCCATAGGATGTTTCTGTTATCAGCATTAACCAGAAGCTTATCTGTTGTCCCATTCTTCCCATCAGGCAGGCAGGACCCCACAGATTTACCAAAACCCTGTGCTGAAATGCTATGATGCTGCAATATCTGTGCGGAGACTTGTGGTGCCCTTTGTCACATCCAGTCCTGTCTGTGGAACTGGAGCTGCTCTAGCTCACCACACCGTGTGTCCGTGTCTCATTGATGATGTATTTATGAAACCACCGAAATGTTGCAATTTTTAAAATACTCTCTAATTTTCTATTCACATGGCAGCCCAAAACAGCTCCGAAAAGGACATTTGGATCCATTACAAATGACCAGGTAAATATACACAGCAGGGAGTGTTGCACAAGGAAGTTTTGTTGTTTGAGAGACTGTGTGTGTCAATCCATGGCAAAAGCTGTTATGCAAATTGGATAAGGTAATCACAGAGCTCCTCATTGCTCCTCAGGGATCCCATCAGGGATCTTGTGAGCAGGGTCAGAACCTTTCAGCCTAATCCAGGCTCTGGGATGGGCACAGCTTTGGTTTGCCTCCAATAGTGCTTAAACTGTATTTTTAAATTTAAAAAGTCAATCTCTGGTATTTCTCACTGCCATTCTTCTGTAAGGGTTGAGATATCAATGGAGCAGGTTATTTCTACCTTTTAATGGGCAAAGGCATTCTATAACTGTTAATTATCTATTGTGCTTTTCCAATGGACCCCTGCCCTTCCCAGTGTGAACAAATCCTTCAAACCACTGGGATAATGTGGTGACTGAGGTGCAGTTCTGTCCAAATAGAAATCTGACCCTAATGGAAATTTTATTTTCTCTGAACTTTTAATGATGATAGAGCCATTTACTTCAGCAGGGAGAAATTAATCCTGAAGGTTTTTGTTCAGGTTTCTCATTTTAGCTCTCAATTTCTTTGTTAATAATGGGGAGAATTAGATATTTATAATCTTAAAAATAAATTTCTTGAATGTTTCATCAATTTTTTGGGATTGTTTAGAATGTGAGAACTATCTGTTCCTAGAAAATGTGTTTGTTAATTTGCAGCATGTCACACCTAACCTTATCTCTCAAACAACCTGAAATAGTCTTGCTAGAGTTAAGAGAAAGTCTGCTTCTCTGTAAGAGTTTTTCAATGGTTTAAAAAGATGTCTAAACCTGTAATGAATAGGAAGAAATAGATATGGATAATATTTCTTTCTATAGAAAATTATTCAAGTGTTAATAATGAACTTGGAAGAGATCTTTGCATTCTTTTCTGTTCTTTAGTCATTCACTGCTAGTGCTGGGGAACTAAAGCACCACATTTTGTATCAAACTCATCTGCTGGGATGAAAACCCCTCTGCCATACTGGGTGAGAAAAGCAGAGATGGGCACACACAGGGACAGCCACGTGAATTCAAAGTTCTTGTTGGAGTTGTGGGATCCAATGACAGAATAATCAGTGCCCATCTGTCAGCTTGTGTGCAAATAAAGAAGTAAAGAGAGCTGACAGGTTGCTTTTACTCTGGCTTCTGTTATTTTCTTTCCTCTGGAATCTGTGTTAAAGCATAGAATATATAATTTATAATTTCTCAGTAATTATGAAATTTATTGCAAATAACTGCTAGCCAGATTGAATATGAAGAGGAAACTCACGCTCTGCTTCCTATCAGCATTGAATTACCATTCTAAAATTTACCCTAATTGGTTCAAAATGTATATCTTGATTTAGAAACAATTTGCAGGGCTTATATTTTCATGCCTTCTGCTAAAGAAGCCAAATCTGTATTTGTTTTATTACTTCAAAATGTGTTCCAGCTTACTTTATACTGTCCCCAGTTGCAACTTAGTGCTGCCACAAATGCAGTGCAAGTGGCACAGTAATTTTGGATGTGTGGATGAATATTTCTGTCCCATGAAATAAAAGCTGGCTTATGTAGGGTCGAAATCTGGCTTTGAGAAAACAAATCAGGAAGATCTTTAAGGTCCCTCCCAAACCATCTATGGCTCTATGGCAGTCAGCTGAGTGAGGGTCAAAGATGAGGAGAATAAGCACAGAAAGAACACTTGTTTGTTATTACAAATATTTCACATAAAAAGAAACTCCTGTTTAGTCCACAATTTTGTTTATGCTTTCCTTTTTCTGGTCATCCCATGCATTCAGCATTAGCCATCTGCATTCTAGCCCTGCCCTTGTGGAAGATGTGGCTGGAAAAATGCCTTTTCATCATTCCTCTAAGTGGTGGGATGTGAGAAAAGAGTATAATTGCACTATTCTTAATTCCTGTTTGTCTGATGGGACAGCAGAGAGAGGGAATTTACTTCTAGATTCCAATCTTTATTTCAGCAGATTTGTCAGCACTACTGTCTTTTCTTAAAAAAGCTGTGTTTGTGCAATGTATGCAGCATTTTGGTGCAGTTCCAAAAATGTTCAACAAACCCCATGTAAAATATTGATCATTTTCAAATTGATCTCACAGTTCTGTGATATTTTTGAAATGAAAATAGATCTTCTTTCACTGGGATTGTAACTTTCATTGCAAATAGAATAGTGATGAATACAGGAATAGTTTTAATGAGTTTTTAAATATATTTCTGATGAACATTAGGATTTGATTTTGTCTGTGACATCTGAATTATGTAGTAAGCACTTTATCAATGATGATATTGGTTTGTTTTTGGAGGTTTTTTCCATGCTAATGGTTTTAGATCATGCCCAAATTTCTCCACAAACAGAGAAATAATACCTTTAACTTTGTTGCTTTCCTTGAAATCGAATGTTGGAATAGGTCCTCCAGTGACTGAACTTTGGCTTCATTCCTCATTTCCACACTCACTCACACTAATGAGAAACTGAATTAATATCTGTCCAGGAATTTAATAACTTTTCTTTAGAAATAGAGGATTTGGATGAAAAAAATCACCCTCACTCCCACGTTTCCCCTTTTTCTAGAGTATCTGTTTATTGCCATGTTTGCTCTGAAGCTTTCTCAAGGCTCTGGAGCTTACAGCAAAATTAGATATGGAAAACTAAAGATAAATATAAAAATGTATATTCCTCTATAGAGTATATGTATAAATATGTATTTCATGACAATTTCAGAAAATAATGTGATGTTTTTCTGTTTAAATGCACTAAAGTGTGTTCTTTCTGTGTCTTGTAGGGTCAAAATGTATTTGGTCTTGACATAACTGAGACACCTGAGGGAGATAAGTGGCCTCAACTGATTGTCCAGCAGATCCTGGACAGAGAGCAGAAGGACACCTATGTGATGAAAATCAAAGTTGAGGATGGTGGGAGCCCCCCAAGGTCCAGCACTGCCATCCTGCAGGTGACAGTGACCGATGTCAATGACAACCGCCCGGTGTTCAAGGAGAACGACATCGAGGTCAGCGTGCCCGAAAATGCCCCCGTGGGCACCTCCGTGTCCCAGCTCCACGCCACCGATGCTGACCTGGGCTCCAACGCCCAGATCCACTTCTATTTCAGCAACCAGATCTCCAGTCTGGCCAAAAGGCTCTTTGCCATCGACAACACCACTGGGCTCATCACCATCAGGGAGCCGCTGGACAGGGAGGAATCTCCTGTGCACAAATTGACTGTTTTGGCAAGTGATGGCAGCTCCACTCCCTCGAGAGCCACAGTGACTGTTAATGTCACAGATATCAATGACAACGTGCCATCAATAGACACGAGGTACATCATCAACCCTGTGAATGGGACAGTGCTCTTGTCAGAGAAGGCTCCCCTCAATACAAAAATTGCTTTGATAACAGTGATGGACAAGGATGCGGATCAGAATGGGAAAGTTACCTGTTTTACAGATCACGATGTCCCCTTCAGGCTAAAACCAGTCTTTGATAATCAGTTTCTCCTGGAGACAGCCACCTTTCTGGACTATGAAGCCACACGGGAATATGCCATCAAAATAGTGGCTTCAGATTCAGGGAAGCCTCCCTTAAACCAGTCTGCAATGCTCCTGATCAAAATTAAAGATGAAAACGACAACGCCCCAGTTTTCACACAGCCCATCATAGGCCTTTCCATCCCGGAAAACAACGCTCCTGGTACTCAGCTAACCAAGATCAGTGCCACAGACGCTGACAGCGGGCGGAATGCCGAGATCAGCTACATCCTGGGTTCTGATGCACCCCCAATTTTCAACCTGGACCGCCGCACAGGCATCCTGACAGCGGTGAGAAAGCTGGACAGAGAGAAGCAAGACAGGTACTCTTTCACTGTGCTGGCTAAGGATAACGGGATGCCGCCTTTGCAGACCAATGCTACCGTGACGGTGTCAGTGCTGGACCAGAATGATAACAGCCCTGCTTTCACACACAGTGAATACAATTTCTATGTGCCAGAGAACCTGCCTATGTATGGCACAGTGGGGCTTATCACAGTCACGGACGCTGACGCGGGAGACAATGCTGCGGTCACCCTCTCTATCTTAAACGGTAGAGATAATTTCATTATCGATCCACTTACTGGTGTAATAAGACCTAATATTACCTTTGATAGGGAGCAGCAGGGGTCGTACACTTTCCAGGTGAAAGCAGTGGATGGAGGAAGACTGCAGCGTTCCTCAACTGCCAAAGTGACCATCAATGTTGTTGATGTAAATGATAACAGGCCTGTTTTTGTTATTCCCTCATCTAATTATTCCTATGAGTTGGTCCCAACGTCAGCCAGCCCAGGGTCTGTGGTCACTAAAGTCTTTGCAGTTGATAATGACACGGGAATGAACGCAGAGCTCCGCTATAGCATCATAGGTGGGAACTCCAGGGGCTTGTTTACCATTGACCAATTAACAGGCAATATCACTTTGAAAGAGAAGGTAATTGGATCAGATCACGGCTTGCACAGACTGGTGATCAAGGTGAATGACCTGGGACAGCCAGAGTCTCTTTACACCATAGCTCTTGTGCACTTGTTTGTAAACGAGACCGTCACCAACAGCTCCTACGTGCAAGAGCTGGTGCGTAGGAACATGGAAACTCCAGTTGGCCAGAACATTGGGGATGGTGAGATAACCCCTCAGACCAATGATTATGTCAAGATCATCATTGCCATTATTGCAGGCACCATGACAGTTATTCTGGTAATTTTTGTTACCGCGCTAGTCCGGTGCCGCCAGACGCCCAGGCACAAAGTTGTCCAAAAAAATAAGCAGAGTGGTGAATGGGTTTCCCCCAACCAAGAGAACAGGCAGATCAAGAAAAAGAAGAAGAAGAAGAAGCGCTCTCCAAAGAGTCTCCTCCTCAACTTTGTGACTATTGAAGAGTCTAAGCCTGATGATCCTGGCCACGAGCACATAAATGGCACTTTAGACATTCCCGTAGAGCTAGAAGAACAGACTATGGGAAAATATAATTGGGCCACCACACCAACCACATTTAAACCCGACAGCCCAGACTTAGCAAAGCACTACAAGTCTGCTTCTCCGCAGCCTACCTTTCAAATTAAACCTGAGACTCCTGTACCCCCCAAGAAGCACCATGTCATTCAGGAATTGCCTCTAGATAACACCTTTGTGGTGGGCTGTGACTCACTTTCCAAGTGCTCCTCCAGCAGCTCGGACCCTTACAGTGTTTCTGAATGCAGCTGTCAAGGAGGCTTCAAGACCCCAGGCCCCATACACACCAGACAGGTAATGGAATTTTAAGGTTTTAAAATTTTAAGGTGCTTTCTTCCTCCTCCCCTCCTTGCTTGGGCAACCCTATAACTCCAGGTCCAGCGCTGCAAGTTCTCCTGCAAGGAGTACAACTTTGAAAGTTTGAATTTGATCGAGGTGTTGTAAAACAAACAATTTGAGCTTCCTGAGTGGTGAGGGAGAAAATGAGGAGGGGAAGGAGCATTGCTGTGAGGAGATGGAGCAGGCAGGGATCCCTGTGGTGTGTCCTGACTGCAGATGGCAGCATGGCACTTCCCACCTGGAGCAGCTCGGCAGGCTCCGGCTGGGACCGTCCCCTCCAGCCTGGGGTGCTCGAGCATCCAAGCAATCTAGGCCAGGTGGAAAGCAATAAAGCTTCACAGGAGCTCCTGAGTGGTTCTTAATATTAATGGAGGCTGGAATTGCAGCCTTCACTAGGGCATAGCTTTGCTTCAAGGTCTCTCAGGAGCAGGAGAGGATTTTCCCCCGAGAGTTTCAGTGCCTTTTTCAGCTTGGAAGGAGCCCTAAATCTGGTGGAATGGCACAGCTGACAGACAAAGTTAGGGAAAAATTAAAAGCATCAGCATAATTGATCTCACTTATGTGCTGCTCTGCTGATAAACCAGGTATTAGCTTCCCAGAAATGCAGTGCAACAGAGGAAATGTGTAAAGAATCCTCAGCTGAAAATTAAAACTAAATTGGTAACTCAAGTACTCCTTATTCTTCAAGACCCTATAGAAAAGCTTTAAGTCACTGGAAATAGAATCTAATATTTACTCATATTTTGAACAGTTTAATAAAACTTTTCTCTTTACTTTTCTTTCTTCCCAAGTATCACAAAGTTTTCAGTGAGGTTAGTTTTCTAGTTAAGCTTTAGTTGGTCAAGGAATTAATCACTGACGTAACACTTACTTCAGGAGTGTTTAATTTATTATTGATAATATCTTTTAATTTGATAATATGTTTAACTTAATATATTGCTTGGGAACAAATCCTCAGCATGACTAAGTCTGGCAAATATCTTTTTCAGGCTGACTTTTTTTCCTGAGTACTTTGTTTTATTATAACTCTAATGATAACAACATGCAGAAAAAATCTTCTAATTCAGAGCAGTCATCATATCTTTGAAAATTTCAGGATATGTTGTTTATTTTATTTTATGTTACTCCCTTTACCAACACAAATTTGTATGGTAATCTATATCACTATGGGTAACATTTTTTAAGGAATGCATTTAAGGGTGTTAAATTACATATCAGAAAAGCCTCTTGCCAGTTTGCTCATCTGTTTGAACTCCCATAACTCTGAGGAGAGGGCAGTGCTGTTTTCAGCATTTCTGCAGGCTTGATCTAAGTGATTTTTTTCAATGGAGTTCTGGTACAGTTCCTGTGAGTCAAAAAGGTTCTGCCATTGTCTGCTGAAACACACTTTGTCGTGCACTAATGCTGCCAACAAAGAAAGCAAGCTCGTGACTCTCAAAGTCCCTTCTGTGGCAGTGAAAACCTAGAAAGTGGCATGGGAAGCAATTCTGTTCTGCAGGAGTTGGATGGGGGAAAGAGCATTTCCTTTTATCTGTGCCTTAAAGGTCTGTGACAGGGGGCTCCTATCTGGAAAAGCAGAATAGAGCTGTGGGGTTTTTTTAATGCTCACCAGCAGATATCAGCCTGTCTTCACAGAGGTGCACCTAGCATTGTTAGGATGATATGCTGAAGAGATAAGAAAAGAGATTATTGTTACTGCTGGCACTGATTTTGTTAAAATTGCAGCTATCCTTCTTTTAGGGATATTGTTCTGCATGAAAGTGAACCTCTTGTTTGGAGGAAGGGTAACTGATCACCACAATGGCCCTTTACACTAATTTGAAACAGCATTCACATTTAAACTCATGGATTCACATTTAAAAAATATATAAAATTAATGTCATTTCATGAATGCATTATTTAAAGAAGTTGGGTGATTAGAGGAAATCCTTTGTGTTATGTTGGATTGTAAATGAAAATTGTATTTCTTGGTAGGTAAAAACGAGTACAGAATTTCCTAAAGTTCAACAGATCTTTTAAAAGTCAGTCTCACTCCTGGCTCTGTATTTGTACTCTGGGTAGTTTTATGTCATGTGGGACTCTGGAAGGTGTCTCAGGGTGGGCTACTGGAGAGTTGTCTCTGTTAGCCAGCAAAAAAAGAGAAACAAATGTACAGTAATTTCACATCTATAAGGAGCACCGGACTATAAGGCGC
>VRYO01002184.1:21026735-21086071 GCA_009812075.1 Sialia sialis
TGAAATTACTGTAAATACAAATAATCCTGAGGCGCAGTGTCTCCAGCTGCTGTCCCACCACCCTTCAGCCTCAGACACCAACAGGATCCTTATGGTCCAGGGTGATTTTGTGCCAGGCACTCTCTGAATTTGCAGAAAACTGTAGGACAAGCTGGAGAGCTGAAAGTCAATTCAGCTAAAAAGAGAGATGTGCTAGTTTGAAAAGTGAAAATAAGATGGCTGATGTGAGGGGAAAATCTCATCATTTATCCCTTTTACCATAGTGCAGGTCTTTTACAAGGCAAAAGTTCTGAAGGAGCCTGAAGAAGATTCTGTTCATGTGAAGTGTCTCTTCAGTTTGTAATGAGAACTGATATTATTATAGGCTGCACATCTCAACTATTGTCAGTTTTGTCCATGCAAGACTTTCTACTCAGATATTTGAAATAATATTGTGTTACAGCTAAAAATATGTGTTTTCTTTGGAAACTCTAAATTTTGTGTCTGAATGGTATTGATTCAGGTCTTAAAAGAAAGGAAATTATGCCTTTGCTTTACTGCTAAATTTGTCTAAGTGATCTATAAAATGACAGAAAGTCATTATAGCAGTTGTACTCAAAAAGCATGCAAGCAAAGATGGAAAGGTTTTTCTGCTAAAATAACCCCAAAATATATCTTTAGTGGTCATGTGGGCAAATAAATACAGCAGGGCCACAGCTCAGATTTTTATGGGGAAGCAATTGGAGACTCCTGAAGCAGCTGAGGACACTTTCACTCATAAACTACAGGAAACTGAAGAGGGGAAGTATGTTCTTAATGTAAGAGAGAAGTTAAATTTTGCTGTATTTGTATGTGAGGAAGGGCAAGGGGCAGAGGTACTGATATTATTCTAAACTTACCAGGAGGAGTTAATCAACTCCAGTGACAGTAGACATTCAGAGTAGCATGCTTTTTGGGGGGATGTAGTAGAGATAATTCCTTTAAAGGAGTTTTAACAAGTGATAAATTATGAAGGAGCTTATTCATAATAATGTTTTTCAAACTAGGATATCTGGAGCGTTCTAAAATCAAACTGACTTTCCATGTCATCAGATTTCCATTGTTTTGGCAGTCGTGGGTCTCACAGAAATTTTCTTTGGTGCAGAAACATGGAGCATCTTTAAAGTTTATTTGTCTGCAAGCTTCATAAAAGCTCAGTTATTTTTGACATTCATCTCAGTGGGAACAAACTGTGTGAAGTGTTCCACACTGACAAAAATCTTCTAATTCTCTTTGCATTTGCATGGGAATGACGAGAAGAAGGGAGAGGAGTTTCCTTCAGTCTCATTTTCATGTAACACAATTTCAAAACCTGAAATCTTTGCTCATGCACTTTAAAACAACATTCAGACATTTCAAATGCCTGTCTAGGTATCAGCCTGTCTAGTCAAAACATGCACAATTATAGAGCACAGCTTTATCTGTGGCAGCTTGATTCAAAGAAGGTGAAGCTGCAAAGATTCATCACAACTTACCGTGCGTTCTCCTTCTTCTCGTCCCTTTCTTTTATTCAATGCTATTTCAGATGTGCCTTTTGTTTGGAAACAATTGAATGCACATTCTGGGGACAGGGGAAATTTGGCAAATTTACAGCTGGTCACTCAGGAAGGGTCCTGTGATCTTTTGGGTTGTCATCTTTTACTTCAGAAAAAAAAATTCTGACTTGGTGCTACTGATGAGCTTTAGTGTCCCTTGAAGGAGGAGCTGGAAGGTGCAATGTGCTCTGCACCTGTGATTTTCAGGTTTTTAGGGGGTTCTCCCTGCATCCCTCTGGTGTCTGGTCTGTCAGTGGACTCAGCTGTTCTGCCTGGGCACTGTTCATTGCTGGGGAAGCTGCTGAAGCAGAGGAGGTGTGGAGATGGATTTTTGTCACATTTGCTGCTGCAAATCTTGGTTAGTGGAGTTCAGCTGGCAGCATTCTCTCATCTGTGAACTTACCCACACTTAAGGATAGAAATTTCAGCTGCCACAGTGATCTCTGCTGGTTTGATGGACATGGACATTACACTCCTTACAGAAATCTGAATGGGAATTGGACCCTCATTTCAAAAACCACATTTTGGGGCCCCACTGTCTCAGTCCTGTGATTCTGTCACTGCCTGCTTAAACTTGCTCACAGTTATGGGATATTTGGGTTTCTGATTTAAAAAGTGGTGAAATGTCATTAGAGCTTCCCACTCATTATGAGAACAGTGTGCTCAGGATGTGAATGGAAGGAATATTGCAGTGTTCCTGAAAAGAACAGCTCTGAAACTCACCTGTGCTGTGAATCTTTAGCTGCAGGAATATTTGTTTTGTCTAATAACAGTGAGTTTAATTTAGAATCCTGTAATCATCAGTAGGCAGAGCAGATGCTCCAAGGTGTAGAATAGACATAGCACTGGTGTTTTGTATTGACAGATGCAGAGTAAATTACACTCAAAGAACATTTTCTCCTAAATTTCAGCTTAAATAACTGTTGGTATAAGCCCTTCCCAGAAAGCCATTTCAAAATTAGTTACTATGATTCTAAGTATTCTCATTATTTTATCCTTATTTTCTGACCGGTAATTTTGCTTGTGACTCTGATCTGCTACCATGTACATACATTTCACAAAAAAAAAAAAAAAAAAAAAAAAAGAAACTTGAATTTGGAGATTTCTAACTGAAATATGAGTCAAAGTGAGACAGTCAGAAGTTAACAAGCAATTATTCAAATGTGCATCACTACTAAGTGGATGGAGCTGGTCAGGTAAATGCTTTTGCTCTGTGCAACACTTGTAGAAAATCTTCAGTGATTTCTTTTAGCACTTTTCACTAGAAAAGCATGGGGATGGTATCTGGAAAGTGCTTCCTTTGCCTTTAGAAGGCAAAAACAAAGCACAAAGAGGAGTGCAAAGAAATTTGTGTTTTGTGTGAGGAAATAATGACAGCTTTTGAAAATGCCAAAAAAAAATCCAAAACCAAACTAATTCAGAGCAAACCAAGACACATTTTCTTTTCTTTTCCCCAGTAAGAGCTCACTGAGTGAGTTGATACTGAAGTTGGTAAATGAGGTTCCAGCAGTAATAACTGAGTGAATTTTGTACAAATCAGAATGACACACAACTCCCTCTCCACTTGCCTTGGGGTACAAACAATGTGATTTTTCAAACTAAGTGCATTTCACTTCATTTTTACAGAGGAATAACTGAAAAGTTTCTCTTTTCTCCTTGCGACCCAACTGTGCTATTTCAAATGTCTTACTTACGATAAATTATTGCTAACAGTGAAGTCTGACTGAACTCTGGTTTAATTTTCACACTTATTTATTTTCCTGTTTCCTCCCAGAAGGTGTTGCACTCAATAATCTGCAGTTGATAGTAATTTCCTGACCAGTGAGTGGCTGGTATCTTGGTGACTGTGGTATTGATAGTGCCTTCTTTTCTGTGAAATAATTGATCAGAATGGCTTCGTTTCTTTGAATCTTTAGGACTAATCCTGTTGATGATAAATTTAGAATAAAGATGTTAAATAATTCTTCAAGTAAAAGAAAATACAGTAATTTCACGGCTATAAGGTGCACCCTTTTGACTAAAATTTTGATCGAAACCCGGAAGTGCACCTTATAATCCAGAGCGCCTTATATATGGACAAAGTTCGGAAATTTGCCAACCCGGAAGCACGAGCACGCGGCAGCACCAAGATAAGCCCGCGTTTAAAGGTTGCGCTGATCCATGAAAAATGTTTGCAAATTGAGCACCTGCCAGTAAACCTCGCAATTGTGTGATTCTGTTACTAATTCGTTACTTTGTTGTGCGTGGATCCTCGCTGCAAAAAAAAAAGTGCGCCTTATAATCCAGTGCACCTTACAGTCCTGAAATTACTGCATTTTCTGCCTTTAGCAGCAATGGTGAAGTGCACAAAACCCCTGCAGAACCTGTTCTAGGTAGTGCAGCAGCCTTCTGACAGCTCTAATCTTGCACCAGCACTTTGGGTTTGAGTGGATAAAACAAAAAAAAAGGAGTAAGAAGCTTAGAATAATATCCACAGAAGCTATTTCTGTGCCTCCTTCTGTTGCAGCATTTGGGGAACACGCACACACCAGAAATGCTTGGGTGCTTAGAACACCTCAGACCACACAGTGCTTGAGATCTGGTAGAAATTTGGAAGCAAACGTGACAATTTGTGGTGGAAATGCAGGCAAGGGCTTTTCTCATGCTGTTTCTCTGTTTGCCAGCTCTGAAGGCCATCGCAGCTGATGTTATTTCTGAAGTCGTACGTGTACTCAGTGATGTTAAGCCAGCAAATTTGAGAACAAGGAAATAGCACGAGAAAGCCCTTTGTCCTGGCTCTGGTTGCTGAAGAAATTTCTCGCCTCATCTCCAGAGGGATGAACTGTCCAAGCTGCCCTACTGCAAGGTATCAAGGGCAAGGATTTTTTTTTAAAAAGGAAAAGACAAAGAAGTTTTAGTACGTTGTGCTATAGTGTTCTATAACGTAGTTTTGCTAAGAAAAATAAAAGTAATGTGACCCATCCTTCTTCACGGTTGGTGATTATGGTAAATTTATTTTGCTTGTAATCATCTTCTTGTCCCAGATTATTTTTTTTTTCTCATTTATTTATTTTAGTTGAAACAATTAGGAGTTTTGTTTCTATGAATATATTAAAAGGGAGCAATAAATTTTATTGATATGTTTAAAAGAGAATGTAAAGTTCTTTATACTCCCTGCATTTAAAAGAAAAAAAAACAAATGAGTTGTTGTCACTTATAGCACCATTATACATGTTAAGAATTAAGTGTTATTTATATCTATTCCATAATATTTTTAATGATGATATTGCTGCTATGGATCATAAATAGAAATGATCAAGTCACTGCTTTCTCATTTTCTAGGCACAATAGTAGTAGTGAAAAACTAGTACTTCTGCTTTCTTATCCACAACATTTTGTAATAAATGGTCACTTTTTCAATAACTGGAAAGCATTCACATAATTTTTAAAAAGAAAATTTAATTTGCATTTTGCTTGCTGAAGTCTAGATAATGTCTATTTAACAGATGCCAAACATTTAACCTTTTGAAGTACTTTTATTTAAAAAGAAAAAGTCATAGCTCCAGTGGCTCGGTTTTCAGTGTAATAAAATAGGAAATAGTACACATAATTTTTTCACTGTTAGCCAGCACATGGGGAGGAAATGGCATTCTATTGTTTGGGTTTTTTTACCCCAATTATTCTTCTATAGAGTTGGGTTTTTTTGGTGGTTTTGTTTGTTTTGTTGGGGTTTTTTTGGGTTTTTTTTTTTTTGGTTGGTTGGCTTTTTTGTTTGTTGTCTCTTTTTGCTTTTTTTTTTAAATTGAAGTTTTTTTATATTATCATTTTTTATTTATCACAGCTCATTTACAAAATAAAACTTGAGTCTCATAGCTTTGTTTGAAGGTTGGTTGCAAGTTCTTGTATATTGCCTCACATTTTAGGGAGTAATGCTTAATATGTATCATCTATAATATTAGAATTTCATATGCAATGCAAAGCCTCTTAGGAAGCAAAGGAGTATAAAGAACCCTGTTTTCTGCACTTATATGAAGACATGTAATATTAGTTTGCTAGAATAAAATGAAATACAGACACTGCTTTTAACTGGGATGTATACAGTATATAGAACTTTCTTTTAAAGAAAAAAAAGTTATTAATGATTCATGGATTAGACTACAACATGGAATTCTTACACATTACTGTATGTTTGATGTAAAGGTATTTATAGGCTTGTACTTAATAATCACGTTGCCTCAGTTCTTGGACTGCAGAATGTCTACCATGACTGTTGCCTATAGTTTGCTCCACATTTGCTATCTGGCTCTTTTAAAAACAGATGTGTATTTGGCTATTTGATCTGTAAAATAAATTCTATTAATAACGAAGTACGTATTGTAATTCAGCATATTGTATTGCATAATTATAGCTATGACTGTTCCAGAGGGTTTTTCATTTCCAATGATGGGATCGTTTCCTTGGGGAGGAGTTCATGTACCTGTCAGACAGTTTTGCTGTTCCTATTTTTAGCAGCCTTGCAGCATTTATGCTTCAAACTAAAACCCCCAACACTCCCAGTGGCCAGACATGCAGTGGCATTTATTGACTCAGTGCCACAGTTTGAAATTCATTTATCCCAGCAGTGCTGTTTGGTGTCCCACACCTGTACACAGAGTTTTGCTTGGTGCTGCTGCAGCTGCTTCTGGAGGAGTTCCCGAGGTGGGTGATGGGAAATTCAGAGATGTTTGGGCCTCACTCAGAGTGCTGTGCCAGGCAGACAGGATGATTTCATAAGCTTTGAGTTTTTGATTTTGAGTCTTTGGATTTCTGTTCTCAAGAGAATCAGGTTGGATTTCCTTTTTGAGAAAACCCCTACACATAAACTTAATGCTTGATGAAGAGAACACCAAATAATTTCAATGCTTACATTCATTTTTTTTTCCTTTTTTTAAAATCAGGGGATACTGAGTGGAGATAATGTAATTCAGTCATCTCAAGTGAACATGTAGTTCCCTCAGATTTTTTCTCTGGTGGTGAAAGGCCGAGATAGACTGCAGCAGGTTATTTTGATTTTAGGACTGCACGCCCTCTAGAAGTGCCTACTCTCTTGCACTGAGTATGAAGAGAACCTTTGATAAATACTTTTCTTGTACCAGATGTGCCAGTTATTGCTCTCAGAGAAAAATACACATTTGGACTTTCTTTACTTTTAACTTAGCTAAAGTCTAACTTTTTCCTGGTATTACACTGGTCCTGTCAGTCTAATCTACCAATAAAAGCATCTAGGATGATTTTAAAACTTCCAAAAGTTACAGAAATGTAATAAAAGGTGCATCACATGGTTTAATTACTGGTCCCAATCAGTAATCCCCCTCCTCTGGTTCTCTCATGAGCCCACCCAAATATGAAAACTTCCAAATGCACTACGGGAAAGCCAGAAACCTCTTTAGTGGCTCAGTTTCATGTATTTTGTCTGTTTCAATTTTTATGTTCTTACATCTAAGGATGACTTCTTAAAAAGTTGTTTTTTCATAGACTGGTATAAAACTTGTTCAGAGCTTATTTCCTCCTGAATATTGAATGGGTTCATGAAAATCTCATGAAAACCTAATGTTTAATGACCAAATATGTGTCTGTGCTGGATATCAACTTCTACACTTCTCTGTCCTGAAGGCCAGTCACAAATTTCTGTGATTTTTGTTCTAAATAGTATTAGTATCCTGAGTCAAAGCTAGATACCTGTGTTTCCAAACCAACTCTGTTTCTGAAATGTTTTCACCTACAGAAATATTTTTTTTTCTGACTGCTTAGAAGTCAGAGTCAATTATGAGCAAAAAAATCACTGAGTTGACCAAATGTTACTTTTGAACGTGACAGCTCATTATAATTTCTTTGAAATATCAATACATTCATCATACTTTCACCTCTTAAAAACTCCCCAAGAATTTCCCCCTTTTCTCTGGTGCTCGTTGCTCATCTCCAGAGCTTTGGGGTGGCTTCAGTGCAAGGTGGGGCCGAACAAAAAGAAAAATTCTGTGTTTATTGCCAGTTTGAGATGTCAGTGATCCCATGGCTGCTAGGGCTGGCACCCAGTGCTGTGCTGCCAATTATTGTGGAATTCTTATGGATTTGTGTGTCTACCAAAGCTCCCTCCCAACCCAGCCCCTGAGAGCAAGAGAGGCACTGCAGGAACTTTGGGGGATTTAAATCCTCCTGGGTCCAATGAGTGGGGGACTTGTGAAGGGCAGCAGGGGGCTGTCAGGAACAAAGCTGGTTTGTGATGTAAATAGAATTATATTTTTAACATGAACTGTAATGCTGCAGGGTTTTTTTTGTGTTCCACTTTTCTGGTGATTTCCCATTTTACCACTAAACATATATTTATGGTGTATCCTGCTCTGACATATTATTTGTAAAATCTTTTTAACAAATGATTTGAATATATATTTTTGCTTTCATATTGAATTACTGAGCACTGTTCCTTTTATGTCTTATTTATCTATTTCTAAAATAAATTTGCTTTGACGATTATATTTGTGTGCCTTCTGGAGCAGCACTGTTTTTAAATCCACCTCTGGTTTGTTTGTTCAATGCATGCCCACCACCAAGCCTCTGCAGAGACTGCTGTTTTCAGTGTTTAGGAGCTGTGATTATTAAACAACTTAACCACATGTCAGCTTTACAAGAAGAACTAGAAAGGAATATTCCTCTTTGAAAACCTCATACTCTTTAGCAGCACATTTCTTTTGCCTGCATTTTTTCCCCCCAAACAAATCTAAGCAGGAATTCCAGGAGTTGCACATTTCCCAGTGATGTTTCCATGTGTGAGTGTTTGTACCTGTGCTGTGTGTATTTTGTCTGCCTGTGTATGTGAGGGTGCACACATTTATCACACTTTCAATTAGCAAAGGTTATAAGCAGTAAATATTGCCCAGACTGAAGCTGCAGAGACGTGCCCATCCCAATATCTCTTGCTGTGAAAGATAGCCAGGCTCTGAGGGTTTCAATCTGCCACATTATTTGATTTTTGGGAAGATTTGTCTTCCCTTCTGAGAATGTGCTGGGCTCTCAATATGTGAGAAAATGACTCTTGGTGATTTGGAGGTTAGGATACAAATATGAAAAGTGCAGGTTGGAGTTTCAGTGCTATGATTCTTTCACTAGGTTATTTTACTCAATACTGTTTCTCAGTATTCTAAAATACAATTTTTTTTCTACTAAATAGACTCATATTCTTAAATTTTACCACTGAAAATGTGGCAAAATGACTTTTTTGTATTTTCTCTAAATTGTGAGCTTCTGTTATTTCATAAATAGACTCCTGCAAATCAAATTCAGTTATTTGTATGCATAGAGATGGATATTAAGTGTGATATCAGGAATTTTTCAGGGGCATTATGGACTTCTTGCAATATTTTAAATAGGTTTCATTCATTTGTGTTCTCATTTCCGAGGAAGGTGTTTGTTTAAGCAGAAATCACTTATTTCCAATAAAAGCTGAATGATGATATCAGAGTATGAGGTTTGATTTCTCATTCCAGCTATGAATTCTGAGCTGAATTTTGGTCGGTTTTTCTCAGCATTGTTTCCATCCTTTCCCAAGAGAAGTTCCAAGGCTGTTGAGTGGATGAAGAGCCCTCTGCTCCTGTTCTCTGTTTTCTCCTGGGCTGGGATCTGAAAGTCTCCAATCATAATTTCCCCACACAAAAATATTTTTCCTAGGTCTGCATCAAAACCATCCATGTGCTGATGTTTTTTATCTCCCTCTCTTGTGTGAAAAAGAAACCAACAGGGGACAAATTCTGGTCTTTTCCAGACTGAGTGTTTCAGACAAGCAAATGAACTTCAAAAGGGCAACTGGAATTCGAAAAGTCCTTTCCTTTGATTGTTTAGGACATTTCAGTAATTGGAAATTACTCAAAATTTTGGGATTTTTCTACCAACCAAACTTGTGTCTGCACAGAGAAGGTCATGAGTACAAGCAGAACTCAGGAGGAGCTAGGATTTGATTCCATTTCTCAGCAAAATAATAATTACAGACTGAAAAGATCTTCAAAGATCTTCATTTCCTCTCATCCCTTTCCATCCCAAATGCCATATCAAAGATCTTTGCAGATGCAGATTTAAGTCACATTTAAGTCACATTTAAACCACATATTTTATGAATTACATTAGTGTTTATCCATTATGGATAAAGCAGCAGAATTCTGCTTTTAACTCTGTATCTGAACACTTGGCTGTGTGTTCATATCTGGGTTAAAAGTGATTCAGATCAGGTTTATTGGGATTGAAAGGTAAGGTGTCTTTTTTATGTTGTTGGCTGGTTTTTGTAGAGTGCCAAAAATTGTTTCCCTCCCTTTAAAAAAGAATGTGTTTGGAGCTGGAAGGGAAGAAGAAAAGTAACTCTGACTTGGAAAAATGTATGGCACAATTTTCTTTGCTATTTAACTCAAATAAACTGTTTTAATTCCTAAAGATGGTACTGAAAGATTGATTATTAAAAAAAAAAAAAATTACTTGATGTAAAATTGCAGTTTTTAGATAACAATAAACTGCCTTCTAGCTTTGTTGCATTTTATTTCTTGAAATGCGTTAAAATAAATTGAAGAGCAAGTGCTGTTGCTTGCCAGTACCTCATTATTATAACTACCTAAACACATAGAGATATTTAGAATTGTACACTATGGAAGCCTAAGTACTTTCTGTCTTCTCTATTCCAAAATCTCTCTCTTTGGAGGTTTTTAACATGAAGCTATCTGTAGCCAGCACACCAAGGAATCAAACTGAAGGTGGGAAAGGGCTTTTCTGTTTAAATAAGTCTATTTGTAAACAAAACTTCAAGAGGGGAGGAAAACATTGGATTATGTTCTCAAGCTTAGCAGAAGGGAAGCAACAACTTCTCCAGCCTGCTGAGATTTTGATTGCTATTGATTTCAAAGTTAGAAGCTCAAACAACTGCAATTTCTGCAAGAAGTGTTTCTCCCAGCTCAAGTTGAGCTCCGAGCTCCGTGAGAGCTCGTGGAGAGATGCTGCTCCTGGAAAGGTTGGGAGCTTTGTTATTAACTGAGTGATCAGCTCTGCTGTGTTCCCTGCTCACAGCCCGTGCTGAGTCACCTTGATCTCTAATATTTTCTACACCTGAGTGGGAACAAGGGATTTACCAAAAATCCCACAAGAAAATCTTGGTTTTTTTCCTCTTTCAAATAGCAGGAAGCTACTCTATCCAAATCCAGATCTGTGATGCTTCTCAGAAGTGTCTCATGAGATACCCTGCATCTTTTTTATCCTTTTAATTCCTATTTTATAAATTGTGGAAGCTCTTACATATATATAGACATATACATAAACAAAAGGATGGGGTAATTTTCTAAAACTTTTCTTGTTTTCCTTATAAGCCAGTGTTCAAAGACATTTCCTGCTGTTTAGAAGGATGAGGCTGAATGGATTTTTCAGCAGCCTGGAGTAGATTTTTAATCTAGCGAAATGACATTGTGACTAATTTAAAAAGACATGGATAAACAGATTGGTGTTTGCTTACACACGAGGAAATCATCAAACCTACTGATTTTGCAAATAGGAGTCTGGAGGATTTGATGAATGCATTTTAAGAAACTTGTACAGCCAAAGTTGTAAATCAGTCCCTGCTAAATTACCTTCCCTGAGTTATTCCCTCTCCTCATCAGGTTTGTTGTAAGATCACTTCTGTGCATTGTCACTTTGGCCACATTTTCACCCAAGTTGCCTCATTTCCTGTCCATCAAATATTGGCTTTGTTCTTCTGTTGGAAAATAATACATGTATGGTCTGACACTCTGAGATTTTTGTTTTCTTGTCTTTAATGGATGGTTTAAGATTTTCTTATTGCCATGTTTTCCGATTTTTTATTAATATATCCAAACTATGGTGGGGGGTGGAGTTTAAGGATCCAGAAATTTGTAAGATCTTGCATTTGGTGTTGTGTTAATTTGACATACCCAAAGTAATTAGTACAAGGTATAAACCTTGGACATTACAACCATTTTGGGTGTGTTGGTGGGTCACACAATATTTATCTATTTCTTACATCAGAATTGTTAAAGATCATAGAATGATGGAATAATTCAGGTTCCAGGGGATCTGTGACAGTCACTTATTCCAATCATGGGACTCAAACCCAGGTTCTTTCAGATCAGTTTTCTCTGGGTCTTGTTCAATTGATTTCTAATATTTCAGGATCCTCAAGAATATAGTGGTGATTGAGTGGAAATCAGAATCTTGGTTGTCTTAATAAATCCACTATCCACATGGATAAATATCCAATGAATTCAAGTTACTTACAGCTGTAAATAGTTTTAATATTTCTATTTGTGTGCATTTTTGGGGTGAACCCCCAAGTACACTGCTGCTCACTTGTCTGGTTCATCAACCTTTGTATTCGTCTTCATTTCATAAATATGCTGTGAGCTTTTATTTTAATTTCCTCTAGTTGCAGTGAAATCCCTGAGAAGTTGACACAATCTTGATTGTTTTATGAGTGCATCAAACCTCTTCAGAAACTTATCTTGAAGGTTGGATATTAAAAGCAGACAGGAATAATTCTGTCAGGAACAATGAAACCAGGAAAATGGAATTTAAGGCTTTTGATGCTTCCTGTATACAAGATATACAATTATGTGCTTTCAGCTCCAAGCATGATTTATTAGTTACAGTAGTTTGGCTTTGAAACACTGAGCATGGCTCAGTGTGCTCAGCTGTGAGAGGGCTCCAACATCTGTCCTGCAATCCTCTTACAGGCTGGCTTTGAGGAATTAGGGAATGGCAACATGAGTTCTGAAATGGATATCTAACAAGCAGAGTGAGGAGAGAGGGGTTGGAAGAGGATATTCCATTATTTCATTGCCCCTTTTAAACACAATAACTCCTTGAACTGTTTGTTTTTATTATTCCAGATGGGAGCAAGATGCATTTGAAATGAATAAAATGAAATAGAACAAATCAAATGCTTGGCTGCTGTTCAAGAGCTGCTAAGGCTGAGCTTTATTAAATTCACTTGAGGATATGATAACTGTGGAATTTCACACAATGAACTGCACTAATCTTACTCGGGAAGAACATAATTTTTCTTGAGATAGATGAGAGAATCTGAAAGTTTGTCATGAAAAAATACAAAGTCCCTTTGGAGCTTTATTTTCAGAGGGCGTTCAGTGCTTGAGTGAAATCTGTCCATGTCTCACAGACAGAATCTTCATGCAAAATCCATTTTTACACATCAGAAGTTCCAAGGATTTGTTCTTTCTCTGTGGCAAAGTGGAGAATAGTTCAAAGTGAGCTGCTGTGTTCTAGGTTAAAACTCTTCCCTGTGTCATCAGCAGCCCCTTTAGGAATCAACATATTTATGTTTTGAAAGGGGGTAAAAGCATTAACATTTAAAATTATATTGTATACATTTAAATTATATTTAAATAGGAAAAAATTAAAGCAGAGGATACTCCAATTTTGCAAAGAATGAGTTTCTGGTTGCAATGTTTGTGTTCTTTGGACCTACCTACCAGTTTCATCTTTCCCATTGCAAGCACAGCTGAGCAAACATAAATTGAGAGGCAATCAATTATTTACGTTTCAGGTAACTATCTCAAACCCAGTAACTTTTAACTAAAATCCTAATTTCTTTAAGATTAGTGTTTCACTGCTCTTACTCCTGCAAACACCACTCCAAGGATCTACAATAAAAAATTCTGCCCAGACCAAGCCCGACGTGTCCTCACAGACAGAACTGCTCTCCTTGTGAAACCAGCCCAAAGCAGGGCTCAGATTTAATCAGAGCTGGTTTGCCTCTCCCTGTGTCAATCAAACCTTTTAGATTGATAATCTGAGGAGAACAGGGCTGAGAACACAAAGTCTACTTTTGTATTATTAAGATGAAAAGATTCTGCTGAGGTTTGATAACACTGGAGATGCAGAGGGTGTTACAGAAAAATAATGAATATCAAATATATCTGCAAAAAAGACTTTTTATCAAGATAAAATCCTGATGAAAAATGCCATTTATTCTTTATTTTCCACCAGACAGGTTTAAAGACTGCAAGTCAAGAATGTAGTTCTGTATTTAATGGAGGTATTTGGTTTAGAACACTTTGTGATGAAATATGAACCTGGAATTCAGTTTCTTCTCATCTGATCTAAAAAAAATAATTAGAAATTAGACTAATTTCTTTCATTTTCAAACACAGAATACTCTCTTAATAAATTAGCACTTACCAGTGGATGTCACAATCATGTGGGTAAATCTGTTGCCAATCCAAATGAATTCTGAACTCATTTCAGTGGAACTAATTTTGTTTGTTGTTTGTTTTAAAATTATTTCTGGAAGAGAAAGTGTCTGACTAGTCACTTTTAATTTATACATCTCAGAAGTCCTGGTTCCATGAGAGACAAAATCAGATTTGGTATAATGAAAATTCTGCATGTGCTGATTTTATATGATGGGTCAATGATTTTTTTTTTTTTAAGGAAAGGAGAGGTTATTAGTCCGCTGTTAATTTTTTCATTGCCTTCTCTTCAGGGTGTATTTAAGAAGGAGAATGAAGAGCTGGAACAAGATGTTCCACTTCTCACTGAAAAAAAAGTTCTGTGACGGGAATTCTCGAGTGCATTGCAATCTTTCACAGGGATTGTGGAAGATTGGCTTACACTCTTTGTGTTCCATGACTTGTGTGTGCTTGTAAGCTTTGTATGGATTTTCTTTTTTGTAATTGTTTTTCCTTTAGCCATCCAGTGGCCTGAGATTGGAAGACAGAGATAAAAGGTCAGCAAGGCTTAATAGCAATTTTATTTTTGAAAGGGAGAGGCTGGTTGATCCAGCTTAAATCTTTACAGCTGGATCAACCAAAAACTGTGTAAATGCAGAGACAAATGACAAATTCCAACCCTCAAGGGTCAGCACAGCACCAGGAAGGTGGGAAGGGAAGGTGAATCCATAGGAAATATGGTCATAATGTTTGAGAAAAGATCCAAAAACAGATAGGTGGGAATGGAAATTATGATGAGGAAAGGAAAGGAAAGGAAAGGAAAGGGAAAGGGAAAGGGAAAGGGAAAGGGAAAGGGAAAGGGAAAAAGAAAAAGAAAAGGACCTGCATTTTGTCACCTTGCTGTTTGATGTGTGGCTGAGGATGTTTGGGGTTTTCTTGCTGAGCCAGGAGTGCACTGGGGTTTGTGGAGCTCCACCCAGGGCTTGGTGTGATCTCACCAAAGCAATGATCTCACCAAACCGCTCTTACATGCCAGCATTTGGTGAATATTTTAGCAGAAAATGTGAAAGTTTCATGTGAAAATATTTTAGTAGAAAATATATTTTAGTAGAAATTAATGCTGAGAAGTGCTGAAGTGGTGTTTTACTTCATACTATCCTTGGTTTCTTTTATTGTCTTTTGCACATTTAGAGCAGGGTGGCTGATGCGGGGCTCAGGGATCTCCTGTCAGAGCACTGGACCTGGGGACAGAGGAGAAGCAGAGAACCTCCAGCCCCACCATTCACTTGGGATTAGGCAATCCTGGATGTAGAAAACAGACATTCAGAGTGATTTCTGCCACTGATAATGGTTTCCATTTTGAATGACTGCAAAGCTGTGGCTGACTGTCTGAGGCCTAGGAGAACACGGCCTGGATGAGCTTTGCTCTCAGGCTTCTCAAAGACACAAACCCAAACCAAAGATTATAACACCTGCAGTGTGTGTGACTCTAGTCACAGAGGGTTTCTAAAGGGGTGTCTTTTGCTCTGTCCAATGAACTCTCTGTAAATTGTTTTCCATAATATATGCTGTTTAAATCCATGATTTCTTTCAATAAATTCTCTTTCTTGCTCGTGTAAGAAAGTTGCCGTGTTGCTGTGACCATCTCCCCTCTAGGAACTGCATAGGTAACACAAAGGTAACAGAAATAGATATTTTTTTTAATGAAAGACTCAGGCTGGGATTCGTTTCTTGTGCAGCAGGTGAAGGCAGAGCCACACAGGGAGGATCTCTGCAGTCTCTGGCTCGAGCTCACACAGGCTGCAGTGAGTCACTCACTCTCCTCCAGCTCCTGTGGGAGGTAACTCCATGAGCACTTGGCTTTTAGATAGCTGAGGCTGACTAAGATGGCTTCTGAAATCAAATACAGAAATTATTTTAAAAACCAGGGCTCACAAAGCTGAGAGCATTTTGAAGCCGTGACCTCTATCCCCATAGGCAGATTGCTCTTGGTTAGAAAGAGTTGAGGCAATTAAAGGATTGGTAACACAGAGGAGTTTTCAAAGTACAGTAATTTCACGAACATAAGCCGCACCCTTTTCATTGAAGAATCCAGCCTACCCCAGTAGTGAGGCTTATATTCAGGTGCAGCTTATCTATGGACAAATCCCAGTCAAATGCCAACTCGAAAGTGAGAGCCGGCCGGGAGGGCGCCTGGGGCTGCCTTTAAAGGCTTGGCTGCTCTATGAAAATTGTTGCAACTTGAGCACCTGACACCAAACCCAGCTGGCGCCATTCTGTTACTAATTTGTTACTTTGTTACACATGGATCCTGGCTTCTTTTTTTTTTTTAAATGCTGCTTATATTCGGGTGCGGCTTATATATGGACAAATCCCGTGGTCTACCCGGCTACCTGGATGTGCGGCTTATAATCAGGTGCAGCTTATAATTGTGAAATTACTGTAAGTGAGAGTATTGTGTCCAAATTTTCACCTCATTGACTCTAATGTTAGGGTGCTTGTTCCATGTTGTTTGAAATATTAATCAATTTTACTGTGTAGAGAGATTAAATCCTGAATAGTCACATGCAAGATTGGAGGAGTAGAGAAAATCCAACCTCAACACAAAACATATTTTAATCTAGTTTCTATTGAGATAATTGGACCAAAAAATGACTTCTGATGGCTGCATGTTGGTAAGCTGTTAAAAAAGAGTTTATATTATTATTTCTTATTTGGCTGATTTTTCCAAGGCTGCATCTTGAAGCTATTTTAATAGAAAACCAAAGTTACAGCTATTATCTGAGACTTCATCTAATTTCCTTTCTTCTAGTTTGGAGAAATAGTATGCTGTTGCTGTAGGAAAAAAGAGCAAGATAAAAGTATAATGAAGAAGTAGAATGATTTTCTATAAAGACCTCTGCAATACTGTACACTGTATTGCATTTCATTTATTCACAGCTTTGCACTTGAAGAAAAGTACAAGGAGATGAAACCTCAAGAGGAAAAGCCCTATGAAATGAGAACAAACAATATCAGAGCATAAGGTGTCCTGCTAACCTTTAAAAATGCAATTCAGTCCCACACAATTTTCCTCAATCAGAAGCAAATCTGCAGCTCTTGAGCAGCAAATCAGTCAGTTGGGTTCTCACTCACTTTGATGTGTGAGCTGAAATTTAATACCAAAAAGAAAAGACCTTTGGGGAAATGATATTAATGGAGGTTCATTTTCATTATGTCCAGTTTTCTCTCATTATTTGGTACTTGTGGGGATAGGTCTTTTCCCCAGAGTGCCCTTCTCTGGATTATTGTGTTGTGTGTGTGTTTCTTCTGTGCCTTGGAATCAGTGTGATATTCTGCTACTCCTTTTTCCTCCCTTATCTTGCTGTATTAATTATAACTGTGACATTTCATGGGTTAAAATTTTAGAGTCATTTGTCCCTCACTGTGCTTTGACACATTTTATTTTCTGTTCAGTGGCAAAAGGTTGCAATTGCTTTCTAGGATAGGATTAATTTGGAGCTTTATATGCAACCAAGGATCTTTGCATGATCTCAAGTGCTGAACAACAACCAAAGAGTGAAGTATTCTAGTAAATTGCTGGAGTTAATGACCCTTGTGATGATCGAGGGTCATTATCTGCTTTTAGCTCACTCTGTTACCTACTTCTACTGACTCAAAGCACTGGAACTTGATTATCATAGTGAATGAGTGCTGCTGTTTTACCAGGGAATCAGAGGCAACTGCACTTGCTCAGGAGTTGAAGCTGCTGAGTGCCTCTGGGAGAGCATGAGGTCATTCCTGTTTTTCAGAAATTCTCACTTCTGCACATGCCTAAGATGAGCTTTCCAAACTGCACAAGCAAATTCTGCTGAGCTAACCACTGACTTCTGGGCAAGCTCTTCCAAACTCCATTCATCTGATTTTCATTCCAGGTTGTCATTAAGGAGGCAGCCAGTGTGAAACTGGGAATGCATGATAACTCCATTACTGTCACTCTTTCGGCTAATGCCACATTGATTTATTTTCAAATTACAGTAATGTCAAAACTCTAAGGCACACCAGACTACAAGGCGCACTCTTTTTTTTTGCAGCGAGGATCCGCGCACAACAAAGTAATGAATTAGTAACAGAATTCAGCGATTGCAGGGTTTACTGGCAGGTGCTCAATTTGCAAACATTTTTCATGGATCGGCACAGCCTTTAAATGCAGCCCCAGGCGCCCTCCCCGTGCCGTGGGCCCCAGCACTCCCGCCTGTCCCCGGCACCAGCTGGCATGGCTTTCGGGGCTCGCACTTCCGGGTTGGCAAATTTCTGAACTCTGTCCATATATGAGGTGCACCGGATTATAAGGCGCACTTCCAGGTTTTGATCAAAATTTTAGTCAAAAGAGTGCACCTTATACAGTGAAATTACTGTACTTAATTTTTCAGTGATCTGTATGGGTTAGAGATCCATCTTTTCAGCCACATGCCAAACTAGTACTGGCTAAACTGAGAATTATACCTTTTCTGACATTATATCAAATCAGGTAATTCTGTGTGTCTCTATAATGAAGTGTTACGTTAAGCTAAACTGACCATTATGTCAAATCAAACTGTAGTTTAATTCTCAAATTTGAAGCAGAAGTTAGTCTGGGTTTGAGTAATCACAGGGATGTGTGTGTACACGCATTTATTTCACTAGTTGTCTACAGAAGAAAAATGTTTAAATATAATTTTGTAGGTAACTATAGAACAGCATTCACTTGCCCCACAATTTGTTGAGTGCCATCCCAAAATTCACTAGAAAAAATTTTTTTTTTTTTTTTAATTGAGAAAGTTAACTAGTCTATTTACTGTAGAACCTAATGACAGTTGGTTTGGAATCTCTACAGTCAGATAAACACAGTTGAAGATTTTCATATTTCAGAGGACATAGAAACTCACCATTTGGAAAATTATTTTGACTATTTCCAGAACAAAAGATGAGGCTTGGCAGTCTCCAGTCTCTATTAGCTACATTCTCATAACAAGGACACGACAAGCTTTTTGAAAAAAAAAAAAAATCAGAGTAATTACTATTGTGAATTATTGACCACTTGTTCCACATATTAGGGACTATTAACCTTGCTATCCATTATTTAAAGGAACTATATCTCTTCACAAAACTGAGTATTCTTAGGTGGCCAGCAAAAAGATTTTATTAAGTTGAAACAATTTTCTTTAATTATCCTTCAACAATTCACAGTGTAAGAACAATTGCCCTTTTAGCAAAGTGAAAAGAGTGAAGCACTCCAGAGAACTCAGGCTTTGTGCAGTGTAGGAATCTCTGTGTGCTGGTATTAATTAGTGGAGAATTTTCGCAGCAGATGGGACCCATAAACCAGAGGGGAGCCAAGAACAGAACCGAGAAAGGATGTGGGGATGGATTAGGGATGTCCTGGTTCACCCTGAAAAGAAACCTGTGAGCTGTGCAGTGTAAGTGGTGCTCCATTGGAAGGATTTCAATGAGAATTTCTCTGGTTTGGTTTGACTTGGAAGAAGAAATGGTACCTGGAGAATGGACAAGACATCCTTGTGTAGGACGTTTCCTGGTGTAGACATTCAAAACAGACTTTATTTCCCTGGGAATAAAAGATTTTAAGTTATTTGTTATAGAATGGCATTCTGCACCAGGCAGAGGCTGCTGGAGCCCCTTTGGTGAACAGAGTGTGGAAAATAACTCCGTATGACTAGGAAAGTAAGGATGAGTTTTAATATTAAGTTTTGAAGAATCTATAATAAATTCCATTAAAATAAAAAGGACAGAATTCTGAGATCTCATAATCATACATCACATCGAAATCCAACTGAATATCTAAAATTGAAATTCCCACAAATTTTTAGTCTTGGTATTCTTTAAATTATGATTTAGAATTAAATAGGGAAAAAAAAGGGACAGAATCAAAATCTGTTTGCCTTCCTGTTCTCTAAAGATTTCACATTCTCACAGACAACAGAAATGCCTGGGAAGCAGTAACATGGCCACTCGACTCTGAGAGATGCCAGATAAAAGTCTAATTCTTCATTCAGAGAAGTCCATCACTTTCATTTCCTCTCTTACTTGCACTTATTGTCAGATAGTGTCTGTCATATTTTCATAATTATGATGAATCTGTGGGGTTCACTCTCCCTGAGCGATGCTCTAAGTTCTGCTTCTCTCTACCTGCTTATAAAATAAAGATGATGAATAGATACCATCCTTGGATTTATAAGATGTACACCGTGGCAACTGGATAGATTTATCTTTGTCTTTGTTTTTATTTCATGAGGTTTATCCTCTCCTTTTCTGGTACCATGAGTAGCATCTGTGCTGTTCACTTTGAGGTTTTAAAATCTAGGAAAACTGTAGCTATAGGTGGGATTAAAAACCTTAATTAAAAGTAGGGGTAAAAATCCCTTTTTTGGTGTATTTATGTACAAATAGTCACACAAAATACAGACTATTAGAGAGATCTTTTAAAGTCATATCTCAGTGATATCACTAATTTCTGTCAGATGCTAAAGTATGACAGAGCTGGTTGTGACCTTTCAGCCAGGAACTCCAGAAACACAGAATTTCCCAGGAAACATTGAATTTTGACACCAGACAAACTCTGCTGCCTTCACCTTTCCTAATCCCAGCCTTTCACCCAACTCAGTGCCTGAAGCCAATTCTTGTGTTTTGGGCAAAGTGAAGAATGACTGGCATTCTGGCAGATCTCTTAAAGTGCTGGAATTTCCTGTCTTTTATATTCTTTACTCTCATAGGTAAGGAGTTTTGTTATTCCATATCTTAAAACATGCTTAATTTAGAAAAAAAAAATGTAAAAGCACCACCACTTTTGCATAGAATTGAACAGGCTACAACATCACAGCCACTCCTAAAGACAGATGAAAAAATGCAACCTGATCTGCCTGTAGAGTGGTTACTGCAATTTCTGTCACTGCATTCAGCAGAACATGGGGAGTGCATGCTTGGAGTGAAGGCCTGAAATGATCCCCCAGCATAAATTAACACAGTCGAGCAGCTCTTTTAATTCAAAGTGAGTAGCAGAGTGGTGACATTACATGGTGATTACAGAAGTGGGAACATCTCTTAGACTTGGCCTTGTATCCTGCCAAGCCAGGCAAATATATCTCAGCCTCTTGAGTGAGAAATCTTGAGATCACTTTTTGTTCCAGCTGCAAAAAAAAAAAAGAAGATATCTGCTGCACACCACGAGCAAATCCCTCCCTGGCTCCCATGCACACTGGGCTGACATGCACTGCAGATGTTCAGGGTCTCTGGGTTAGGAATATTCAGAAATTCTTTGCCAGCACAGGTTCCCCAAAATAAATCCGTGCTCTGTGTCTGATTCCCTCAGCTCTGAGGATGCTGGTTTGGGGGTGTGGTGCAAAGTGCATGGCTGGGACTGGATCAGAGGTCCTTGCCCAAATTCCCATTCTTAACATGCATTCAGCATTTAAAGAGGAGTCATGATAGCTATCATCAGCTATCATTGTCATTTATATGAGGAAATATGTTCTGCTGTATATATTTGCTTCCACTAACATAATCTGAAAAGTTTAAAAGTGCTGAAGAACATAAGTTATGGAAACATAGATCTAACTTGGCATGATGTCAACAGAACCAAATGTTTCCAGTGTAACCCTGGGGTTTAGCTGCATTCGAAAATGAGGAACGTGCTTGGTCATGATATCTGTAACCTAGAAAATATCCTTTGGTATTCAGCCCCTGATGGCAGGAAATAATAAATGAAGTGATTGTATTCTGTAGCAAGGTTAAAAGTAAACTAATGGTGTTTTAATGATCCTACTAAAACTAGAAAACTGCTATTTTTTTCTGTCCAACTGGGTCACTCAACAAAATCTTGACTGAGCAAAAGAATTAATCATTTATTTTCTGACTTTGAGACCATGTCTGTGTCAGCTTTAGCTTGTATAGTTTTTAGCTGTCTAAATTTTATGAGCACATTTTCCCATAACAATTGTAATGACATCCTGAATTAAGCATTCGATTGTAATGTGCATGTCACCCAGTGGTCAAGAAAGAAAAGGAGAAAGAATTTTTTGTGGCCATAAATCAATATATTGATTTATATCAATATATATAAAAAGTATAAAGATATTGACACTATATTCTGTTGTAAATTTGCTTTCCTGTTGCCACTGCCCATTGCCACTGCTCAGACAATGAATGGAGCTCCACTCAGAGCATGGAGGAGATGCAAATTGCTCTTCTGGTGCTGCTTGTTCCAAAGCAGGAGGCAGAATCCCACCTGCAAACTTTCCTCGTGGCCAGAAATGAAGATTGTACAGTGTGCTTTCATATTTTAGTGCAAACACATCTTGCAATTGATTTAAGTTAGATGCATTAAAAAGTGGGAGTGACACGGCCACCCACAGGAGTGATAGAGAAGGTGAATTAGGGAGAAGCTTTTGTTTACAGAAATAAAGCACATTTTCAGTCAAACATGTAGTGCATTGTGTTGCTCATACAGAATAAGTTTTTGTACCTGTAAGCATTGGCATAACAGGACTGAGTTATAGACTGTAGTATGGCACAATTATGTGTATTTCTACCACTTTTTGGAACAGTGCAACTACATTCTAAATTTAATTTAACTGCAGAATTTCTCCCTCAGCACAACTGCACTGCCTCAATCTCTCTCAGACTATTTAATGCTTTGTTCTTGTCAGAAGAATTTCCTTCAGAACATAATGCTTCAGCACAGTCTACATTTAAAACTTCCTTTAAATGCTAAGACAAGAAAGAAAAAAAAAAAAGGTTTTGTTGTATTTTCCCCAGTAATGGATTGCAGAAATCACCTTGGCTTACCCTGCATTCCTTCCTCAGGCTAAGTTCCCATGAAAGTGGGACTTTGATGGAAGTCATGAATAAAGAGTGCTGAACAGGACCCATTGTGATTAGACACGTGTTTTGAAAAAGGCTTTAGGAATGATAAACGGCACAGTTACAGTGCTGCTATTTTATTTTATATTTAAGAAAGACCGATGACATCTGGGATGCTCTAAAAGAGCAAAATGGATAATAAGAAGTATGTTCTTTCAGTTCCCATGAAGGCACTTTCTTGTCAATGTCTGTCATGCTCCAAAAAGTGTAAAATATTTTGTTAGAAACAAAATGAAAACTTCTACACGGAGCAGCTTTTTTGTCAGGATAATGTAAGATGAAGTCTTCTGAGAATTCACAGGAATTCTCAGTGGTTTAAAGATTAAAAAGTCAGCAACATTGCAAACAAGTGAAAGGTCAGAGGGGGCCATCACACACACAGACATTGAATAATTCAGTGTTTTGCTGTGTATGTCACCTGCAGAGTTCAAATACTTGAACAAAGTGCACAATCATGGCTTGCTGAACAATGCTAATAGCCCAGATCACGACAGGCCAGCATTAACAATAATTAACTGAGAGCTCAGGGCTCTTGTGAAGAGCTCAGCTGTGGAACGAAGGATGAACTCTGTGGTTGGTGCCTCACTTGCAGCCCAGCCTGAGCTGTGTAAACCCAAACCAGATAATACTTTGTTTTTCCTTTATATGCTAATTGGTTTTGTCCATGGAGCAGGAGATGGAGATGAGTTCAGGAATTTCACGACTATAAGACGCACCTTGAAGGCTAAAATTTTGATCGAAACCCAAAAGTGCGCCTTATAATCCAGCGTGCCTTAAATACGGAAAGAGTTTGAGTATTGAAGGGATCTCAAAATAATTTCTGTTTCACATTGCGCAGCAACAAACATGAGGCTCACAATCAAATGACCGCGAGCAGGTGAAAACCGCGAGCAGTGAGAGCAGTGAGCAGGAAGCATCGAGCAGGGAGCGGGAGAACGGCGGGCGGGAGTGCCGGGGCCCACAGCACGGGAAGGGCGCCTGGGGCTGCGTTTAAAGGCTGCGCTGATCTGTGAAAAATGTTTGCAAATTGAGCAGCTGCCCGTAAACCCCGCGATGGCGCCATTCCATTACTAATTCATTACTTTGTTGTGCGCAGACCCTCGCTGCAAAAAAAAAAGTGCGCCTTATAGTCCGGTGCGCCTTATAGTTGTGAAGTTACTGTAATTAGCAGCTGGGGTGAGCTGGGCTCTGGGCAGCTCTGGGTGAGCTGTTCAGAGTGACTGAGTCTCTCTGGGAATCAAGTCCAGGGTGCCACTGCTGGCTGCAGCACAAAGCAGCTCCACAAGGAGCCTGAGAGGAAACAAAACCCGTGCAATTAGGAAATACAAAAAGAGAAAATTACTTTGAAACTCAGCAGGGGTTTCCTGCTGCTCAGAAGCAGATGAAAACTGCCTGGGCCAGAGTGGAGAGGTCTGAGTTGCAGACAGCACTGAGGATAATAAGAGCATCACCAGCCCGTGCCAGTGCAAACCCACTACTTCAAGTGTCAGAGCTGCAAGGACAGCTTGACTCATCTGATGGCAGTGCTGAACCCGTGTCACTTAGAGGCAATCAACAAATTAAGTTGGAAATCTTCAAAAGATTATCTCAATTTAAAGACGACATGGGAATCAATAGGCTTTTGGATCTTCTAGGAAAAGAGGGATGTGGCTTGGTTCAAGTTTACAAGCTGTAGACAATGGTCTGTTAAAGCAATTACAGCCTCACGCCAGGCTGGGTGGAAATCAATATCTGCAAATTTGAGATATTTGCATTTTTTTTAATTTTTTTTTTTTTGGCACATTTTCCCTCTTTGAGGCTTTGAGTTACTGCTGTTTAAAATCCACTTTATATTCTACATTCAGGATTCTTAGAATCAGATAATAATATTACAAATAGTCTGGGAAAGAAATGAACACCAGAGCTTTTTTAAAATTACCTTCATGCACACCCTTTGAAAGAACTTGAATGTTCTCTGAAATGAACTTGATTTACTGTCACTTGTCTGTCCTTTGCTCTCAGGTAGGTTTGAAGTGCATCAGTGCTGCAATGCCAGCTTTTTGTAGATTTACTTAGCCACTCTTTCAACAGCCTTGATGGACTATTTTGATTCTTTTAGTCCTTTCTCTGAGTAATTTTAAAGAAACACTAATTAAAGCTTTTCTATTGAATAATACATGTACTTCACCCTCCAAAGTTTACCTTAAGGTACTCACATTGACAAAAATACATTCTATTCCTTGCACTTAATTTCATTAGGGGCACGTGTTTGACTTTTTGGGAACATACAGATTTTTCTGCAGAGCGTGTTGGAGCACAGAACGATTAGCAGAGCATTAGGAGTAATGTCAGGCAGCCCTATGGCAGCGTGTGAGCTCCAGGGCAATTTGTAGATGTTCTGTCCAGTGGTGTATAAAATAGGGATGCACTGTGTTGTACTTGAGGCATTTTCTCTACAACTGCAGCCAAGTCTGATACACTAAATTATCCAGACTTATATTTTCCCAATTTACCAAGCAGCATACTTAATGCAGTGTGCTGGTAACAGAAGTCCACCTAAAATCAATATTTTCTTTTGGTATGCAAACCCAGGAAGGGCATTGTTTATGCTGCTAAAAATCAAAAAGAATTCTGCAGAAATCAGGAGGGGTTCATTGGTGTAAAAACAGGCTCAGGAAAGGAAGAATCATGCCCTGAGAGGTGAGTGGAAAAGCATTGATATTCTACTGTGAGGAGAAGCTTCCTGCAATAATGAGTGCATAGCAGAGGCCAAAACATTTGGGTTCAACATCACATTCACCCTCTGTGGGCTGAGAGCACCTGGCAACAAAAGGAAATACGAGCAGTGATTTCAAACATTTCTTGTTATCTTTTTATTTCTCTGCTGCTTTCTCTCCCTTCCTGTCAGCTATCAGTGATCATCATTTTAAAACCACTTGTAGTTCTGGGAACAGTTCGTACTCCTTTGTTGAAGCATTTATGATTGCCAGTAAAACTTTTCAGGCTATCATTTTATTTAATATAAGCCAGTGTCATTCTCTTTCTGGCTAGCAGATGCATTTTTCTTTTTCATCAGCTAGTCAAGTTGCATGGCCATGCTGTGTGTGTAAAGTTTTGAATTAATGTTCTGAATTAAATTGCACTTATTCCCATTTTAGGACAGCTCTAGCTCAACCTTGGTGGTTCATGTTTATTCCTATGCAGGCAATTTGCTAACGCTGATAGGAATTGATAGATATGTGCTATTCTTTTTGGTTTGTTTGGGTTAATTTTATTTTTTATTTCAGGCTTGCACCGAAGATGTAAAGACCAGGCTATCTGTGTTCTGTGGGTGTTTCACGAGGAATTGAGTGTGTGACCCTACACCCAGCCAGTTGCACAACATTCCATTATTCCTCATCATCCTTCCAGATGAAAAGTTTCTCTGACAGGAGAACTTTGTTTTTCCAGCACTCCTTAGGACACAGCTCCCTGCTAGCATAACTAATGGCTTCATTAACACAATTTAGCCCCACGTGCAACCTTGGCTTTGTCATTGCTTTTGTTATGCCCTGGGGCGAGTTTCTTTGCAGGTTGTGGTTTTGTTTAGCCACCAGTGTCCATCTGCACTTTGCTTCTATGGCTTCTGCTCCCACTTGTGGCTCACAAGATCATCTGCTGGGGTTCACTCCACAAGAAATATTTTATAAGCCATTGGCAGCTCGGGCTTCAGAAATAATGGCTGCTTAAATGCAAATTTATTTTCATTGTCTAATGATTTTTTAACCAACTTGTTAGTGGCACCTGATCATGGCAGTGCTGCTGAGGGTTTTCAGAAATGTTTTCTTGGTATTGGCTTGATTTTCTTAAGGTTCCAGCAGCCATAAATAACCTGTTCCCTCCTGACACAATATTTTATATTTGACTCTTCCTCACGTGCTTTGGTGCACATGCATTTGCTGCTTGCTAAATCCTCATTGGGATTTTCTGATGTTTTTGCCTATCCATTTGTTTCTGAGAATCCTGAAATGAAAAAATGACCTTTCACTTTTGAGACTGAGGAATTATTATAACTTATCATGCTGTAGATGTGTTATTATAAAGGGACACTGCTATAAATAATGAGTGGTACAATTTGATAAAATTTGATTTTTTTTGGTGCATATCAATCTGGACACTGGATACTGGGCATGGCAGAACTTTCACCTTTTTTTTAAAGTTTTATTCCACCTTTTCCTTCAAATTGTTCAAATAAAATGTAAAATGTATTACAGCTTTGTAAGAAAAATAATTATTTAAATAGCTTATCAGTCTCCCTGAAATACACCAATTTAAAACTCTTTTTAATAAAAATCTCTTTAATCACTCCTTTAGTTGTAGTAAACTTGAGTTAAATGTCTTTATTTAGTTGCCACAAAAGAAACTGTTAGACAAAGCATGCTAGTCATTGTAAACATAGCACCTAAAAAGAGCTTTTCTTTTAATGGATTCCTGCTCTTTCTTTTCATTTTCACCAAAATCCATTCTCCTCTAGGATTAAAAACCAAAAGACCAACTGCAAAGCAGATGTCTTAGGATTAGAATGCTAAGTTTTTTTGCTTTATTTCTTGATTTAAGGGAGGGAAAAAAAGACAGTAGATTATAATCAACATTGTTTATTTCACTGCTTGACTTCCTAAATACCAGGGACTGGATTATGAGCTTGTCTGTGGATAATCAGAAAAGGGCAAGAATTGCCTGTTTTGAAAATCCTTTCCAACCAGCGGTAGGAATCTGTATCTAGCAAAGCTGATGGTAGCTCCTAATTCCTGATTAGTGCCAGAAGAAAAGCTGCAGAAATTAACTGACCAGACAGTAATCAGAAAGCAGGGAGAGACACAAACTTGGAATGCCTAATGGATAAACTGATGATTAGCCTGAGAGTGCAGAGCTTGTGGAAATACTCAGAGGGAACAAAAGATGAGCACAACTGGAAAACAGTCAAAATAACTTGTACATAATGATAAGAGGAATTTTTGTTTAATTAAATATAAGCTGTAATAGCACTGGGATTGCCAGTTCTCACTGCTGGAATATTTCACCTTAAGCAAACTTTGAGCTGTGTCTCAGGTTGACACCCAAGTGCTCCTCACGTTGTGTTGTTTGCACTGTTCACCCCAGTGGAGAAAGAAGAGGGGTCCTCAAAACCAGAACTGAGATCTTTTTTTTGCCTTTCATCCAGGACTGGCTCCTGTTCATAGACTGCAAGGGATAATAAATTATTTATTTTTCCCTTTGCATTTTCTGTGTTTGGTTATTCTTCCATGAGCGTCACAGGTTCCCACCAGGCTGAATTTCCTGGCTCTCTGTGCTATGGAAAAGCCTTTAATGCTGGAGGCCCTGGGCTCTTAATGTTGACATCCCTGGTCTATCAATCATGTCTTTAAAAAATAATTCATTATTAAAATTTAAAAATATGATTTTAAAATACTCAAACTGAAAAAAAACCCAACATTTGACAGCATCTCTAAGAATGAACAGAATTTTAAGAAGAGGTCCCATTCACACCTGATGACTGCTGGGTGTGCTTTGGGTGGATTTGTTTGGTTGGGTGGTTTGTTCAGTCCAATTCCACCTGCCCACAATGTGCAGGAATGAAGAAAGTCCCAGCTTATAGGTTTTACAGGAATTAGTTTGCAATGTGCCACAGGATTCAGGACGGCTCAGTTAATCAGAAATGCCACAAGTCACCACAGCTCCTCCGGTGTGCAGGGACACTGAACTGAGCCCAGGGTGTAATCTTTATGTTTTAATGTCCTCTGAGTCCTCAACACAGAAACCCAGTGGGTATCCTGAGCTGAGAGATGCAGTAAAACAATTGAATTGTGACCCAAATTCTTAAGAAACTTCAATATCATTCATTGTCCTGAGCAGTGGTTTGCCAGCTTATGGAATTTCCAATGTTTTGCTGACTTGTGCCTGCACTTTTTCCCATTTTTTAAATTTCTTGATCTAGTTTTGAAAAGATTCTGTTTTGTTCCCCTCATTTTTATTTATTTATTTTTTTGGTGAGTCACAGTGACCCAGTCACACATTTATCTTCTTATGATGTGAAAGGAATGGTCATCAATGGGACCTTTCTCTTTTGAATAATCTTTAGCATTAATAGAAAATAATGCAGAATGAGAACTCTGAAATTCTTCATTGTGAGTGTCTTGTCCTCCACAAAGTGCTTTCACAGTCAGATTATTTTTTGTAATGGCTCTGGGGGTGTATTTAGCTCTCTGTGATGTGACACTCTTTCCTCTCCTTAGAAGTTGCATCACTTTCTTGAAACTAAATATAACATTGTGCAGATCTTCCCTGGAATGCTAATACACCTCATTCCTTTAGAATTATTTATAATTTATAATTATTGTATCTTCAGTAGATGCTAGTGGAAGCAGTTGGGGTTTTTTATGTGTCACTTGACCAACTACTCAGAGAGTAAATTCAAATTCATTTCTGATGTCTGCAATTCCGAGAGCAAGATCTCAGTCAGAGTTGTCTCCTTTCTGTGCTTAGTTATGACCATTGAAATCTCATTCTTCCTCTCTCTCTGTGCCTTGCGAAAGTATTGGAGTGCATTGCTTAGCAAAAATGATTCAACAGCCCAAGGTGTCATAGAGAAATGCGGGCCTAGGAAAACGAGTGGGTTGCTAGAAATGAAATAATGCCTCTGATTCCTGTAGTTGTCAGGGATTTGGTACAGAATCCCAGCATTTGAAACATTTCTAGCAGATGCAGCTCAGCAAGTTGTAAATTAATGGCATGCAGAGACTCAGAAGAGAGGGAAATGATATTTTGGAATATCTATCAATTGCAGGAGCGTTTTTGTGTGATGCATGATTAAAAATGCATATTCTGTCCAAAACTCCAAATGTGAAGAAAACAGTCAAATAAAAGCATCGAAAATTCTCAGATCTCTGTTTCCATTTCACCGCTGGGATGGAGATGAAAAAAACTTCCAGGAGCCAAAAGCCAACAGGAATTTGTGTGTCATCCCAAATGAACATGGGATGCTAAACATCAAAAGCACTCGGAGTTGATAGCACTGAGGTGTGTGTGCAAATACATATACGGGGGGGGAGAAATAGGGAGTGACATATTCAAGCCTTAATAAGGCTGGGAGTAAAAGACAAAACAGAAGAGTGGAGCTTTGTGTGGAATATAATGAGGGGAATCAAGAGGAGAGGCTGCAGAGGAGAGGGGGATGTGAGAAGTCATGGCACTGTTGAGTTAGAAGAGATGTCAAGGTGCAGGAGCAATGGGCAGATTAGTGGTGCAGCTGCAGGCAGAACAAGAATTAGTTACAGGGAATTATGTGAGCTCAGCTCATTGGGAATTAATTTAAGCTAATGAGCATTTCACTTTTTACAAAGAGTTGGTGCCAGTTTGAAAAACAAGGGGAAAAGGAATAGTTAAAATCTAATATACTGCCAAAAACATAGGGGTATCTCCATGGAACCTGAGATTTCACACGGTACACTCCATAAAACAATACAGATTCTGTATCTGGCTTTGCAAAAGCCTTCCCCTAATAGTGGGGATCTTGTCAGAGTTTGTGTCTCTCTGGAAAATATCCAAACGACCAGAGATCCAGAGCAGGTGGTCTTCTCAGATGTGTGTGATGCAGAGTTAGAAACTTTTAAGTGTTAAAGAATGAAGATCTATCAGCACTAGAACTTTGAATTCTGCTAATATAGTCATGGCTTTACCAATGTTAACAAGTAGCTAAACTTCAACAAATTAATTAATGAAGAAATACATTTAAGAAACAGAGCCCATTTTGATAAAATTGAGGCATTTCGTAAAGCTGGAGCTGGAAACAACACACATGATCAGAGCACTTGTGAGGAATTTCAGCTTTCTCCTGTTGAGCAGTTGGTCATTGTTGGTGCCTTTAATGGGAGGGACGCTGATGGTTTCCATTAAATGGTCCATCCATCTGCAAGCCAAGAGATAAGAGGATCACAGAAATAACTTTAATATCTATCAAACTCTATGGGGTTTGCTTTTCTTTTCCTTCTTCCTTTGCATGGGGAGATGTACATTTCTGTGGTAGATTTTTCCCCTCATTAGTATGAGAGGATTTTCTTATTGTTAACAAGTAAATTAAATAAATAATTTGAGAGATTGGATCACTCGCAGCCTAATTTTCCTGTGCAATTAGGGCCATGGATGTGTCCAGGGTAAAGCATAATTTGTCCACTGGATCAGTGCATAAGTACTGATATTAATATGGTCATGGAGGGATTTGTTAAATGTGCAAAGTGCATTTGTTATAAGCTTGATGTGAAATCATTGAAGATTGATTCATGCAGTTCTGTTTGAGAAGTTGGCAAACAGGCTTCTGATGGAATTTTTAGTAATTTTGGTTTTGCATTGTTTTCCAAAGTCCTCTAAAAGGAAAATGGAAAAATAAAGCAAACCTTGTTTATTGTTTAGGAAAACACAACCTTGTTCCAATGTGAACTTTGGACACAGTTACTCCATAAGAGGACACAAATAATTACATTTAAAGTATCTTTAGCTGCTGTTTATGGGAATTTTTTGAAAAGAATAAGAAACTCCATTTCCTGTCCTACCTGCAGGTTTTGGGTGCAAATGCAGTGGCTTATTTCTTCTGATGGCTCATCTCACCTAATTATTTTCTCATGCAAATATGACCTTCCTCTCATTTCATTGAATTAAATGAAATTATGGCCTTGTCAGGATTTGCAAATACTTTAGGAAAGGTGGAAAGGTTATCTGAGGAGAATTCGACCCATGGACTCCCCTACTGTTTGTTCCTTGGCTATTTCAAGAAAACAAATATTGTTTTTCTTCTTGCTAATTTCTCATCTCTTCATTTTGATAATGGCATCTCTCTAATGTCCAAAAGTAAATTGGAAAAGTTCCTTCAGCCATTCTGGAGCTTGCAGGCAATTTTCAATGTCCTGAAATTTCCAGTGTTTCTGGCTAAACAGAACACTAGACTGGGTTCCTACATTTTTTGGTTAAAATTCAATAAATTTTCAAGAATAACTGACAGATGTTCTGGGATAGATGCACTCCAGAATTTAAATGAAAGAATGACAACTGAGCTGCTTGTCCCCATCAGCACTCTCTTGATTCCCCCCCATTTCATTCACTCCCTTTTCCCAAATTCCCTTTACCATCCCGGCAGCCTTGTGCTGTTTAGCATGGCCACTGCTGATGCACAAAAAAAATGCAAATAAAGACTCAAATAAAGACAAAGCAACTGAAGCAAGCAGGAGCAGAAATAACAGAAAGGGAGGAAGAAGCTCTTCATTTTTTACACAGTAAAAGATATCTTACATGATGTCTTTTTCTTCAATTTCCATAGAAGACAAATAAGAAAGGTCATTAATAATAACATTTATGCTGCTGAGTGTTATTTTTTTATGGGAAGGGATATTAAATAAGTCCAGGTAGTTGCAATATCTGTAGTTTTATTTTGATTTCCTTTTTTTTTCTTTATTTTTTTTTTTTTAATCCAAACTTAGATTTCTTATCTATGCAATGCTGTAGGATATGATGAAGCAGTAGACCTGATATGATTTCTTTTTTATTTAGTGCCATCATTTTGGATTAAATTATTATGACTTTTTTTAAGCTCCTTACTTGTAAAATAAAGATCAAAGCCGTTTGCTTTATCCATCACTTTTTTATTATTATTTTTTTTTTTTTATTCCAAAGCCAGATAAATCAAAGAAGTTCATGTCCCTCAAAACAACTTGATAGAAGTCTATTCATGGCTGGACTGAGAACTAAGAATAGGCTTTGTAATTTTTAAAAAGTAAGAATTGCAAAGTTTAAATATTGGATTATTTAATACATTGCAGAGGATTTGGAAGTCGTGGGGGTGTTCTGACCTGAGTTCTTGGCTGCTGCTGAATACATTTGATCTCAGACACTTGGGATTGCACTGGAACCCTTTAATTTTTACACAGTTACAGACGCAGCTGTGGAAATTACAGTAACTTCACAACTATAAGACACGCCAGATTATAAGGCGCACTTCCGGGTTGTCGTAAAATTTCCGAATTTTGTTCACATAAAAGGTGCACCGGACTATAAGGCGCACCTTTTTTTGCAGCAAGGATCCACGCAAAACAAAGTAACGAATTAGTAACGGAATGGCGCCATCGCGGGGTTTACTGGCAGCTGCTCAATTTGCAAACATTTTTCACGGATCGGCGCAGCCTTTAAACGCAGCCCCAGGCGCCCTCCCCGTGCCGCGGGCCCCGGCACTCCCGCCCGCCCCTGGCGCCAGCTGGTGCAGCTCTCACGGCTCACACTTCCGGGTTGGCAAATTTCCAAACTTTGTCCACATATAAGGCACACCAGATTATAAGGCGCAATTCTGGGTTTTGATCAAAATTTTAGTCAAAAGGGTGCGCCTTATAGGCATGAAATTACTGTAGTTTCTGCTTTCCTTTTTGCAGCTGTTGAGTGCAGGGTGGAGCGCCAAGTGACCAGGGTGCAGAATTTGCCTTTCCTGGCTGCACTGGGGCTGCTCCATGGATTTAGCAATTGCTGAGAGCCAGTGGGGAGAGGGAGGTGTGCTGGTGCTGGGAACTGTTTGCTGTGCTTCAGTCACTTCAGTGAACAGCTCTTCACGTTGATGCACGCTTCAGAAAGGTTTGAAAACCACCTCTAATAATCTGTGGCTGTTTCATCGTTTATCTTCATTTAGCATTGATGTCCTGCAAAGCTGATTTAATGCGAAAGGGCACAAAGCTCTGCCTGATGTTTTCTGTGTGAAAGTTTCTTAGGTTTTAATTTTATTTTTTTTTTTAATTTTTTTTGTTTTCCTTGTGTTAGAAGTAGACAGTTCAGATTAGTGCCTGCATAATTCACAGCATTCTGGAGGAGTTTGTGCAATTGCCTTGATTGCTGATGCATTTTGTCAGTGCAGTTGGAACCTGGCACTGATTTGGGTTCCTGGTTCCTGCAGTGGCTCTGACTCTCCCCAAACACTGGGGCAGATTCCTGGCCACATTAACACCTGGATACTTTAGATTTTTTCATTGCAAATGTAGTGTTTCACTTTTAAACCCATCCCTATCCTAGGAATAAGTCGAGAAAGGACCTTAACTCACATCTCTGTGTTTTTTCTGTAGAGGGGGATCCATCAGAAAGAAATATCTCAGTGGAAATACATTCAGAGCACTGATTTGAGAATAAGCATTTAGAAATTGTAAAAAAAAAAAAAAAAAATCAGTTAAGAAATTAATGTGGCAAAACTGTCAGCAAGGTACCAAAAAATTTGTCTTTTGCCAAGCCTTGATATCAGTCTCTCCATTACAGGTGTTGAGGTTTTGGAGCAAAAGAATGAAATGGAAATCTCTTCTGCTCTTCCCTGTGTGTGTGCACTCTCTGTCACTGCTCTGACTTATGGCTGCACTGGGTGAATTCCTGCTCTGCTGCTGGAATTACCATTTTCAAGTTACACTTCCCCAAAGAAAATTAATCACTGGCAGGTTGGTTGAGGGAAAAACCCTAGGCAGATGGCAAAGGAAACTAAAATATGATGTTTTATTTTACAAATTGTGATTAATTTCAATTTCGTTTTATAATCCTGGAGGAGTAAATCTTTTCAAGTCCCAGAAGGTGATCCGAAGGAAGAGTTTTATGACTCAGTGGAAATTAGACTATAATTTTCAGACTTTCAGCCTGGTTTTAGGTCTTGAGGATGCAGCTGAAAGCCAGCATTGGTTCACAGTCTTGAAAAACTCATTCATTTCTGTCAGGAATGATAATTCTGTTGGTAGTTCTCTGTAGTTTTTCCTGGTTCTTTGATCTTTCACAAGTACGAGAAATCATCACAGCAGGAGAGTAAAGATGCTGCAGAAACTGGGGGTTCACAGTGTGACTGGGTGATTTCATCTCCCACTTCCTTTCCCCAGGAAGGGCAGCTCCAATTCCCAGCCTTCAACAATTCCATTTGTACTTGGTCTGCAAACTGGGAATTGAAAGTTTTTTATTTGTCCTTTAACAGTGAGGGATCCTGTAAGGATTGCTGGACAGATCCAGGCTTGGTGTGCAGTTCATACAAAATTTTTTACAAATTTTCCTCCTTGTAAATGAAAAACAAAGATGGGCTTGGTAGGGGATGATAGGAGCAGAAATTTCTTGTGGAATCTGCTGCTGGGCCATAAAATAACGTGCAGTAACATGGAGGTAACACATGCAAAGACTTTGCTAGAAAAAGAATCCAAAGAACTGAGCTCTAAGTTAAATTAAGTCACTTTTTTCTGTGACAGTCTGACAGGAAGCTGCTTTACCATTTCTTCTAAATATTTTTTTTATTAGTGGATATTAGTGGCTGTGTTGAATGCTGAGTTTTTTCATTTTTTTATATTTTCAATTATTTTTATAATTTGCCTACTTTTCTTAAAAATTCTCAGGATAGCTATGCTAGCTTATTCCTAGCCTTTCTTACTTAATTTTTCACCTTGCATGAAAATCCCACTACTTAATCAGAAGAAAATTAAATTTCCTTGGATCACGAAACTCAAGAACTTTGATAAATGGTTTCTTTCATTGCACTTTCCTGTAAGTCTTGTTTTTCATTTTGTGTAGAACATTTATACAACTTCCATGAATAACTCACTTGGATTATTACTTGCTATGAAAGCTTTTACTTTAACCTTGAAGATTTGATTTCTGAACTGTGGGAAGATGTCTTTGCTCACATGACATCGTTTTTGAATGAAACCTGAAAGTAAGCACGTGCTTGCAGAGAAATCTTATTTTTTTAGGAGGAAATTAGGAAAAAAAAAGTTGACATCAGGTTTAATGTTATATTTTATATATAGATATATGTGAATGGTATATTAAATACTGTGTAATGATCCAAGAGACCAGCCTTGAGGAAGAAGAATCCCCAAAGAAACTGCCATTATTTTAGATCAGCCTTTCAACTTTTCAGTGTTTCCCCATCCCCTGGAGCAGTGGGAGGAATTTTGTCACCTGTGACAGCTGAGGGAGTGTGAGCTCTGCTCACTCCCAGCATGGGACCCCGGGTGAACCAGGTGCCACTCAATTTATCAGAGACAAAGGAGCCTTCTTTCCACCAGAGCCCTGCTCTGGAGTGGTCTCTGGGTGTTTTCTTGAGAGTCTCTGGTTTGCATTTCCCTCTGAAGTAGCAATAGAAATATTGAAGATTTTTTTATAATTGCTCAATACACTTACTACAGCAATCAATAGGAATCCCAGAATTTCAAGTACACCCAGGCATGAAATAGTAACTTATCTCTGTTTATGGGTGTTGAATATAAGGAAGAATTGTCAATTACAAAAAAAACCTCATCTATATTTCATGTATCAGTAGTAACGGTGTCTCTGTAATGTAAGAAATTCTGTGTCTTCCTTAAGAGACATTTTATGTAGAATTCTGGTGAAGTATATTAAATAGAAGTCATTTAAATGAAATGGGGAATGCTGGAAAAACTGCCATGAGGGTACTTAGTTTTATTAGGAAATGCCTTCAAAGTTAACTTTACCATGTTAATCACTTAAATCACTGAAATAATTATCAGCCTTATTCACTGGGGCTGAGCATTTAGCAGGGTTTAACAGCAATGAAGCGCTTTGCAAAGTTAGCAGAGCTTTTAAATAATATTTATTGAGAGAATCACATAGAGTATTCACTATGAATCCACTGTGAGCTCTAGAAACAGAGTTTAACATTTCTTTGGAAGAGTGGGTCAGGCTGGGTCACCCCCAGCACTGGATATTCTGACCAGCCAAACAGCACAGATTGAAGCCGTTTGTTACTGGCTGGGGTTTGTAAATCTCACCTATCTGTAAATGCTCCTGTTGGTGCTGTGGTTATGCAGAATTAAGTCAGTCCCTGCATTAATCAAGAGATAAACACAGAAGCCCAGTAAAACCCAGTTGGTCACACTGCAAATGCCTGCAGAGAGCTGCTGTGATTTGTGGCTGGCAGGCTCTGCTCCAGTGTCTGCATTAATGGAGAGAGTGATGGCAACACAGTGGCGCTAATTTGTCCCTGAGAATGCAGGATGAGGGCTGACACTCGAGGGAAATAAAATTTTTCAGGAGTGTTGGGAGTTTTTGGCTTCCCTAAATCATCACTGTCACTTTTAACATAACCTGAATTATGAATGCATGTGATCATGCCACTGTGAGATCTGCTTTGACTAAGAGTGCCACTCTAGAGGAGACTTATTTCAACAGCTAGGGCTGGATTATTGGTGTTAAAAATTATTAACTACAAATTTAATTAATTATTTGGTTTAGGTATTATCCTTTTGAAATCCAATAGGCACCATTATGGGAGTAATATTCAGAAAGAACCCTGGGAGAATTCTGAGGATGAAATACCAGTGGTGTCTTGTGGTCTCTTGTGCTTTTCTGTGCCTCTCTTTTCTGAGCCTGTGTGGGAATTATTCTGTCTGAGATGTGACTTGCTCTGAATTTTGAGGAAGATGGAAAAACAGGAAAAGGCTGATAAATCTGTGTTTTGGGTCCTTCCTGCTAAAATGTGCAGTAATTTCACAATTATAAGCCACACCTGATTATAAACCGCACATCCGGGTAGCCGGGTACACCATGGGATTTGTCCGTATATAAGCTGCACCCGAATATAAGCTGCATATTATTATTATTTTTTTTTTAAGCGAGGATCCATGTGCGACAAAGTAATGAGTTAGTAACAGAATCGCGCCAGTGCGGGGTTTGGTGTCAGGTGCTCAAGTTGCAAACAGTTTTCATAGACCAGCCAAGCCTTTAAAGGCAGCCCCAGGCGCCCTCCCCGGCCGGCTCTCACTTCTGGGTTGGCATTTCACTGGGATTTGTCCATAGATAAGCCACACCTGATGATTAGCTGCACTACTGGGGTAGGCTGGATTCTTCAATGAAAAAGTTGCGGCTTATAATCGTGAAATTACATATTCCACTGCTTTGTCTTAACTCCTGAAGTTAAATCCCTTCTGCAAATAATTATTTTTTTAATATACTAGATTTTAAATTATGTAGGAGATATTGAAGGCTCAGACCCCAAATTTTGTGGTGAATGGGTGAGTGCTGAGTGTCAAAGATCAGCACAGCAATCTGTGGGACAGGGGTTCTCTCTTTCCCAAGAACTGATATCCATACATCAAAGGGCTTTGGACTCATTATAAACTCAGAATCCAAACGAGGATGCTGCAGCTTGAAGATGCCATCCCCTCCTCTTCAGTTTATTCCTCTCTGGAATAGAGCAGGTTTCTAGAGAGATAAATGCCAAATGTCTCTCACTGCAGTCCTGCAGAACTGTTGTCTCTCCCACTCTGTGATCCACAGCCATTAATTGCTTACTTTGTTGGCCCATTTTATCTCCTAATTAGTTTGTGTTTGGAACACCATTTGGTGATAAAAAACCCCAATCTGCTTTGCCATTTGGCTATTCATTCTTTCACTTCCAATGATTTGTTTTACTGAAGGGGGGAAAGAAAAAGAAAAGTTTTTAATAAAAATATTTTTTTTGCCACAAGGTTGCACCACATGAACAAATGCCACACTGAAGAAAGCACACAAGTTTTTGGTAAATCTGCTCTGAACTTCTCCTGGATTTCAGCTTTAGTGCAGTTTATCTTGGGAGGGCTGACACATCTGCACTAAAAGCTGCAGGGGAAGCTTGGTAGGCAGTGGAGACAAGCCCCAAGTGCATTTTTACTGGATGTAATATTCCACGTCTCTTTTCTGCTTTTCCCCATCCCAAGCTCCTTGTCCATGGCAGCTCCATGTGCTCCTCCCACGTGGAATCACTTTGTCCTTTTAACTCTGTGCCAGGACTTCCCATCCCAAGCTTTTGGAAGAGCAGATATTTTCACTATGTGATTGTCCCTGAAATAATGTTTGATATCTGAAGATCCTCTCTCATGAGGGGAACCACCTCCTTCAAGCATTTGTTTTCCAAAATGGATTGCCTGTGGCATGGTGGTTTTACCTGTGTCTGAACAAGAGAACACATAATTTACCCAACACTTTAAATCAGGGAAATATCCTTCAGTGAAGAATGAAATGTTGTCCTTGCTCCCAAAACATCATTTTGGATATGACTATGTGATAATGTAAATTTAGCACCTATAAACTTCCTTGTAGATAGAAAACATGTAATGACACTTTGTTTTCTCTAGAGTGTAGCTAAATGAGGAATTGTTGTAGGCAGAGGACAAAGAACTCCCAACACCCCTGTGGAATGATAGTGAGTGGATAGAGAGAAGGAAATTCTTGATTCTTTTGCTGTATAATAACATATATTTAAAAAACCAATCTACTCTATCATGATGTACAATTAAGTCAGAAAAAACAGAGCCTTGGTAAAGAGCTGCCTCTCCATTGAAGGAATTTTGTTATCCACCATTAGTAATGGCATGTGAAAGTCATGGATCTTGGAATAACTCAGTATTCTCACCCCCACCCCACACACCCCCAGCCCATATTTGTCACCAACTGTTTGGGTCTGAAAACTCGACTGATTAATAGTGGGGAAAGGAAGCTCTAAATCAGCTCTAGCTGGTGTATGCCAGGCACTGCAAACTAGAAGTTACAAACTTCTGGTCTGAACTTGTTTGGCTTTTCTCATGTTTTTTTCTACACCAGCATCTTCCTTCTAGAGAAGACAAAAAGTAGGAAAGATAGAAGCAATTATTCCCAGTCTGTGACAGTCTGTGTCTTTGCTGTGCCTTTGATTCTTTTAGGTACAGTTAATATATTTTACCTTTACAAATTAGTCCAGCTTCTTGTGAGCCCACAGCTTTTGAGGCATTCTGCACCAATGAATTCCCCAGTTTAACTACAGGGTGTCTGGAAAAGTAACTTGCTTGGATTTTTTTTTCTTTTACTTCTTTCTTGCTATTTTTCCTTGATGCCTCCAGTAAGTTGTTCTTCTCTTATTCCAGCACAAGGAAAAAGCCACAGTGAGCAAACTTTGCCTGTTCTGTGCCACTCAGCGTGAAGTAGTCATGAAGTCAACTCTCCTGACAGGAGAAGAGTTGTTTGTTCACTGTCCCTGCTACACAAAGCCTTCCCTACATTTGATTATGCTGCCTCTGTTTTTGTTTTTTTTTAAGTCTCTTGTATATTTTTTGAAGAGTGGAGCCAGGCTTACACACAATATTGAAATATCTGTGAGTGCTTTAGAAGGTGTTTCATGCTTAACTGCCAGAAAATTACAGCTACAGTCTGTGGTCAAGGAGCCAAGGTATCTTTATTATTTAGATTGATATTACCTGACACCTAGATGGATCTGGGGAGGATGTTTAGATGTCATTTGACATGTTTTTCAAACTTGACTTGAGGTGTGAAATAGCCAGATTTGTTCTTGCTCAAATCTCAGATTTAAAATCAGGATGTCAGCAGCACAATTAAGGACCCTGGTATCTCCAACATCAGATCAATGTTGTTATTGTGATGTGTGTGAGGATTTAATGGTAATTTTAAGAGAATTTAATGAAAGTTACACACCTGCTTCTTTTCTTCAGTCATGGACTTGTGCAGGGACAGCAGGAGATAGATGGAGGGAGTTTCTCTCATTTTTGGAGGAATTTAGGTTCTGTGGTGAGGATAATCTTGCTCACCGTCCAGGCAGGAGCCATCTGTGCTTTGTGTCCTCCCCGTGCTGCTGGACTGGCTCTCACTGAGAGGATCAGGAAACTCCCAGCAAAACCAAAAAGCATCAGCAGGCAGAAGGTGCAGCAGCTCTTTCCCATGCATTCTGTGCAGCAGTCCTGCTGCAAGCAGATTAAAGGAGCAGGCCAGCAGCTGCACTGTGTCCCAATATCTGTCAGGAGGGGTTTGCATCAGGCATGGCACAGGAAATCTTTGTGTCTTCATCTGTGTCCATTTCTAAGATGAAAAATTCACCTAGACAAGTTGAATACTAAGAAAATGAAAATAAAGTCCAAGTATCTGAATAATACTGATAACCTTACTATTAAAATATATTTAGAAAGTTTCTCTTGTGACTGCTAAGGTGAAATTTTTCTGCATGGAACTGACACATCTCCAGCTTTGCAGGGACTGCAGACAGTGGTCCTGGTTTCACTACTAAATATAGTTGAACTTGATATATGGAGGGTAATGAAAAACAGTAATTGTTCTGAGGAAATCACCTCAAATTTTTATTAATCTGTGGTTAGATATCCATAACTTATTTACCTTGAACAGACCAGTATTAACCTCTCCCTTCACGGATGGATGGTCAAATGGATTTTCTATTTTTTTCCAGCTCTTCATTCTTTAGGGACCAGAAAGGTGACCACTAGTGACAATCCATTAATTTAAACAACTTCTGTATTTCAGAGAAAAAGGTGGAGGCTGAGGTCTGTGGGCTCTCCACATATGGGAATGTCCTCACATCCATCCTTGTCAGGAGGACTAAACAAGAAAATGATTAAAACTTCTTGAAACAGGATGGATTGAACTCTTCAAAGTAATGAGGCTTGAGTTTTGCAATCTGTACTGCAGCGCTGCTGCTCTCACAGTGATTTATCCAGCAGCTTTGGGAGGGAGTTTTACACTTTTTACAAGTCAACGTCTGATAAAGGAAACTTTGGGATTAGTTTGGGATTAGTTTGTCCTGTTTTGGGCTTCATTCTTCTCAATGATGTTTTCATGCAAATATATCTTTACGCAAATATATGTACAGAAATTTCACGATTATAAGCCACACCTTTTTCATTGAAGAATCCAGCCTACCCCAGCAGTGCAGCTAATCATCAGGTGCGGCTTATTTATGGACAAATCCCAGTGAAATGCCAACCCGGAAGTGAGAGCCGGCCGGGGAGGGCGCCTGGGGCTGCCTTTAAAGGCTTGGCTGGTCTATGAAAACTGTTTGCAACTTGAGCACCTGACACCAAACCCAGCGCTGGCGCCATTCTGTTACTAATTTGTTACTTTGTCACACATGTATCCTTGCTTAAAAGAAAAAAAATGTGGCTTATATTCGGGTGCAGCTTATATATGGACAAATCCCGTTCTCTACCCCGCTACCCAGATGTGCGGCTTATAATTAGGTGCAGCTTATAATTGTGAAATTACTGTGATTTGTTCTGGAGAGGAAATCCCCAGGTAGCTGTGATCAAATGTTCCTAGGCTCTAAAGGTGGATTCCTTTACTGAGATCTGAATTTACAGAAAGTGATCCATTGAAAGCACATCATGTAATTAATCTGTAGAAGTCTCACACTCAAAAATGGGGAAAATCTTTTTTCTTTCTTTCTTTCTTTATCATCACTCCTCCTTCCCACAAGCTGATCAGACACACAGGCACAATTTGCTAAGTTTGAAGGTTGTTGATTTTGCCAGAAGGCATTTTAGCATTTGTCCACCTTGAAGTGTTTTTACATCACCATAAAAAACAAATACAAATTGTATTTGTCTTCTGAACTGTGCTTTTGGGGTGTTCTGTAGCAGATCTAAAAAAATTGAATGAAAACAAAATACAAACAAACCCTTTCTTCATAATCAACATATACAGAAACAAATCACAGAGTGCTCTAATGAGATGGGGTGAAAACTGATTTGTGAAAGCAGACAAATCTTTGTACTTCTGAGATTCTGCATATGTGTGTGTGGCTGCACTCAACACTGACTAATGAGAAAAGCTGAAATATAAATGATAATTGCTTTTTATCCTGGAGTTTATGAAACATGCAAGAATGTTGCTTTGTGTCAACACTAGAGTATTTCCCAAATAAATCTACATATGGAGAGTAAAACAAAACAAAAACAAAACAAAACAAAACAAAAAACAACACATTCTGTAAACATAGCATCTGAAAAGCATGCTTGTCTGAAAGAGCAAGAAATTAGGGAATAACAGCCACAGAGAATTTCCAGAATCTGCTTTGTACACTGCAGGCTGATTTATCTGAATATTTAGAGTTCTAGGAATACCTGGGTACTGCTTCCTATAAAATGCATGTCTGTCCTCTCTCCTCTTTCTCAGAACAAATCATAGAATCACAGAGTGATTTGGGTTGGAAGGGAGTTTACAGATCATTTATTTCCACTCCTTCCATGGCAGGGACACCTCCCACTGTCCCAGGTGCTCCAAACCCCAATGTCCAGCCTGGCCTCGGACATTCCAGGAATCCAGGGGCAGCCACAGCTGTGCCAGGGCCTCCCACTCTCCCAGGGAACAATTTCCCCCTAATATCCAATGTCAACCTGCTCTCTGTCACTTTGAAGCCATTATAAATAATTCCCTTGTTTAATTCTGCAATGCTTTGTTCATCTCCTCCTGCCTGGCTACTCACAGCGAGAGTGAAAAAACAACTGGAGTTGGGTGAGCAGCCAGAGTCAGGAAAAGAAAAGTGAAATTTGGGGAGAAACAAGAAAAGAGAATTGCTGTAAACTCTGCTTATCTCAGGCACTACTTTGCAAGCAAGCTAAAATATATTTTAAATAAATTTTGTAGGGTTTTAGTACAAAGCTTATTGAAGATTTCATGGTAGTTAACATGTTTCTATCAAAACATCCTTCCTGTTGTTCTAGAGATTTTGAAGACGTCAGGAAAATTATCTCAAGGTGCTGAAAGCCTGAGAGTTGTCTCAGGGCAATGCAGAGGGAGCTGAAAGGCTGGAGGTTTTCCCTTTCCACTTTGAAATGTGTGTTGGGAACTCAGCTGCTGCTCCGAGCAAGAAGTTGCTGGTTTTTAGGGGAAGAGAGAAGAGTTTAAACGGAGAATTGTTAATTAAACCAAACAACTAACTGCAAATAGTAACTTTGCTATTGATTTAAATGTTAATATAATTGTTTACATAATAGTACAGAAGAGAATAAGCTCTAAAATAAGACTGTGCCCAATAACACACAGGTCTAAAGCAATAAAGTTATTACATATTTATTGATTATTGATATTTTTGCTCACTGTACAAAGCAGATATTCTTCCCAAGTGAACATTTTCATTTTTCAATGTCCAAAAAACATTAAATAAATGTAACTGCATGAAGTAGTCAACAGTTTGTCTGTTATTTGTGGATTGACACAAAGTCATCGAAATTCCTGCAAACAGATTATTTATTTATAGAAATGTCAAGCAAATTTAGTATTGCAAATTATATTAATTGGAGTTATTTCAGGCTATATTAACCAGCATCATTTATTTTTGTATTAGAAAGCTTTAAATAGGTGCACCAACACTAATTAAAAATGTACAGAAATCCTTTTTTATCTCCAGGATGCTGCCTTGTTCTACAGGTGTCAAACCTTGCAAATGGCTACAAAACAAAATTTAGAAAAACTACTGAAATCACTAACATTAAAATACTAACCTTGTTTCCGGCAGGTTTTTAAATGTAATGTCAGATGTTGAGCTCAAAATGGAACAAGATTATCTGAGCTTTGCTTTTAAAATATGTAAAAAAGAACATTTAGTTGGGTGGGCTTCTAGGTAGAGAAAATCAAAACTCTCACATCTGATTCTAAGAAAATATAAAGATATTGCAAAGAGTGGAAAATCACAATTATTGTGATGGTTTGTAGCACTTCTGATGTGTAATCTGCACAGTTGAACGCTGTGTGACCCCACTCATATGTATACATTTGGAATTTTTATTTTTCCTCTAATTAATGGTCACTGTTTTTGTTTATGCCTTCTAATTGCCTTCATTAGCACAGAATCATTGTGCCATTCTCCCAGGATGGGAAAACTTCTTGTTTTATAAAGTGAAAACATTTCCCAGGTTGTTGTCTATGATCCACTCAGACTTCCAATTGTTTTAAAACCATTCAGATGCATCTCACAGCAGCCCACATATTCATAAAGACTTCAAACATTGCTTGTTTCAGGTGCATTGGATTCTTACTCAGAGATTTTCAAGTGTCAACAGTAACATTTGGTGTCTGAACAAAAGCACAAAAGTATTCTTAATTTTAAAAAAGGGCAAAAAAAAAGAAAAAGAAAAAAAAAATCGAGTCCTGAGTTTTGAAGAATTAAAGTTCGCTTCCTTAATTACTGAACTTCACCTCTTAGCTTGGAAGCTATCACAACTCTTATTATAACCTAAAGGAATAAATGTTCTTGTTTTATTCCAGATGGGTTGTGGGGGAGCTCTGATGGTGTGGGGGTGTTTAGGATTGATTACAGAGTGGCTGCTATTAAAAAAAAAAAAAATTCTGTTGTGGGACCTGAGATTTAGTTTGATCTGAGGAGGAGGTCTCTGGATGTCTGTGGGCATTTGCAAATGTCTTCACATTTCAAGGTTTTCTAAGTGGTTGGAGCAGCTTTGAGCTGCAAAACGAGTGAGAGACCTGGTTTGGTCTTCAGTGTTTGTCTTAAATAATGACACACTGGCAATTTAAAAATCGTTCTTCATTAGTTTCAACCCAACACCAGCCAGACTGCACAGCTGAAGAAAAAAGAGCCCAGAATCAACAAATCAACCACAGGAGGCTTCTGCTTCATAGGGATGTTGGGAAAGGTGTTAAAATGTTAGCAGAGAGTGGGAAGTCAGAGAAGAAACCCGACTTTTGTCTGATGTGACACATAAATAAGTGGATTGATCTGACGTAAACAAGTGGATTAATGGGAGGTACAATGGTTTGCAGCCATCAATGTGTTTTTGTAATAAACTGCTGCTCGTAGGAGAGGAAACACAAAAACAAAACCTTTACCTGCCCTTCACTGATTCTTATCATAAAAGAGAACATTAAAGGAAAAGCAGGACAAGATGTATATTTCAAGCAAACCAGAAGAGGCTTTCTTCTCTGCTTGATTTTGCACTTGGGGAATTTTACTTCATCTCTCCCTTCAAAGGTAGCAGAGAATTCATTTACTGTAGCCCGAGGTTATAATAGCAAAACAAAGGCTTGCAACTTAACATACTTACAGAGGGAAAAAAAAAAAGAAAGAAAAACAGACAGAAAAAACAAAGTAATTCAATTAGACCAACTCACTCGGTTTTTGGGCATTTGTGAAGTTGGGAAGGACAGGTAAGTTCTGCTTTTAAAGGAGATTGTCAGCTGGAAAAAAGGGTCTGGGAGCAGAAAAAGAAGATTTGAAGGGAGCAGTTGGAGTAAAGTCACTCAGCTTCCACTTCTCCAGGTGAGCAGGGCTTAAAGGAAAAGAACAAGAGGTCGGAGCAAGAGGAGTGGTCAGTTCCAAAGATGAGGAATTTAGGCAAGAGGATGAAATGTTCACTGAAGCTGAGGTAGCTGAATATTTTGTACAGACACAATGAGAAATCTGTCCCAGTGATAATCCAGCTGTTTCTTCTCTAAAGCAAGTTACCTAACCTTGAGTAATTTGTCTTAAAGACTTGATGCATTATCCTTGGAAATTGCTTTTGTCGTGTTCTCTTCTGTTCTGAGATTTCATTTGCCAAATTCAGAATAAGGTCCTAATGTGGTTCAACATAAATTCCTAAATATAAATATAAAATCATAAAAATATAAATCATATTCCTGAAGTCAGTGGCTCAAACCTTTTGACCTACACAATGTCACACATAAGCTGGGAAATTATTTTGGGAGATTTGAAAAAAAAAAGGAGAAAGAAATCTGGTAGATTTTAATGAAAAACTGCTGGTGGATCTTGCAGTGAACTGGGTCTGTCCAGACCTGGATAACATCTCTTTGATGCAACTTTAACTTGTAAAGGGAAAAAAATGTTAATAACTGGAAACTTGAAACCTAAGTAGGGAATACACATCACTAGTCTGGACAAATACAAGGCATGGCACTTTTATTTTAATATTTATTGAACGTCCCCTTCTGCCCATAATTCATTTTGTCTTTCATACTCACCCTGGTACCTATAATTTATTCTCTTCAGAGCAAAACCAGATACAAAGTGCTCCTGATTTCCCTTTTTCTTTTTGCATCATGCAGTTCCCATGGTGCTGAAAAATCAGTTTTTAATCTCCCCAGTTAAAAATAGGTTTGAGTTCAATAAACAAGAATATGAAATATTTTATTTTTCCCCCTGGGACAGGTATGTCTCTCCCTAATTTTCTATACATTCAATTCCTTTCCAAATCCTCTGGAGTAATCCTGATTTTGCAAACATATTTGGCTTCCTTTCTGGAGATGAGAGTTGCAGATGGTGAGATTTTTATGAAAATATTTAATCTGGAAATAAACTAAAGAGGATTTATAACTAGGATGGAAAAAAACCCCAAACAAAACAGAAGAAGAAAAGAATCTTGAAGTGATCCAGGAAATCAAACCCATTATATTCAGTATGTCAGTGCCCGTTTGCATTTTATTTTCCTTTCATACAGAGTTGCAAGCGTAAAATTCAGAAATTCTTGTAATGAGAGTACATTCTCTGCTTGTATGAACCTTAAACATTTGAAAGAATTTATTTCTAACATGCTGCCCCACTAATCCTGAAATAAACACAGAATAAGAATTTTTGAGCTTTGCTTTTCAAGTATAACCAAAGAAAACACAAACAAACATTTAGTTGAGTGGGTTTCTAGGTAGAGTAAATCAACTCAAATAAAATGGAAGGTTTCTGAGCCTGGCTTCTTTTAAACATCTTTATGCAGGTCCAAAATTTGTATTTGCATTTGCGTTTAGTGGATTAATGTCTTTAATATGATAAATTTCAGTGGGGGGAGAAAAAGATCGTAAAAATAGGAACCAAAAGATTTCAAACAAATAGATGAAAGAAGAACATGGTGGGAAATGCCTCTGAGATTTCCTCCAGCTGAAGGGCTAAAAAAACAGCACTTACCCTGTGCTGGGGCTGAAACAGAGAGAGGGACAGGGCTGGGTTTGTGACAATAAAAGAATTAATTGAGTTTTGTCCCACCTGTGGAAGAAATCCAGGCCTTTTAGAGAGAGAGAAATATCTGCTTGTCTGTGAAATGTTAACAATCACTAAATCACCATTGCTCAGTGAATATTGTCTTGGGAAAGGAACTTTTAGGAGTCCTCCCTTAGAAAGGCTGTGAGACGTGAGTGTTTTATGTAAATAAATGGAGAGCCCTAAGGAGATCGTTCATTACTTCTGCAAAATCTACTTTGGAGGTATGTGGCAGCTGGGAAAAATGCATCTTCTTTGAGAAGTGATTCCTTTTCACATTTTATTTAAGTATCTGACCAGAGGGAGGGATATGGATCACAGTTAGAGGATTATAAAGTTATGTATATCACTTATTATTTCATTCTCCAAGGCAGTATTCTGTTTAAGGAGGGAATTGAGAGAAAAATGGACTTATGTTTGGTTTTGGTTTTGTGCTAATTTATAGGCTTCTATTATAAGCTACTAAGAAGAAAGATTTATGAAGTGATCTTTTCATGCCACTATAAGTTTTTCTTCTGTCCCCACAGCATTGCAGTCATTTCAAAATTGTTTTTTGTCTTAGAACATTGACCCCTTCTCTGAGAGTCTGAAGCTGTCCTAAGTCTGAATTCAGATAACCCTCAATATAATGTAAACAGCTACAAAACACTCAAGATGATTTTTTGTTTGTTTGTTTGTTTTTGCTAACCAGCCATGCCATTTAGAAAATTTGTATTCCCATGCTGCAGTTCTCTTAGAAGGCAGCAAGTTCTGCTCAGAGGTGGGGAAGCAGCTCTGCTCTCCAGGACATTGGCAGCTGCTGATGCCTTAAGGTTTAGATTTATATTTCTGTCCTGCCCTGGTGTGTTACTCTGAACTTCACACAAAGTGTTCCAGGTTCTCCTCCCAGCTCAGGCACACACAACAATCCCTGTCCAGCCCCAGAACCAAGGACACGCTGCAGCTCCAGCCCCAAAAAGTGCAACCAGGGAATTGAGGAGAGAATCTGGGAGGGTGGCACTGCAGAACCTGGGGCTGGAATTGGACAACGAACCCAATGTGGGAATGGAACAGAACTGATAAAAGAGTGAAACTCCTGACTCATGCTGGGTGCAGCCATGGCCAGGCTCTGGCACTGCCCAAGGTGAATCCTGTGCAGGGTTTTAATAAATCCCTGCTTTATTCCTTTCACTCTGCCCAGCCTCTGCTCCAGGGAGCCTCTCCAGGCATCCCTGCCTCTCATTTTGTGCTCAGGTGTGGGTACTGTAGGAGCACCCAGCCCAGTCTAACAGCTGCACCTCTGAGAGCTGTAGGAAAATGAAACTGAGACAGATGATAAGGTTGTGACTGAGCAAGAACACTCTCTTCAGGTTTTCAGCAGAAGTTCTGCACAGCAAGCCCATGGCACAGTGCCTTTCCTGATGGACTAAACCTGAGATCAGGCTTGTGCCTCAATCACACACGGGAACCCTTGCTGGTAAGGGTTCTGTTAATTACAGTAAGTGTGCATAGCCTGCTTCAGTACCTGCTTCTTGCATATCAAGAATTACAGCTGAGCTTTTAATTCAAGTATTGTCTTGTCTTTCTTAAAATTTACATTCTCTACAGTTTCTTATCTAAGTTTTTGAGTTGGGATGTGGTCAGGTGCTTTAGATGCTTCTGCAAATATAACTATGACACAATAGAGCCAAACTTTAAACAATTTTTCTTTCTGTTATCTGGACATGTATTTGGAATTGGCTGCTGTTTTTGCTCTGTGGAGCTGATGAATGTGGGTGAAGGTTGGAAAGGGAAGGGATCCCTTGCAGGGATGTGGAATTCAGTGCTGGAGATCCCTGCATTCATTAATGGTAATGAATACCCCAAACATGCAGCCCTGTCAGCTGCAATGGTAATGAACTGGGAGAGCTGAGTTTTCCATAGATCTGAACGTATTATTGTGAAAACAGCTTTAATGACTTCCTGACAAAATTTACAATGAAAACATCGTTCAGCTAATTAGTTTTGCTTATATTCCTTTGACAAGAGGGCTCTGGCATGTGCTTGTAATTCCCTTTGGAGTACAGTGTTAGATTTTAATATGTACACTTTCTTCTCCAACATTTAATTTATAAAATAAGAACAAGCTTTCTGCTCTCTCTGCTATCAACTGTATTAAACAGATACACAACAAATAGAGATTCTTAGAAAATGGTAATATTTTCCCCAGAAAATTTGCATCTGTTGCCTGGATATTTTTTCTTTATTGTCTGCATGTTTCCCTTCCCCCTTTAGGTTAATCACCTTTCCATTGAAATAAAATATATTTTCCTGTATGATCATACATCTTGTCTTTTGTGCAGAGGAATAACTAAACAAGAAAGAAGAGGAGGACATGCTTATTCTTTCTTGGGTATTGATTTAGAAATGTAAGACTATAATAGAAACAATAATGCAACTTCATCCAAAGCTCTAGTGGAACTTCACAGCCATGAGTGAGCAGATTAAGAGTCATTTTCTTCAAGAACAACCTCTCCATTCTTTTCAGGAGTTGCAATGTTCTGTTCCTGTACTGAGAATGGAGAACAGCACCTCAGCTTGAGTGGAAATCTTCACATCTTTTAGGCTGCTTTCCTCTTAGCCACATTTTCGCCCTTCTTCTCCTTCTGTGAGAGCAGAGAAAGTAGAAAAGTTTCTAGACACTAAATATAAGTTTTCTGGGGAAAAAAAAAAAAAGTCTCTGGTTGAAGTGCTCTGTCCTCTAAAAGTAGAACTTAGGCTGCGAAGTCAAATGAAACATCTGAGCTCCAAGGAGATTTATGCCCTTGCTATATTATTCAGTCAATATCTTCAGTTATTTGGAAACATTTGGTGATTCTCTAATAATATTAGAAGTATGTTAATATTTCATTGTTTTTTTCCCTAATGTTTCCCGCTAATCACTTATAGAAATGACCATTAAAAATTCAAGGACTGGAACAGCTCCACTTGTTTTGGTGCACAGTTGTATTCTCCAGCTCTTGGTGCTGTACTTGAAAACTCAGCTAACATCACAGTTGGGAAAAAAAAAAAAAAAAACACCAAAAATTCATTTTCAATTCCTATTTTGATGCAATTTAAAAAAAAAATCATTATAATTTATTTATGATTGCATATCATCAGTATTGCAGAAGCATTGAGAAGCTTTGAATAAGTGTTTAATTATATCAGACACCATAGACATGCAAAGCAAGCAAAAGAAAGGCCATTCGCCAGCTAACTTATAATCTTACAAGATAAAAACATGGTGGCAGAAAGGAAGCAGCTTTGTCATCACTTTGCAGCTCAGGCTTCTCTCTTTTCTGCCCCCCTCACTCCCTTTGTCTCTCGTGTGAAATCTCTCATACACAAGCAGCTTCATACAACAGCGGAATTTCTTCCTGTGTGCCAAAATTGCACGGGTGAAATGGAATATTAGAGAATACATCCGAGGCATGAGCAGATTTTTCAGCCCAGTGGAGCCATTGGTCATTTTGCCAAGTCAAACCTTGAGTGATTGAGGGTACTTCTCAACACCCTGACTCTGGGAGTGTTCCTGCCTCCAAAACGAGCAATGCAGGGTGGGAATGAAATCTCTTCTCCTATTGCCATTTTTCACAGTTCTCTGCTGAGTTTGTTGTTTGATGAATTGCATGGGATTATAAACCCTGTGTATAAAATGCTTTTAGGATGCTGGTTTGTCCTCTGGGCACGTGCGGGAGTGTGTCCCAAGCAAATCTCTTTTACGTCCCATTCCATTCCTAGTGTAATATGTTGTGTAAAACTTCATCATTCAGATTCTTGGTGCTGATCCTTCAGTAATAACATCTAAAAATGTCCCATGGCTCTCTCTGAGTGGCAAGGTGTAACACAATTGGAGATTTTGGGGTTGATTCAAGACATTAAAACAGAAGGAGTGATTTAAGAAATAATATCTGTTGTAAAGAAGAGGAAAATTTATGCCAGTAATTTAGAAAGACATCTCATTCAATATGATCCAGGGGGAAGGTGTATATAGAACATTTTCTTCCCTTTCTTGGATATTTTATTCCTAACAACATGTTACTTCTTTAGAAAGGAATATTTTAACTTTGTGCAGCCAGTAGATTTCTTGCCATAATTTAATATAGGATTGTATAATTACAACTACAGATTTGTTGTTACAGTTTTTCCTTAAAACCTGCAAGGCAATTTACTTTTCCTTTTAATACAAACAAACACATCCTAATTATAGTAATCAGTTCACATGCAATAATCGCATTAGCTCTGGTAATTATTATTTGCATCACCTGGACCTCTACTGGGCTTGAGAGACAAAATCAATAATTCTCAAGCAGGCAGAAGGGTGAGGCTGATTATGCGTTCAAGTGATCAGAGACCAGATTGCATTTGATTAAACGAACTGGGGAGAGATTTTATAATTAATGTTCTTTGTTAACAGACAAAAAGCTAAACAAATGCATATGCTTTAGCCTGGCTGAGAAATGGCCATTTCCCCCTGCAGAATGTTAGAACAGGAATGTGTCTGCAGCACTGCTGATTGCTCATCTAGGCAGCAGAGAGGAGCACGCAGCTCAAGTGAAACATTGCTGTCGTGCAGTCTGAGTGTTTAATGCTTTGAGATAAAACCTTCCATGGGTGATGACAATCCAGATTAGAGGACAAGAGTTTGAGCATTGCTGCAAACCCAGTGCATAGCACAGTAATTGTGAGTGTTTATTTGTCAAGAAAACTCATTTTGCTGTAGGTAAGGTGGATTGTTCTGTGTAGTGGCAGAATAACACCTTAAAATAATATGACATGGGTTAATTTTTAAATGGAATTATAGCTGCAAATGTGAGCTCCCCCTCCAGGATTGACAGTATCCCCAAATCGAATCTGACTCACTAGTTAAGGACATCTGAAGCCCAAAGAGCTAAAGCACCCTGCAAATATTTTCCTATGTGTTTGTTTCCAAATAGGTCCAAAAAACATTAACTTAAAATGCAAAAGTAATTAATAAAGTTCCATGTTTCGACCCCAGTTATGAAAGGAGCTCATTCTGTGATATTCTTCTTTGGCCACTCAGTATGGAAACCCAGCTCCCTCTTCAGTGTCCAAGTCATTCCCTACGGGAAAAAACTTTTGAAGATGCTCTTTAGCCTAATTAAGCTAAAATATAAAATACTCTGAGAAAGCTACTTCTTATTCTGAATTTTATAGAACAGATTGCTGAGAATTATCTTAAGTTTCCACATTTTTACCTGTAAGTAACATTTTTTTCCAGAAGACTTTGACAAATCTCAAAAACATCCTTGGTCTCAGTGGTGAGGCCGGATGGGGAAGGGCCACCTCTGCTTTGGGGCAAACTGGGACTGAGCTGCCACCTCTTGAATTTGTTACACCTTTATCCCTCTTCCCCACTTCTCTGCAGATTTTATACCATTCTATATCAGTATTTTCCCTCTTCTACCCCGAGCCTGCAGTACAGTAATTTCACAACTACAAGGCAAACCGGATTATAAGGTGCACTTCTGGGTTGTCGTCAAGTTTCTGAGCTTTGTCCATATATAAGGTGCACTGGACTATAAGGCGGACTTTTTCTTTGCAGGGTGCAACAAAGTAATGAATTAGTAACGGAATGGCGCAATCGCAGAGTTTACTGGCAGCTGCTCAATTTGCAAACATTTTTCATGGATTGGTGCAGCCTTCAAACGCAGCCCCAGGTGCCCTCCCCGTGCCGTGGGCCCCGACACTCGTGGCTGCCCTCACGGCTCGCACTTCTGGGTTGGCAAATTCCCGAACTTTGTCCATATATAAGGTGCATTGGATTATGAGGCGCACTTCCAGGTTTTGATAAAAATTTTAGTCAAAAGGGTGCGCCTTATAGCAGTGAAATTACTGTAATTACCATCTCACTCTGCATTTCTCTTCTTTTCTTGACTCCAGCTTGGTTTATCCTGCTTTCTTCCTTACAACTTCTCAATTTCCTCAGAAACCTGAGCCAAGGTCACCTGTCCAAGCTCCATCCAAGCTAAGCCTTGGATCCCAGGCAGCTGAAACCCTGGGCTGAGAGCTGCATCTCCAGGATAACTGAAGGGAAACTGATTTAGGAAATGCATTTCCTGCCTGGATCCGCCTGGATTTGTGATTGGCACTTGAGTGGATATTTAAACCTTTCCTTTGGCTTTATAGAATTGTCACAGAATTGGCATAATCTTGAGGTTTTCTTAAATAGAGGTATTAGTTATAGAGTTTGAGGAGTATTTGAAGTTTGAAATTTGAAGTTATCTTTCCAACAGACAGATCTTTAATACCCTAAATAAGTCTCCTTGCATCAAACAGCATTAAAGCTTAGTAGAGGATTTCTTGTGGAAAATTCTCCAAAAGGCTCAATTTTCCAGGGAACTGTATTACACCAATGTACTGCAGAGGTATCTCACAATATGTAACAACCAAACACCCTGCCTTTGAATAATTCTCAATGGGTGTAGCTAAATTTTGTGTAAACTCAAATATTATGTGCTAGAAGATTTTTGGAGAGATTTGATGTTTTGAGTGGCTAATAGAATAAAAACTCAGTTCCTATTGTCATTGTCCCTGCTTAGGGAAATGTTAGGCATTAAATATTTTGGAGGTACGATTTTAAAACTATTTTAAATCAGTGGGGATTGACTTCCTTCTAAATTCCTCTGCATTGTGCGAAGTTGGCTGAATTAATTTTAAAAGTTTCAGGAAGATATTTTAGGGTTTGCAGTTTTCTCAGTCTTATTTAGTGAGTCTGCTCTTGCAAGTGATTTCACTGTCTGCAGAAAGCTGAGGGGAAGGACTGGGTCCTGAGCAGGAATCACTTCAGTGTTGTTTCTGTTCAAAATAGTTTGTTCCCCTCCTTTCCTCTCCTCTTCTCTGTAGTTTCATTCCCATGCTTGTGAATCAGCAGCTTGACTTGTATGATTTACCCCAGATAATGTGAAATAATCACTGATTTTTGACTTTTATTGATACTTTTCATTGCAGTTTTCAGCCATTCAGTGACTATTACGTTCACAGAGACTGTCACATGCAGTAGGGATCTTTTATGGCAGTTACAGGTTTAACCATCTCCAGCTGTAAATCAGGATCCAATAATGCTTCAAAGCAGCTCTGTTGGTCATGCAGTGAGCTCAGAACTCTTTCCTAAGCTGTGCCTAGCTGGTCCTGGCTGAGAAACGGTGACCTAGTCCTTGACCAGAGCACAATGCCAGCCTGCTGAGGCTCCCATGAATGATGGCAGGACAGAGATGCAATCAAATATAGACACTTTTTTTATGTAAGTATCTCCTTGCTTCTATTATTATAAATGGTTGGAGTCCATGTAAGTGCTGCAGCATTAGCTCCTCATTTTCACTGTGGAATTACTCGGCGTTCTCTGCGAATCTGAAAGTGATAGTTCTTCCTTTCCATTTGATCTATTTTTTTCCCCTCTCCAGCATAATGAAGAATGATGATACTTTTAGATGTTGACATTTTAGAAAGCTGAGATGGTCTGTAGTAGACTACAAATGATGAAAGCTTAATGAAAGTTATTTTCTCCTAATAGCCCTAAATTGGCTATTTTCGCAGAGTGGAGTGGGTCTGCTGGATTGAGCTTGAACTTTTTACCCCTCTGTGATCCTGTGGTTACCAAAAGTAATGTGGAATAGCTTTAACTGTTTAGCTTTTAAAATCCAGAGTTAAGAGAACTGATGCAAGTGTAAGTTTTGCGTTGCTGCTGGATTCTGTAGGATTCTGTGGAGGGCTGAGGGAGTTTTGTTTCCTGAAGTGCTCCATCCTAAGCCTGGCACTCAGACCCAGACACTGTGCTGCAGGAACAGTAAAACTCCTAATGGAAAGCAGTAGAAAATGGGGGTGTTAAACTTCGGTACTAGGATAAACTTCTTGTACTATCCAATGTTGAGCCAAACTATGAAAACTTCAAGTGAATAATTTCATTTTAAATAATCATTTCATAGGTGTACAGCTGGAGATGTCCTAAATTCATTTGTCTCTAGAGAGCTAGAATGGTTGTTCCAAATACATAATACAGTGAGAATTCTTCCAGATTTCCTCTTAAAAATAGAAATATCTAAACCCTTGTTTTCAATACATATAATTATTGGCAGTTTTGTTATCTTGATTCATGACAACACTCAGGGTGCAGTCATTTCTCTTATTCATGTTCAGTGAGTTAAACACCCAAGGTAACAAACTTAGACCTGGTAATACAATTCTAGGAAGAAGCTATGGTTGTTTTACAGTCCTCAAATATAATTTTTTAAATACCAGTCTCTCTCTCAGGTACTACAGTAGCAGTTTTTCAGGACATATGTGTTTATGAGAAAGGTTGACTTAAATTCTTTCTCAAGCTAAAGACAGGTTTGCAATATTTCAACAGTCTTAAAATGCCATCAGCATCCTGGGCAAACACTTTATCACAAACACAAATGATTTCAGATAGAATGTGATTTGATCAATTTATTAAGCATAAGCCTCTATTTATGGGTACTTATTGATAGAATTAATGAGGAAAACTCCACTTTGGTAAATCTTAATTTTTTAAGCCTGAAGTTCTCAGTAAACTGTTCACCCTACCAATTTAATCAAAGTATGTTGCTGAACTTCCTAAGGATATGTTCTAGTTGCTTGGCAATGGATTGTGGAACAATTTGTTTAAAGTTCAATGAACACAGAACTAGAGTAATTTATTCAAATCCACCACTTATTAAATCAGGATTTGACTTATGTTTTTTCCCTGACTAATAAAATGGACTTGAAAAGAATTAGCTAAACCTCTGTGGAATTGTCACAAAATAATTCTGATGACTATGTTGTCTATTAGTTTTTCCTGCCAGTAAGGAAGGCAAATGGAGATGAATACATTCCCCATTGTTTTGTGGATTGTCAGAAAGGGATTTATTTTTAAACAGTTTATTGTCTCAACGTCATCCTCCTTTCAAGATAAGTAACACGGAGATAATATACCTGCATTTTTATTAGGCATCTGAAATATCTGACTATTTCACAAGAAAGGGTATTTTCTTTCTCTGTCACCAGTAAAACACAGAGACTGGAGCTGCTGAATTGGGATGGTTTTCTTGTGGGCATGAATAATTTAATGATTGAATTTAAAACTTTACCACAATAAATATATTTTATTTTAAATATAATTTCTGGCCCAATTTTCCTAATGCATGATTTCTGGTCAGAGTTGCTGCTCCTTTAATCTAAAAAAGAAAGACAAATATAACATGAGACATTCTTGAAATGTCAGACTCTCCTGCAGTCACTGGATTTTAGTGTGGAACCCTCTGAGCTTTTGATCAGAGCCCTAAAACATATTTTATTATGCATTAGGACCTGAAAAAGGAAACATGAGACTGGGAGAGTTGTGCTGTTGTAACATTATCCTCACTACCTGTAAATCCTCTTTAGATCAGGGCACCAGAGTCCTGTGTCCTCCAGGAGAAAACAAAGCAAGGCAGACCCAGGAGCCTGCAGACTCAGTATAAAACAAGCTGTAACTGAGGAAAAAAGAAATGCATTTCCTTGTCTCCCCAGTGAGAGAATATGAAATATTTATCTAAGCATCAGTCAGGTCCATGGGATCTACAGCTGTCTGCAACCCCAAGGCAATTAATCTGATTTTCTTCCTGCCCATGCTCTGTTTTGCAGGGCTCCCAGACAAGGGCAGGGTGCAGACTGCAGCTGAGATGACACGAGCAGCTCACAGCTCCCTGCCAGCCACCTCCCAGGCATGGCCAGGCAAGGCATTTGTCCCCCAGGAGCAGCAGCAAGGCCATTTGTCCCCCAAGAACGGCAACAAGGCATTTGTCCCCCAAGAGCAGCAGCAAAGCCATTTGTCCCCCAAGAGCAGCAGCAGCAGCATCATGTCCTGTGCTCCCCAAACTTTGGCTCCATCCCAGGTGAATGCACAGACAGGTGCAAACTCATGGTGGGGTGGCTCTCACAAATTAAAGGATAACCAAGACAAAGATTTGAGGCACCAAGCCCCGAATGCTTTTGTCATCTTCAGTCAGGATTTTTGAAAATATTTTTGAGATAGCATCCTGAATAGGAATCATAGGCAGGACTGCATCTATGAAAAAGGAACAAAAAATTCCTACAAAGACTGAATGTGGAAATAATTACAGAGAATTACAGAATGAGATGGCAGGCTGATGAATTCCAAGCATTGCCTCCTTCCCAGCAGATTTTTGCTGGCAAACTTGACAAATACTCACAATTTGTGTTGTAGATTGCCATGAGGAGAAGTGATGAGAATGAGCTAAAGGAATCAAACCACAAGGAAAGGAACGGATTTCAGAGTCTGGAGAGGGGGATGCCTTATGTAAAACTGCCTGCAATGACTTCACAGGAATCATCCTCCTAAGGGAATTGTAGGATTTTCCTGTGTGTATGCATGGGTGTCTGAAATAGATTTTAAATAGTCTGAAAAAGTCTTTAATTTTTTCTGTTAAACACTCTTTAGGTCTTTCCAGCAGAATATCTTGGTTCCAATGCCCACAAACTGTTATTTATTTTTCTTTCTCTTTGGATTCTTTGCTGCGTTATCACATCCAACACAAGAAGAAAATCTTTAGTTAATTAGCATTCCATGACCAAAGTCTCATGTGGTGCAGAATTCACTCTGCCCCATTGCACACCTGTCCAGAGGATCCTCAGCAGAACAAATGATTCCCCATGCTTTGCTTTTAGTGAGGAGTGTTTCAGAGGAAAAAAAGTACAGAGCAGAAAACAGTAGCCACCAGGTCTTGAGTAAAATTCTGTTCATCTGAAATGTTTTGTGTCTTGGCTAATTGAGTGCTTAATCTCTTAATTATAAGCCACCATTTAACTCAGTGTTTGACTTCACCCCACTTGGTGAGAATAAAAACACCTCTTAGGAAAATGAGCTGAGTGGATTTGGAGTTTCCCACGGAATTTTTAAGGTTGGAGAAGCCCCCTAAGATCACAAGCATTGACCCAGCTCTACTCAGCCCTAAAGCCAATGTCCAAGTGCCACATCCAGTTTTTGGAAAGCTTCCAGGAATGGTGACTCCACCACTTCCCTGCGACCCTGTCCCAATGTTTGATTGCACTTTCAGTGAAGAATCTTTTTCCCAAAATCCAATCTAAGCATCCCCTGGCACAACTTGAGTTCATTTTCTCATCTTCTCACCTGAGAGCCGAGACCAATCCCCCTCACCACAACCTCAGGTTGTTGTAGAGAGTTACAGTTCTTATTTTTTCTTTTTCTTTTATTGGCCACTCTCCAAATCCACAAAAATGAACAACTTTTGGGGAAAATGTGCTAAACCAAACTATTAATAAACCTTCTCTTAAATTTCTATGGTTATTTTTCAGTCGCTTGCCATGATAATGGACTCACAGCATTAAAAGCTTTCATGCCTTAACAAAGGGATTCAGAAAAGTTGCATTATCTAGGAATGAAAAGTGAAAATCCACAGTGAAAATGGCAGGGCCTTATCATGGTTATCAGGGGTGAGAGGAGGCAGCAGGAATATCAATGATTTCAGAGGCAGCCAGAGGGGTCTGGGAAAGAGAGGTGCCCTGGAGAATATGTGTCCTACACCTCTGAGGAGCAAGAGTTACAAGAGATTGGACATTTATTTATAAAGAAAAGTGACTTTCTAAATAATGTCTTGTTATCAGAGTGTTTAGTGAGCAGTGTGAGAGACCCTGTTGTTTGCAAAGCTTTTTAAAGTTACTGCAATAATCCCCTCAGCTTCATGCATGGGAAAAAGGAGGAAAACGTCAAAGCAAAAAGATCCTCAATATACTTTGAATTGCAGGGGATTTTTTGGTTTGGGGGGCTATGTTTTTTTTTCTTTGTCTTTTTTTCCCATTTTATTTTTTTTAAGAGTGGAGTAAATGAAAGGGAATTCCAGTAACTAGCTGCTGATCCTTCCTTCAGTCAATTCTCTTTGTTTCCATCATAACTTGGCACTTTCACTAGCA
>VRYO01002184.1:21086998-21115966 GCA_009812075.1 Sialia sialis
GGTTGGCATTTCACTGGGATTTGTCCATAAATAAGCCGCACCTGATGATTAGCTGCACTACTGGGGTAGGCTGGATTCTTCAATGAAAAAGGTGCAGCTTATAATCGTGAAATTGCTGTAATTATACACTGAAAACTTCCTAGAAAGGTATAATGGAGAAGATTTTTATGCATTTGCTCTGTGAATGTTCTGCAGTAGCTGTGGGGAGCACCACTGAACACTGATCAGCCTAAGCACAACAAAAAATCTCTGGCCTGAAGTTCATAGTGACCATGTTTAGATGATGCTGTAGTTCTCAAATTGTTCAGATAATTGGGGAAAAAGATTAAGCACCAAATCTACAAATCCCTTGGACTGAAAGCAAAACCAAAATGCCAAGGAAATGCTGGGATTTTGTTTTAGGCTTAGTGGAGTTCTGGATGCTACAAATTCATGTTTGCTTGGGGTGAAAGGAGAAATCCTTTGGAGGAAATGTAATTTTTTTTTTAGTGGATTGCTAAGTGAATCTGTTGTACTGGAGGGACTGGGAACAGAACTTTTTGCTGTTTATCATGCAATGCTATTTGTTCTCAAGGTGACCTTGGCTGGGTCTCTTCCAAGGCCACCCATAAAATATGCATGATTGTGGAGGTTATTCAAATTGACAGTTCTTATTGGGTGATTACATTAAAGTGATAACAATCAAAACGTAGTTCTAGCTCAAGAAAAAGTTTAATTTATTGTAAAAAATGAAAATTAACATTCATAGGTTCATTGATACCAAGTGGGTAGAACACAACTCAGTTCTTCTGTGTAACTTATGGTCACAAACTCCTGTAGCTGTACCCTTAAGGTAGAAAATTATCTTTTTTTTCCTGTTTAAACTGCTCCCCCATTCATAGTGTGTATAAACCTCTCCTCCTGCCAGGATTTCCTTCTCTTTAAGGTGAAAGACCCTTCCTTGTATGTGATTCTATTTAGACCATAATAACTATTTCTTAACTTATTGGGAGAGGTGTGCCAATTAAAAAGCTGATTTAACTTTCCACAGCAGTGAGAATGTGGATAGATTCCTTTAAGAAAAAAATTTAAAAAAAGTTCTGCATATTTAAAGATATTTAAATAACAGCATGGAGTATTTAAAGAGATTTTACTTCCTCTAACAATGAGAACAGGAGTCAGTTTCCTTTAAAGAATGGTACAGAGTATTTCAAGAGCTGCTTGGCAGATCTGTACAGATCTGTGTTTTGTATTCCTGCAGATGGTTTTATTAGATCGTTAAAAAGTTCTATACAAAGGGCAGCATTTCTTACCAAGAAAATGAGATTTTAAAGTAACTCACATTAGTGGTCAATCCTTGTTATGTATGTTTGAGTTCTAACAGCTGTAATGATTTGTTTTAAAGGAGCCATCTGAACCTGTGCTGATTTTTAAGCCTTTACTGATTGATTTGACTTGTTTGATGTATTATAAATCACACAGCTATAAAGTCACAGTAAAAATTCCATTAAACTTATGAGGTTTAAAAAAAAAATAAATCCATAAATAAACCAGTACGAAATGCAAGACAGCAGCAAATGTGCTATTTCTTTTCCTTTTTTTAAAATTTAAGTTTCCAGCCAAGGCCATTTTTATGTGAAAGAAAAACAATGGCAACAAATAAGACTCCACCAGGAGTCTCACTATGGGGGTGTGTTTTATTTCCTGTACTTGAGCAATATTTCAGTGCCTTCACTGTGCCCCTGTAAAGGCATTTTTTGGAAATTCATGGAAAAGAACTGGTGTTTGTTTTCAAATTAAGACTCTTGATCAGGAAAACTTGTTAAAAACACCTAAAAAAAGCTGGAAGAGGTAAGGACTTCCAGATATATTCACTCTTGTTTCTAATTCTTTATTCTCTGTATTTTCAGTCTAGTGCTGTTTAGACTGTCAAACCTCACACCAGACTCAGTTTTCTGTATGATTTCTTGTTCTGTGTGGTGAATTATCCCTTTTCACTTTCACATTTAGGCTGAGTTGATAAATACTGAAGTAATTCTTTAGAAATGGCAAAAATTTTGTGGTTGACGTCTCCCAAAAGAGAAAGACCTTATGTTCTTATATTAAATGTCTTAAAAAAGCCAAATTATTTATTCTAAATTACACAATTTTATCATAATTCTTGGAATTTCCTTCATTAAAAAATACAACATAGCCTAAAAGTAAATTGAGTAGATTTTTTTAATTGAAATAGGGAAATGTTAGAATGTACTTTTTCTTTTTCTTTTTTTTTTTTTTTTTTTTTTTTTTTTTTTTTTTTTTTTTTTTTTTTTGTATATATAAATTCAGGACAAACTCATATTATTCCACCTACTCAAGGTGTGTCCAGTTCATCCCATCCACTCTTGATTCACAGACTTTCTGAAATTTCTCACCAGCATTCTGCACCCCTCATCTGCCACAGGATCACAGCAGAAGCCTCACAAAGCAGCTCCTTCCTCTCCCCCATTGTTTTTCTCTTTTCCCCCTCATTTCCTTCTTCCTTATTTTGAGGATTTTTCTGCCTGCACGGAGCACATCTCATTAATCTCTTCTCAGATTCCCTCTGTTGGTCTGTCATTTCATCCCCACTTCACAATCCTGACATCAAGTGCTGCTCTTGACAGGTTGAACATTTGTTCCAGAAGAGAAACTCGGGTTTATGTTTCTCTTGCATATGCAGAAACCATTACAATTAGATAGCAAAGAATATTTTGGTTGTTTTACTCAAAGGACTGACATTCTGTGGTTCTACATATGCTCACACAAGATTTCTACAAAAGAAGGAATAGTTGGATAGCTGTGCCCTTCAACCATTCAAATCCTCTTTGCAGCCACCAGAACTTTACAGAATGTGATATTTCAAATTCTGCAGTGGAAGAAATACCTGTTATTTCATGCTCTGGGGAATTACACCATCTTTTTTTTTACTTTCTTTTTTTTTTTTTTTTTGTAACGAAGTCTTTGTATGTCTTTTGTCAGTTAAACTGATAAATAACCAAATAGGAATTTTAAGGAGCAGTGTGAGATTTGTCGTGGCAAGAAATCTCAGAAAACAACTGGGATTACTTCTGAAAAAAAAAAAAGAAAAGAAAAGAAAAAAAAAAAAAAATCTGTTATATTACTGCTTTTACTGCTGAGTACCCTTCCTTTAATCACTTTATCTGTCCTGTACACTGATGCCTGCCTCCTTATCTCATGTTCTTCCTGCAGCTACTTAGAAACACTTGGGTTTGTTCAGTGTTCTTCTTTGTTAAAGTCATGGGTTTTGCTCATGTCAGCCCCAAACTGCTGCAAGATTAGTGCTCCAAGATTACCAGGAGTCTGTGCAAACTTCTTGACAGGATTAGGAGAGGCCATTGCAGCTTCAGATAATGTGATAATCCAGAGTGGTGAGGCTGCAAGCCTGGGGAGGTGTAATCAGGGAGATGCCAAGATATCCTGTGGATGTCTGAAAGTAGGGCACAGGAATGGGGAAGAGAGCCAGAAATGTGCTCAGTGCACTGCTGGCCAGCAGGAGGGAATCTCATAAACTGATCAGCAAACCTTAATATTTTTAAGCAAAATAATATCTTCACAGATAAAGTGACCTATAGATTCTACTTACAAAGATGGCTCCAGTGGAGAGTATGGAGTGGTGCTGCTGAAGTCAAACCTGTCAAAGGGAGAAGCACTGGAGCACTTTATCATTTATTTCAGCTGCCTGGGCTGCATGTGCTCCCCTCAATATCCATTTCCAGTTAAAACTCCTTGCTGCCCACAGCAGCAAGATCTCCATGTGCTTAGATCTCCACTTAGATCTCCACGTGCTGGGCAATAACGAGTGCCAAAGGATTGCAGAGGAGAAAAATGTGTAAAAATCCTCAGTGCTGGGATTGTGACCATTGCTGGAAGAGCTGCTGCGTGCCAGACCTGGTTTGTTTTCTCCAGCACAGCCTGGGGGCTGTCAGCTCTCCAAGAAAGCAGGGAAACCTGCCCTGGCTCTGGCTCAGTGCTGCTGCTGGGATGGCCAGAGCTCCAGGAAAGGGAAGCAGGGTGGAGAAAGGCTTCTTGCTGAGCTGAGCAGAGAATGGCAGCAGCACTCCCTCTCCCTTTGATGTCTGCTGCCTTTGACAGAGTTTCCCAGGTGGCAAGGCTTCTTTCTGGATGAGGGTCCTGTTAGAAATAGCTCATTCAGGAGACATCAAATAGTTCCCAATTTAGCCTAGTTTAAAGGAACTCAATATTGAAAGGGAAGCAGACACCACTGAGATACTGGAGATAGCAGCAGGTGGTAAATGTATATGGGGTGGGTAAGCAAAGGACCCACTTCAGAGCACAGGAAAAAAAGGGAAAAAAAGTCTTTTTGCCTTCTGCCAGTTTGGTTTTAGATACATCTTCTGAAAGTGCCACTGAAATTGGATTTTTACATGCTTGTTACTCACACGGAAGAAATAAAACTGGGGAGCTGAGATCCTTTATTCAGGCATGGTAAACATGGGTGTGAAAGCACCATTCATGAGATGTGGTACATGGAGATGGGAAAGAATTTCAGGACTGGGTTTGCACAAGAGGCTGGGGGTGTGCAGCTCTCCTGAAGGCAGGTCCAGCCTCTGAAGGGCTTTTCCCACCTTGTGACACAATGAACCTGCAGTGGACGTTTCCTAACACCCCTGACTGTGCTCAGACTCCTGAGTTCAGAATGCCAGCTGGGTCTGTCTGCACTTTTACCCTTCCCTTGTGCTGTGCTGTGCTGCCTGTGCTCACACCACCAGTGGTGACCTTAAAAAAACAAAATTCCAGATCTAGACCTTGAAAAACCACAATTCCAGATCTATTTATCCAATTCCAGGAGATGGCTGGGTCTGGTGGGGTGTCCGGGCTCCTGGGATGCTCACACAGACTCACACTGCACACACCGACGGCAGGGGATTTATTCCTCTGCTTTCATAATGGGACTACTTAATTTCAAATTTACCTTTTATTGTGCTCTGCAGCAGAGTGGCTTGCTGCAGTGTGAGATGGGCTCTACACACCCAGCATCTCCAGATCCTGGAATGTTTTTCCTGTACTCCCTCCTGTACATCTTCTTGAACAGATTTTCAAGAAAAGTTAAATTTTCTGGGGTTTTAGCAGATTTTAGTAGTGCTCAATCTTCTCGATGGAGAGATAGCATTTATCCAAATTTACTGTGACAGAAAAAGATCCTCTTACCTTAAATATTTCCTAGATATTTAAGAATATCCATTGCTGTTTGACTTTCCCACTGAACTGAATTGGAACGTTCTGGGAGCACATAGAGGCTGAACACCCCTGTTTGCACTTCAGTGCAGTTTATGCAATGTCGAATGGTTTTTCATTCTGAATATTTTTCATGATTTTTCATCTCTTCATCATTACAACTTCCACAAGTGCTCTGAAGATGTTTCTTTTCATGCTAGTCAAACATCCAGCATGAGATTATAATATTGTCTGTCTCTGATTACTATTTTGCCTTTTTCCCTTCACTAGAGGATTGTCAGATGGGTGGAGCTGATGATACTTCACAAGCTGACTGAACAAAAAAAGGCTAATTTTTTTCAGCACTGACAGTATTTGGTTTATATATACAATATAGAAATAAACTTGCAATCTCACATAGAACAGATTTACAATCTGGGCCACTGAAATTAAAGAAAAAACTGAATCCAAATCCAAATTAAAAGAATATGATATAGATATGTGCTTGTGCAGTGAAAAGAAGGGACTTCGGGTTTTTTTACATTTGTTTGAGGAAAGAATGTTTTTTATAATGTTCTTTAATGGCAGTAATATTGATATTCTCAATATGATTCATTCTGCTGAAATGCTGAGATCACAGAGTTGTTGAGTGGTTTATTCCATGCTCACACACGAAATTATTGAGGGGTTTTTTCCATGCTCACACTGACATTTCTGTGATATGAACACATCAACTGAAGGCGTTGCACACAGAGTAAAAAACATTTCTCAGTGCTCAAGTACCTGATGGCACAGTCAGACAGAAACACATGAAGGCAAGGGTGGTATTTCCAAGACTTTGTTCAGACACAACTTCCCAGACATATTCCATCTTTCAGGAATTTTGGAAGAGGTGCAGGAAACACTATTTTGTTTATGCACAGTGTTCCAGGAGATTTTTCTGGAAAAATATCTGTTGATATCCAAGGTGAGAGGTTAAAAGTAGTTTGTTGAACATTCTATTAACAAAATATCATAAAATCATATAAACTCCTCTGCAGTGCTCAGCAGAGTAGAATTTGTGGGTGCAGTCTCAATCTGTGAAATTATCAAGGTGCTCCACAAATATATTGACTTCTTTCTATCTCTGTGGGGAAATGGGATTTTCACAGGGTGTCCCTGCTTCCTCTCAGGTTTGTGAGTTTGAGACTTGCAGAAGAAACAATGCTCTGAATAGCTCACAGCAGACTTTATTCCCTTAAATAAGAAAAGAAATGCAGCACACAGTTCAGATCCATTTCTGGGTAGTAAATGTTTATTCACACCCTCCAGAGATCAGCATTTTTACAAAATATCATCCCTGCTTTATGTGTCAGTTTATCTGTTACTTTATAAATCCAAATTTTATTTATTCATCTATTTACATTTGTGATGGTGTGATCTAGATTTATTGAATTTAGAACTTTGTTTTACATTGAAAGAATTTCTCTATTGCAAAGACACAGGATAAGATTTTTAAGCTTGTGTTGACCCTCAATTTCCTTGCTGATAATTCACCATTCCTAAATGATACAATGGAAATGATGTGTGTTCTCCAGAAGAAAATCTCCCTTCCTCAGTTACATTTATAAGAGAGTTAAAAAATAAGTACACAAATATAATTTCTATTTCCAACTTATTGCCTTTGTCTTTTATTCTTTGAGGAGTTGTGCTGTTGTTTACTGAAATTAACTGGAATTTTGTCATTTAATTCAATAATGTGTAGTTTTATTCTTGATTTCTTTTAGAGGTTAGGAGTACTGTTTGTCCTGGAAGTCTCTCTTGAGAAAGAAAATGTCACAGCCACTGACTGATGGAACAGAGCCCAGCTTATTGGATTTATTACAAACATTGTCAATTGTAGCTCAGAAATAAAAAGAGACACTTAAATGGACTCCTGAAAGGTGCATATACAGACTGGCAGTGAAAGTATTTTATTTTGGATTTGTATCTATTTTACGTGGCTTGCATATTTCCACAGCCCTTGTTCTGTGAAATCATCTGCCATAATCGAGTTTTGTCTCCCTGAGACTACCAGGGTTGTTTCATCCTTTTATCCTGCCTCAGTTTGTGATCTCTGTGTTGGACTGCACAGCAGCAGTGACAAAATGAGCACTGGCAGGATGACTTTGAGGCATGGTCCTGTTTTCTGGTGTGACATTGTCCCCACTGAGCTGGAACTTTTCAGCTGGGGAAGGACCCAACTTTTCCTGTCAGCTTTTGGTTCTCCCTGCCTTAAGCCTTTGCTGTTTTTTGGGAAAAGGCTGCACAGTAGAGAATGAACAAATATCTACAGTAATTTAATGGCTATAAGGCGCACCAGATTATAGGGCGCACACCCAGGTTGTCAGCAAATTTCCGAACTTCCTCCATATAGAAGGCGCACCGGACTATAAGACACATTTTTATTTTTCCAGCGAGGATCCATGCGCAACAAAGTAATGAATTAGTAACGGAACAGCGTGATTGCGGGGTTTACTGGCAGCTGCTCAATTTGCAAACATTTTTCATGGATTGGTGCAGCCTTTAAACGCAGCCCCAGGCACCCTCCCCGTGCCGTGGGCCCCGGCAATCCTGCCCGGCCCTGGTGCCAGCATGGTGCAGCTTGGTGCAGCTGCCATGGCTCTCGTGGCTCGCACTTCTAGGTTGGCAAATTTCCGACCTCTGTCCATATATAAGGCGCACCGGGTTATAAGGCGCAATTCTGGGTTTCGATCAAAATTTTAGTCAAAAGGATGTGCCTTATAGTCATGAAATTACTGTACTTGCATTTGAACTTCCTCCTTCCCAAAGGTTCCTTCATACTTGGTTAAGTACAGGGCCATAAATGTACAAAGGTAAATTTTTGCTGTCCAGTCAGACTTTCTGGCTGGAGCTATTCAACATCAGCTAAGACCAATTTGTCCTTTTTTTCTGACATAATTGGCTTGGCTCTGGATAATCACAGATCTAATAAACTGATCAGAAAACCGTAATATTTTTAAGCAAAATAATGTCTTCACAGATAAAGTGACCTATAGATTCTACTTACAAATGGCTCTCAGTGGAGAGTATGGAGTGGAGCTGCTGAAGTCAAACCTGTCAAAGGGAGAAGCACAGGAGCACTTTATCAAAGCAATCTGTAATATTTAAGTAGAATGAAATTATCTGGGCACGAATGAGATCAAAGCCTTAAATGAGGTTTCAAGGGTGAAGAAAAGGCTGCAGTGGTGAACAGCAATTACTTGTAGTTAATTTAAACTTACTGAAAGATTTTAGGGATCAAAGTTGGGTCTTTTGAGAAAGGGGATTCATCCAATTTCCTCTACTTATATTTTTCCAACAGAAATTAATCTTGATATATTTTATTAACCTCTTACTTCTTTTTTTCTTTGCTTTTTTTTTTTTTTTTTCCAAAGAGTAGAAGCACTTTGACTTTTGTCCACTGAAACTTTTCAGCTTTTGTTTATTAAGACCACACCAGCATTACACCCTCACCCTGTTGCTGTCTCTGAGTTTCCAGCTCAGGACATGAATTGAAAAATATTTTGGAGTGTATTTCTTATTTACTGAAGCATACAGCTGTTTGATCTTTCATGTATGCAGCATAGCCAAAAATATCAATATTGCATTCTTAGTTAATTCCATTACAGTTCTATTCAGCAAACACACATTGGCAAGTTTTTGTTTGCTTTCATTTTGTCTTCTAATGCTTCAAAAACTGATTGTGGCCATTATATTTATGATATCTTTTCAAACTATTGTGCAATAGTGATAACACAAAACAGTTTTTCTGCTACTAATTGGATAATATATGTGAAAAAAGCACATTTTAATGCGTGAATGATAGAGTTCTTTATTTGAAACTTATTACCTAATAATACACCTTCAACACCACTATTAGTCAAAAACCTCCAAAAAGATTTCCTTTTTAATTTCATGCTTGCCTTTGACAGCTGTAGCAATACAAGTATTTATTATTAGTGTAAAACCGAATGGCATTTTAAATCAAGTCTATTACAAATTGTCCTTCTCTAAAGTAATAAAATTAATAGCTGTGTAGCAAAATAATAAAGCAAAGATTAATCATGGATTGCATGGGAATAAAAAGTCTCTTGGAAATTATATTTTCCAGGGATATTTAGCAGCAATTTTGCTTTCCTTAACAATTTATTCTGATAATTAAACAGATGTTAAATTTAACAAAAAGTGCTGTTTAGAATGTTGGCAGCAGCCAGCTCTGGTTTTGCTGCTGGTGGTCCGGGATCAGGAGCAGTGCTGCAGGTCAGGAGCACCCTGACAGAATTCAGCCAGGCCATGGCTCCCACTCTTCTCTCAAACCTTTAGCTATGAAGTGTTAATGCTGATCCCAATAAAACTGTCTCCGCTTTGAGCCAAGGAGGAATTTGGCATCCTGGGTTTGAGATTTCCATCCTTTAAAGCCTCCCCTCACCCTGCTGCTGTCACCAACACTTACAGGCACACTTTGTCTTCTGTTCCTTGGCAAGCTGAGAAAAAGCAGAGTTGCAGTGCAGTTCATCTCCTGGGAATGAAGATGTGAATATTGGGGTTTTCTTTCCTTCACATCACATTAGCAGCACGATTCGCATCCCTCAGTTTTGAGATGACAGACTTTTTAAGCAATCTTGCCAATCACGATCCCTTCTCTGATGACATCCTATATGCAAGAGCAGACTTGCTGCAGGTACTGACTGGAAATGTGGGAGAAAAGAAACTTTTTGAATTGACTTTTCTTCCACCTTTTATTTTTTAAATACTATTGCACTTAAAATATGGGGTTTATCCCCTAAAGTGAATGGCAGAGTTCCAATTCAACATTGGTGTAAGGATTAAAAAATCTTAAGGTCTGAAATCTTTCTAATCTTACCTTCATATTCCTCTTATTTTCAGTGTTTAAAATGTCATCCTTACTAATGAAAATCACAATTGTTGTATCTTCAATTCATGAGCTTCTTCCACTTACTACTAATTATGGCCTGGGGGAATAAAAATTTGCTGGTTTCTTTAAGATTGAAATAGCTGGGGGTTTGTAAAATATTGCTATTTCTCTTAGCTCTTGAGTGCTGGCAGTGGTGAAGCACCTTTTAGTTGGCCAAGATGTTTCTAGTCTTTGTCACGAAATGAATCCTCATTTTTAAGCCTGTACCATAGGAAATGTTCCATAAATATTGTGCTAAATTTCTTCATCCCTCATAATCCAGGCATTCAGCTGCTTACACAGATCTCCATAACAAAGTTTAAAAAGCTGTTTCTGGTAAATATTTATAAAATGTATAATTCTACACTTACCTACTAATAACCTAAATATCACAAAATTCAGCCCACTGTTTAAATAGAAAAGAGAATCTGCACTCCAAAGCCATGTGATTATGAAATCCAGGAAGTGAGTTCAAAGTAAGACTAGAGCTGAATTCCAGAAAGAGAGTTTAAAGTAAGATGAGAGTTTTGGGATGGTGTGAGTGTCTATAATTAGCCCAAACCCACTGACACCTCCTTGTGCTGTGTTTTGGGAGGTTTAGACTCTCAGAGTGGATGATACTCGATGTGTTTAAAGACATGAAAGTGTGCATCTCCACAGAAGGCTTTTTGATGCCATTACAATATTCCTTGAAGAGATGTAAATTCCAGAACTACTGTCACTTGAAAGTGATTTATTATCTCTATTTTCAGTGAAAAGGCACATGGCAGAACATTTACACTTAAGCTTATTTGGAAGTTGCCTGAAGACACAATTGAAAAATAAAAGTTTGATGGATACAAACAATTTTCACTTTTGATTCTTGCAGAATGTGCCCACCTGCAGGTCTCTGATGATCAGATGAGTCAGGGAGAGGATCTTAAAAGCAGAATTTCTCTCAGGACAGCAGATGTGTACCTGACTGCTCAGCAGAGAGACAGCAGGTCTCATTAGGGAAAACAACATTTGTATTTCAAAGAAAGAATAAAATAATCAATATATGCATTCATTTGGCTACTTTTCCTTGCTGTTTCTTACAGCAATTAAATACAAACATGTTTAGGATGTAGGAATAATTATGGGGGGAGAGAATCTGCTCTGCTCCTTGCAGAACTCAAAATAAAGATTAGTTCTAACAGCTAATGGTCCATTTTCAAATAGGCTTCTCTGACTAAAAAATCCAGAAGAGGTCATAGTTCCAGGAGGGATTTGTCAGGAAGGCATCTAAAGGAATTCAGCTGGATGCAGCAAGAGAGAGGCCTTAGGATGGAATGCTGGTCTGGTTTCTCTGTTATGGAACAGTAATGTGTGTTTGGAAGGTGCTTAGATGAATTTTATTTTCAATTTCCTTTTTATCAAGTGTAATCTTCAAATTACAGCAATTTCACGCCTATAAGGTGCACCAGATTATTAGGTGCACTTCCAGGTTGTCGGCAAATTTCTGTTCTCTGTCCATATATAAGGCGCACCAGACTATAAGGCGCACTTTTTTTTTTGTAGGAAGGATCAATGTGCAACAAAGTAACGAATTAGTAACGGAATTGCGCGATCGTGGGGTTTACTGGCAGCTGCTCAATTTGCAAACATTTTTCACGGATTGGCGCAGCCTTTAAATGCAGCCCCAGGCGCCCTCCCCATGCTGTGGGCCCCGGCACTCCTGCCCACTGTTCTCTCGCACCTTGCAGCTGCCCCCAGCACCGGGCTTCTTGCTGTGCACGCAGTTTGTGCGTCTCTCACCTGCTCACCGTCATTTGATTGTGAGCTTCATGTTTTTTGCTGCGCAATGTGATACAGAAATTGTTTTAAGATGCCTTCAATACTCAACCTTTTTCCATATATATGGCACACCAGATTATAAGGCGCACTTCTAGGTTTCGATCAAAATTTTAGTCAAAAGGGTGCGCCTTATACTCTTGAAATTACCGTACTTTAAAGTGCGGTGTCCTGCTCAGCATTAAACTGCCGACCAAAGGGTGTCATCTGTAAATTAGGATACTGGAATCCACATAAATATTCAGCTTTCATTAATGTTCTACTCCAGGAAGTTTAAAGAGTAATGGTGTGTAGCCCTCTGGTAATTTCAGAGGCCATTTAGTATGTGGTGTTGAGGTGTGGAAGAAATGTCCTCTAGCGAGCAATTTGAGCTTGCATGGGTCTCTGGAAAGCAAAAAGCTGTTAATAGCTGCAGTCAGCAAGGTATTGTGATGTTCTTCCAAATCTGAGGCTATGGTTGGGTAGGAAATTTAATATCCATGAACACTAAAATATGAAATAAAAATCTGGAGACCCACGGGAAGGGTTTCTCAGGTGGATTTTGGCTTGTGAGCAGAGCACATTTTGAACAGTGTTGTCTGCACATGCTGCTGTTTGGAAAGATGTGTCCCATGAAAACAAATAAGATGCCTTCAGTTTGAAAATGCCAGAGTATTTACTTGCTAAATAAAATATAAAGAAAGCTGTAAATATGCTTCATTACAACACAGCCTGGTCTTTAGAGGATTTTGAATAGCTGTTGTGCACAGTGGAAGACAAATTAATCTCTCTGAATCTCTCTCAGCTGAAACATTCTAATGTTAACTAACAGTTTCTAGTGATCAAAGTGATTTAGTTAAATTATTTATTTGCATATGCATTTAAAAGTTTTTATTGTTGTAGCTCAAGGGAAGAGAAAGGAAGGGGAAGAAGAAGGTCTTAAGATAATTACCTGAGATTTAAGAGCAGCTAGCCCTGCCTTGTCCTACTTTCAGAGGTGGATCAGGCAGCTTTGTCACCAAACATCATAATTGCCACTTGCTCTTTGTTATGGTTACATTTGCACCCATCTCTGCTTCTTCTCCTTTAATTGGCGATCAAAATGATCAGGAATGGATTAATTCAGTCATTAAAGCCATGTTTGTCGTATCCCACTTTTAATCAAAATGTTTGCTGATGGTGTAAATCTCTATTTTCCTGCAGGGCCCTTTGAAGTTCTATTTGTTTTACTGTCTCCTTCCTGTTGTCTGGATTGATCTCTATAACAGGAAAATGGTCTGCTTAAAATCAGAACCAGATTGTGTTTGGCACGGAAGAGAAATCAGTGGAAAGTTAAGGTTATAGCATTGCTTTATTTTCCTCCCCTTGCCCTCCCCAGTTTTACCTTTGCTTTCAGTCCTTGGTGTAGCAGGTGTCTGCCAGGCAGCCCCAGGAAATAAACTGATTTATGGCAGCAAATTGGGGTGTAAATTTGTTTCCATCGGTGTAGGAAGCCTGGAATCAATACCATGTAACAGAGCAACTAAACTATCAAATCTTATATAGACCAGCTTCAGGATGTAATAGGCAGTAGGTTCTGCTTAAAAACTCAAAAACTGTGAGCAAAAATGATGCAGGGAGAAAAGTACCTGTCCTTAGTATTCACATCATCATTCCTGTTGCATTTTTAGTTCTAATTCCTGTGAAACTTAACAAACAACTCAGACAAACTCCAAACCTAACAAAACAACCCACAACAAAACAAAACACGCAAAAGCCATTTAGAAAGGTCAAGGCAAATCACTCTTTCACCTCTGTGGAGACACTGATTCTCAGAACTCGTAGGAGGAGTATTCTATTTTGACTTTCAAAAATTCGGTAATTGTAAGCAGAATATTGTTCTGTGTATTCTCAGAAAGATAATCAATCAGCGTGCTTTGATCTTTACTTTTTTTGCTTTTTTTGTTGTCTTTAGGGTTGCATTTAAAGGATTGCCTTGTCACACCTGTTGAGTAAAACACATATGAGAAAGGATCTAAAATGGTTATTATGCTATTGATGATTTTTTTGGTTTTTTTCCTTTTCTGGAACAGAAGATCTATATTAAAAGATTAGAGCAAACTCCACATTTTGATTTTTTTCAGCCATTTTTTCCCAAATACTAGTCCCACAAAGAATTCTAGAAAATACATGTCTACATCTATGCAAGTGTCATGTTTGTGTCCAGACTTCAGCATGTCTGCTCCTACATCCACAGTCAACTCTTCTTGTGTCTGCAGGATTCTGGGGGAGGAAATTTCTTGGGAACAGGGAGTGTTGGTATGATTATTTAAACTCAGCATCCTGCACTAAAGCAACCTGGTGACAGCAGATAAACTAATTTCAGGTGGCAAGGTACAAATAGCAGTTCTGACTGAAAAGACAACTTGAATTTAATAATAAGTATAACTGGTTAATTACACTGCCTCAGATCCGCTTTATTCTCTTATCAAATATGAACAAGACCTCTCTTCACTGCTCATGAATGAAAATGCATTAAACTGCTAATTGTTGCAGCTACTTTTTACAGAAGAATCAGTAAATGAAATATTCTGAGATTAGTTTCAGGTCTATCCTGTATTATCATATTCTGCAGCCAGGACATCATTCTATTAAAAACAGACCATTTTCTTGGACTCATTTGCACATTGCTGTGATTTTTAAAACAGATGAGGTTTGACCTAACTCTGCTCCCATTGGATCTGTCCATTATCAATGATGCTGAGAGTCTGTGATTTTGTACTTAAATTGCTTTTAATTTTTTTTTCCATTTGTGTGCCACCTAAAGAAAAAGATAAGTCAGTAAAGTAAGTTGCTCTGATAAAATATAGAAATTAAAAACTTTTGAAAGACTGGTGAAAGTGTCCTTTTTTATCTGTAAATTAATCGAATTTCTGACCTGACTGCCATCTTTGTTTCCAGTTCTGAATTTTTCCGTCTGTCAGTTGCTATCCACTCTTTTTGTGACACTGTCAATTTATTTGCCTTAATGAAGCCTTTTAAACAGTTTTTCACTCCTAGGTAAGTCCCAGAGAAGAATTGGAGCCAAGGTCCCCTGAGCACACAAATTAGTGTATGACTTCATGAAGTTATTCCTCACAATAAAATTTAGCAAGAGATTAATCAGATTTTTGTAATTGTTGGTTACCTCAGTGGCATTTTGTCTTCTAGTTTTGTGATTATTTATGATTTATCCTTTAACACTTGGAAATCACACTCAATGTACTTTGACATGTCTGTATATTTAATTGTACACAGGGATCCATCCCCAGCAGAGTGTAAAAAACTGCAGGAAAGAAAAGACAAAGGAAAAAAGTAAATTTGACTTATTTTGCACCTCTAGGTCTTAAATTTCACACAGCATTATTTCTCTCCTGCCTGCTCAGACTTCAGATCTTTTTTTCTATGTAAATTATCCTACCACTGTGCTTTTCTTCCCTACCTTGGATGTATGAATTTCATATCTTAATGTCAGACATAGTTATAATTTTCAAATTTTCAAGCATTATTCTGCTTGATTATTTTCAGCATTTTGATGTTGACATGTTCTCTTTTTCCTGCACTGAGTCTGGACAGAGTATTATGAGACATTATTTTTCTCTTTTTTGCCAAGTTCTAAAATTTCCCATTTGAATAGCTGCATAATGATAACTGTGGCAGTTCTCTAATTCAAGCCATCTGCAAAAGTAGTGTCTCCTTGGAAATGCATTAACCTCATCTTGTGGAAATAAAGGAATGTTTGTTGTTTTTTTTTTTCAGAAGGACTCACTTGAAAGAAGCGAAAATGCAGTGTGTGAATATTTAAGCTTTGATTTAAATAGTGATCCTAAACCTTGAAATTTTAATGGTGGGGGTTAGAATGTAAATTGTTAAAATAGAGAGATGGGGGGGTAAACAGAAATTTCCAGAGTTGAGGAAGCAAATCCTGAAGGAAGATCCAATCCTTCTGATTGCCCACTAGTATAAGAAGATTTTAATTACTATGAAGATTATTGAGGCTGCCATCTATAAATCAATGACTTTTCCCTGGGTCTGGTCTATGGGAGCACAAATCCCATCTTTTCCCAAACATTTGGAGTTATGCTGAGTTTGTGAGTTCCCAACACAGATCACTACTGACAAACAAACCATGAATGCAGTTGTAGTAAATAAGCTAATACTTATTAGTAAAAATGTGTAATTAGATTCCTAAAGCACTTAAAGTTAATATTAAAGTGCACAGCAGATTATACTGGCTGTCCCAAAGGCTTGCACTTTATCTTGAAAATTGACTTTTAAAAATTCTCTCATTTCTTTGTGTGAGATATAATTTACCTTGAAAACCGACCCTGGCACACCAACATCACAGTGTTCTAATACTGCTTTTAATTAATGATCTCTAAAGATAATGAGTAATCCTTCATTCTCCAGATTACAGTAATTTCATGACCATAAGGCATACCCTTTTGACAAAAATGTTGATTGAAACCCAGAAGTGCACTTTATAATCCCGTGTGCCTTATATATGGACAAAGTTTGGAAATTTGCAACTCGGAAGTGTGAGCCGCGGCGGGGAGGGCGCCTGGGGCTGCGTTTAAAGGCTGAGCTGATCCGTGAAAAATGTTTGCAAATTGAGCAGCTGCCAGTAAACCCCGCGATCACACCATTCTGTTACTAATTTGTTACTTTGTTGCGCGTGGATCCTTGCTGAAAAAAAAAGTATGCCGTGTAGTCTGGTGCGTCTTATATATGGACAAAGTTCAGAAATTTGCCAACAACCAAGAAGTGCGCCTTATGATCCGGTGCATCCTAGAGTTGTGAAATTACTGTAGTTAAAATAGGAACCTGCAGCTGCAGTTTAAGGGACAGAGAGTGGCAGAAAGTCTCTGACTGTGTTCCAGTCATTGCCGACAGGTCTTGGCTGGCTGTCAGCACTCAGCCTCTCTGCCAGGACAGAACCTTTCTGCCCTTTCATCTCTCCTTGGGTTTTCCACTGTTGGAGACTTCTGAATAGACTTCTGGTGGTGCACCTTGTGATCATTGTGTTCTTCTCTCTCTGTGACCCATTTCTTGCAATGCTTTCTGTCTACATTCAGCAAAATGTGCACCCACTTCTCCTTTCTATCAGCCTCTCTTTGTTGCCTTCCTCTCTGTATGCAATTAATTCCGTATCTATATATTATGTATTTGATCTAGATGTGTGTATTCATTCCACTGAATGAAACTCTCAAGTACCCTAGTCTGTGATAGCGATAAATTATTCAAAATTCCAGTCATAAATTTTAATTTCATTCTGAACAACGTACTAATCTAAGGAGATGTTAAGTAACCTTTGCAATACATGTTGATGTATAAATAGTGGCATTAATGCCTCTGCACATTTCAGTAAGGGTTCCATGGTATCATCCCTCCTCTGTCTCTCTCAGATCTAAAAGCCATTGTTAGCATATGGAATTTTCTGAGTGAATTCTCTGAGCCTAGTCCCCATCAGAGATGCTCCACAGATTAACCAGTTTTCCATACATTTTGCTTCATGCAGTGCAGGATTGGGTGTGGAGAGTGTCAGTAATTTTGCTAATTATGAAAGAGTTGTGGAATGACCTAGGACATGGAAGATGTCTGAATGTCTTCTTGCCCAAACCCAATCAAAGCTTGACAAACCTTGGTGTACTCAGAGCGTTTTCCAACTAATTTTTAATCTTTCCAGGAATGGTGATTCCATTAAACTTTGGGCAACTTATTCCAAATTGTATTTGTGATTGATTCCAGGTCAAAAACAAAGAAAAAAGGCTTTGAAGTACAACTATTAGCAGTCCTGTAGCTTCAAGAGGTTAGTGTGAGATCCTCCATCTGCACGCAAATAAAAAAGAAATAAATCATCTCTTTTTTTACTGATTGAATTTAAGTATAATTTGTTACTCTGTAGTAATATTTGAGCTGTTGTCTAAGAATAACAGCCCTCACAGGTGTCCATCAGCAGAATGCTGCAAGGAATGCAGGAGTATTTTGTCTTTTAGTTAGGAGTATGAAATGCTCTGACTTGATTTAAAAATCAAGCAAAGCTTTCCTGTGAATTGCCGTGACCTAAAAACAAGTGTTTGGAATTTGTAGTGCAATTTCATGTAAGAGAATCAAATAAACCACAGAAAACAGTCAATGACAGGAAGAACAGATAACCTGAAAGTTATTTTTTTGGGATATTTCCTCCAGGAACTGTTCAGGATGACGAGCAGAGGAAGATTTTACAGGAAGCCTGTAACAAACTCTGTCAGATGCTAATGCACTGATATTAGCAGCACGAGCCAGGACAATTGTTCTATCAATAATTCCTGAGACAGGGCAAAAAGCAGCACACACAGCCCTGTGCAGCCAGCAAATGGAGGCCTGAGAATTGTCTGCTGCATCAAACTGTAAAATATAATGACTTTTGAAGGCTGAAGTTTATGAGAGCAGTTCATTATGTGTTCCAAACAATGCTTTATTTTGCTGTTGTTTCTTCATTATGTGGATAGGAAGCACTGTAGCAGAAATTGGGCTCAAGGGAAACGGTGTCTACCAGTAGTTTAACCTTGTGACATTCCACTAAAAAGCACAAGTTCTTCTGAAATACATAATACATGAACTCCTCTGATTGTTTAGCATTGATCAGTACTCAAGTAAATTGAGTTACTCTCTTATTAGCATAAACAGCCAGGCTCTAGCGAGCCTCTGCACCCTCCCATGGAAAGAGGCTGAGGTGTTTCTGCTTCTTTTAAACCAAAAGTCAATTTAAAAACCCAGCATGGAAAAGCTCTTTACCAAAGACATGACAATGTTTTGAAGCAGCATCTTTCTGGCTGCACAGATATCTATTTCAACTTCAGTGTCCAGATTTCAGTGTACAGTAATTTCACAATTATAAGTCACACCTGATTATAAGCCACACATCCCGGTAGCCGGGTAGACGACGGGATTTGTCCATATATAAGCCACACCCGAATATAAGCCACATTTTATTTTTTTTTATTTTTTTTTTTAAAGCAAGGATCCATGTGCGACAAAGTAACGAGTTAGTAACAGAATGGCGCCAGCGCGGGGTTTGGTGTCAGGTGCTCAAGTTGCAAACAGTTTTCACAGACCAGCCAAGCCTTTAAAGGCAGCCCCAGGCACCCTTCCCGGCCGGCTCTCACTTCTGGGTTGGCATTTCGCTGGGATTTGTCCATAAATAAGCCGTACCTGATGATTAGCCGCACAACTGGGTAGGCTGGACTTTTCAGTGAAAAAGGTGAGGCTTATAATCGTGAAATTACTGTAGATCTCAGACTTCTTGCCTTGCATTGCCAGGTCTGTCTGCAATTCTGTTTTCCTCTCTCTCCACAAGGGTATATATACATCAGAGATAATTGCATATCTACAATATGGAAAGCATATTTCTGCTATGGCATAATTAGGCTGTGTTTTAATGTTAATAAAACTTCTCTCTTCCTCAGATAAGAAACAATTAAAGCCTGGTTTAGAAGCATATTTCCTTTACTTTATGAGAACTCACAGTTGAAATCTTCCAAAAGCTTTGCTGCTTGTTCTTGAACATCTTTTCCATGTTAACTTTTCACCTTTCCTTCCATTCACCTTTCCAGCTGCAGAAAGCAAACTGTCCCAAAAGGATGCAAAGTTTCTGGTGTACCAGAGTCTGATGGAGCTCGCTTTAATCTTCAGTCGTACATAATTATAACTGTCAGCATTTATTTTTAACTCTCTGCACAGACTAAGGATGAAATATTATTTTGAATCAGGGGAACATGCAAGATTAAGGCTGCCCATGTACTAAGAGCACTCCAGCTCTGAGGGAGGCATTTCTGTCTAAATGAAAGTTTGATGTATTGGGAACTACCTTTGATTTTATAATGTTCTGAGCCAGGCATCCACATTATCAAAGGTAATTTGCCTATAAGACAGGCAAGAAACATGAAAAAGAACCCTTTCCAAGACTAACTCCTGAAGCTTTAATTGTTCAGCATCTCTGACAATTTTAAATACCTCCTTACCAATGAAGCACAGCTTGGCTGTTACAGGTGATGCTTGGATACTAGAACTGCAGGAGTATAGGAATCCCTGGGTAGGCCAGGCAGTAAAATCCAATTTTTGGGTCTTTTTCCTGCACATTGGTGATGCTGGAGATTTTTTTGATTAATTTAACAAGATGAGTATCTCATAGATAAGTGAAACTCAGGTATACATAAAAATAGATACTAAAATACAGTATGTATCATTTGTACAAAGTTAAAGCTTTTTTATAAAATATTATTCCCTGAATTTAGAAGACACTACACATGTGTGTATATTTGACAGAAAAACTTGTGTTATATCAGATCAGGGAGTTTGGTGTTCTGATTTTAGTTTGCTTCCCAGTTTTATCCTTTCCCCCTTGAGTTCCTCTGTATCTTTTGGCTGCTCAATATCTTTCATTCTCTGTTCAGGCACTCCAGAAGTGGGATAATCAGCAGTGAGATACTGATTTCTGGATGTACAAAACCTCTTTTGTGGCTCTGTGAGACAAGCCAGTGTCTGTAATTCTTGATGAATTTGATGCTCTTTTAGAGAATGGGTAAAGTCACAATGTCACCTTGGCCAACAGCAAAACAGAAAACTGTGAGGAAAAATGCAAGAGTGGAATGACTTCTTTTAGTCTGCACTCCAGAGCAAAGAGAGAAACAAACAATGTCCTGTAGGGATCTAAGATTTGTCCACAGCAGCCATGAGAGCCATTAGTCTTCACTGTCTTAGTCTAGAGCTTCTGCTGCAGCCTGGCAATTTATTTGAGTTCTAAAAAGGGGGTTTATAGTCCCTGAGGTCTTGTGGATCATCCCTTCTCTCCCTCTGAATCTGATCTCACTGTTCTACTCTCCTGGACACACAGGGGAATCCATAAGTCACTCTAGGTGGGTCACCCCCAAAATTTATTTTCTCTGATCAGAAAACCTTGAGGTGCAGGTCAGGTGCAGATTATCTGTGAACTTCAGCTGGGCAAAATCACTGCTGGTGTGAGGTGGTGGGGTGGCCAGGAGGTGGTGCCCAGGCAGGAGGGGCAACTGGGCTAAAAGGGGCTGGGATTTTGGGGCTGGGATTTTAGGACTGGCATCTTAGGACTGTTTGCTGTGGCAGGGAGTGCCAGGAATAGAGAGACTGGGACAGGTAAGGATGCTCCTTGTGGGTCACTGTGGGGGAATTGCTGGGAGCTGTGGCTGTGTTTTGTAGGATTTTCAGAGCTCTGTGCCTGGTGGCCTTACTGTGCAAGCTGGAGGCTTTCACACAACTTGTGTGCCAGGGTTACCTCTCTGTTCCAGCAGTGAATTCTTTCTCCAGCAGCAGAGGCAGTTCTGGCAGTGTGGGCTCAGGACAAACCTTGTTGTAGGGGTTTAACTGGCTCTCTGTGGTGAGGGATTGGAATGTATGAACACTTCTAATTAGTGTGTGCACAAAAAATGATCCTCATTGTCCAGACTTTCAGGAGTTAAATTTCCATTCTAACTCATGGAACTTTTTGTTTTCTTCGCCAAATGGTGAAATAGTGACTCTATTTGCCCGCAGTATTATTTTTTTCTCTACAATGTCATCTTTTAGTTATTTCTCTGACATTAAAATATTCTATCCTCAAGTTTGATTTCTTCCAGCCTTGCTCCTCTACTTTGCACTCTCCAGCACCATATGTTGCAATATCATGGAGCTCCTACTTCTGCCTAATGTTCATTGCCCTGCATGTACTGAAGTATATCATGGTATAGGGTAATAGCACCCATTCATGTAATTCAGTTATTTCGGGGTGAAAGATTAAATCACTGCTCTGTCGTCTTCCTGTTGAAGTATTTCAGCTTTGCAGATACAATTTGTTTAGATACATTTCCTGTTTGATTTACAGTGAAGCTAAAAGCAATTTCATTGTAGTAGATGTCATTGAGCTTAACCTGTTGGTCAGCCTGTATTTCCCTGCTTCATTCTTGGCACATTTCTAAATTGAGCATGAATAACATGAATGGGAGGTCTAAAATATAATTACAGTAATTTCACAATTATAAGCCACACCTGATTATAAGCCGCACTTCCGGGTAGAACACAGGATTTGTCCATATATAAGCCACACCCGAATATAAGCTGCATTTTTTTTTTTTTTTTTTTTAAGCAAGGATCCATGTGCGACAAAGTAACGAGTTAGTAACGGAATGGCGCCAGCGCGGGGTTTGGTGTCAGCTGCTCAAGTTGCAAACAGTTTTCATAGAGCAGCCAAGCCTTTAAAGGCAGCCCCAGGCGCCCTCCCCGGCCGGCTCTCACTTCTGGGTTGGCATTTCACTGGGATTTGTCCATAAATAAGCCGCACCTGATGATTAGCTGCACTACTGGGATAGGCTGGATTCTTCAAGGAAAAAGGTGCGGCTTATAATAGTGAAATTACTGAAAATATTTGCCTAAAACATTTTCATGCATATTTTTTTTTGCTTGACAAACCAGAGCTTTGTTATGTACGAAATTCAGTTTTCCCAGTTAGGTTATTTGGTTATCCACCCATTTATTTAGATTTTTTTATTTAATAACTGGCATGTATTTAGATGGCCACAGCAAAATTCGTTGCATTTTTTAATAGATTCATTGCAGATATCTGTATTCTATCTGGAGGTGCAAATACAAAGTCAGAAGGAGGGAGAGTCAAATGCTTGTGGAATTTTTACTCTATAGAAAAACCAGGTCCATTTCAACAGGATTCAAGGGGCACTTTAGCAAGAGGGAGGTGCTGACTTCCTTATGCCCATAAATCCTGTGGGATTTATAGACGAGCTCAGTCCAATGAGATGGAAAATAAAAAGTTATTGGGAATGTGCTAATAACAGTTTACTGCCTATATGCCAATATTCCTCTCATCTGTAGAGAGAAAATAATCAACCTCATTAGCATAGTGAGATTTATCAGAGCAACTGATGCTTCTGCAATCTGTACATGGCTTTTCATAGGAACAGCTGAGAAATGCTGCCAAGTGTTGATTGATTTGGAGGCTCAAAAGAACTTGCTGAAGAATCATATTTTTGTTATTTGTTTACTTGAGACCTCAAGTAACCCATTCTATAAAACTTATTTTAGGAAGGTTAATATCTTCTGAAAGATTTTTACTTTCCCTGAGTACTTTCAAAGAGTAAATTATATAAATTTTCAGTCAGGGTATATCAGACCCCAACTATTCTTAGTACCTGTATTTTAAATAATTCTAAAACTGCAAGTGTTGTAAAATTTTATTTTTAATCAACTTTATTATTAAACTTATTTTAGGTTTAATTCTATTTTGTGTATCTTTACTTATGAAGTTTTGGGGTTTTTTTATCTATCAGTTTTTTATCTATCAGTTTTTAATATTTAGCTAAACTAAGAGGGTATGTTTTTAGCAGTCTGAAATAATGTTTAGATTTGACATTGTGCAGAAGGTGCTTCCTACTGGAATCACTGCTGGGCATTCTATTTGTTCCTCTTTTAGCAGATTACAAAGTCTGAATGTCCAAAGTGGCCAGAGGAAATGAAGTGCTGCCATTAACATTTTTAAAGGGGGATGTGCTGGTGTAGGATGGACCCAAAATGGGAGAGCTGGGGTGGAACACCTGGTTCTGGCCCTGGTTCTGTCTCTTTATAAAAGTGAGAGAGGATGAACAAATCCCCCCAGCTCATCCTTAAATATGGGCTACCAAAAATGGAACAAGCTCATGCATTCAGCTAATTTGATTGAAGATTTTAAATAATCACAGTAAATGGAATTTGTGCATTTTAACGAGGGTCCCAATCAGAGCTGTAATTGTGGCCGTGCAGGAGCAGCTCTGCTGCAGCTGTGGGGTGACAATCACCTGAGAGCAGCTCCAGCTCTGGTCCCTCCAGCAATGGGGGAGTCTGGGCTTCATTAGCAGGGAATTGATTGGGAGGTGGGAGCTGGGACAAAGATTAAAGAGAAAACATTTTAATGTGAGTGCCAGGGCAGGACCTGCCTGCTGAGCCCCCAGTGCCCTGCCTGTCCCACTCTGGGTAAAGCTCAATCCCCACACATTTGGACTCTGATATTCCACACCACAAATATGCAAACTGTCCAAGCTGGCTTTGAAACACTTAAAAGATTAATTTCCTTTTAATTATCTCTCTGATCAAACTGCTGGAGTCAGCAGCTTTTCCCCAGCGCACAAGGATATTTTTCAGAGAGAAATACCAATGAAAAATAAACCATCAAAACCATATTTGTATCCGAAGCCTACCTTTATCTGGCAGTTTAGGAACAAATGCCTTTAGAGTGGGATAGAATTAATACCTTCTCTGCTGATAAATTTCTCATCAAAACCACACAAATTAAATTTGAGTGTCTCTCCCAAAACTTTTGCTCTTCATTACTTGGGCCATATTTATTTATAGTTCTCACCAAAGTTATGCAAAAGGACATTTTCAGAATTTTTTATTTTCATAGCCCTGATTAGTGCTGCATTCCAAATGGATGAGTTTTCTTCTATCTTTATCTTTTTTTGGTTTTTTTTTTTTTTTTTTTGTTCTTACAGATGTGATTTTTTTTCCCCCTGAATATGCCTACTACATCACTACTTCATTTTAAAAAGCAAATCTTCCTAATAATTGATAGGTTCAGAATTCACATAATTTGAGTACTTTAATCAGAATTTGCTTTGGCCTTAAAATAAAAAATGACACTTTTTTTGTTGCACTTTTGACAGGAACAGTTAGTTCTGGACTGGAACTCAAAACACCTGGCCTAATTTTTTGTATGTGACTTTTTTTTAGCATAAACAAATATTGAAATTTTCTCTTTGCCTCAAGTCTCTATTTTGTTAATGTGAATATTAACACTTTCCACTTTTGAGTGTTTTAATAGATCAAATACTCAGGTGACATTTAGATACTGTCATTGTATACATCATAAATAGATGTATACACACATAATTATACAGAGAAAAACCAGATATGCATCATGTGTTTTAATAGATAATAATTTGGTGTTTATTGCAAGACAAGACTGAAAAAGGATTTGAAAGCCAAGGACAGAATTTTATTCTAAATGTGATTTTAATTTTGATTTTTTAAATGATATTTTGTGCTCTGTGACCCTGCATTATTTAATATTCTGAATTATTTCAAACTATAAATTTGATTATCTTAATGATTTGTTCAAGAAGTTAAGCAGAGTGTAGGTTAAATTTGTGAAGTGCAATAAAGTCTTCCAGGTTTTCTAGGTTAAATCCAAATTTTTAATAACATAGTGAAATTTTCTTTAATTCTAATGACCACAAATCATCGACAAAGTAACTCTGTGGCCAAAATGTCAAAATTCTACTCCCCAAGAAGTCATGAATATACTTGTAAAGATAATTTCTAAACAATTTAGTAATTGATCCATCCCCATAAATTTCTTTCTTAGGAAGGAAAATATTTTATAAGGTTTCTGTCACATTTATTGGAGGTGGATTCACTCAGGATGCACCACGTTTATTAATTTAACAAAATCCCAGCTAAATCCAGAATGTTCTGACTTTCACCAAGAGAGTCCTCTGCAGTAATTTGTATTCCAGTAGGGGAAAAACCAAAAAAACAGATAAGCCCAGGTCCTGCTAGGAACTGAAATCATTATTCCTTTACACCAGTTCAGAGTGATTCTGTGATAACTCCACCAGCAGAACCCCTGGTGGAGGAGCTGGATTTATTTATTTCAGGTTCCAGCGGTCATGCCTTGTCTGCAGGGAAGCAGATGTTCAGCTGGGAGCACCAGCATCTGCTTGGTTCCTAAACTCTGCTCCCTGGATGGAAATTCCTGGGCCGGTGTCTGGCTGTAAATGAGTTGTTTTACCCGTGCTGTGTGCATTCAGCCAGCCTGGTGATCTGAAAAAATTCCTGCTGCTCACATGGCCCTTCATAAATAATTGTAGCTGTGATTCATGTGGTAACTGGCTGATAAAGATAATTCCAGGCTTGCATTGCAGATACAGAAGTGTCTCACTGAAAAATAACGTTGATTCCTGATAACAAAGCAACCTAATTTTTCCTAGAGCAGTGTGGAGCTCGTTTCATCTTTAAAATCCTTCCTGTGGACCTGCTGATAATTTTCATTACCAGAACTTCTGTGTACTTGTTCTGTGCGTCCCTTTTCAGTTTGTGGGTTCAGCTCAGAGGTTCATGTGGAATTTAGACTCCCTAGTGAGTGGTGATGCTGTCCCCAGACTCCTGCTAAAAACCACAGTGCCTTCAAAAGTCTGCCCTTAAATCAGAGCTCCTCACTCGGTACACTTCATACATTTATTTTTAAGCAAATTAAATTCAACATAGAATTTTGTTCTTTAGTAGGGTGAAGGACAAGGCTTGCAGTGAAGGGAAATGAAATAACTGATTCATTTTTTCATTGGTGGCACAAATTTAAATAAGCATCACAAAAGCATAGCCTTGACGTACTGGAATTGGTATCAAAAGCAAGAAACCAAAATGTTTGGCTCATGTTGGCAAATTATTCAGTGTACTGTTGAAGTGAACACAGAAATAATTGAACTAAGCATTCCTATTTGTTGGTTGTAACAACTCCTGAAACTTGTATTTAAGTGCCTAAAAAGGCTGATTTCTAATATCCTAACTTCATCTTGGGAGTTGTGAATATATATATATAATATATAGATATAGATATATATATATAATATATTTATAAATAGCTTTAGCTGTTTTCTTTGTGCTTTTGTGAACCTTGAGGTAAAAATAATTTTAAAAAGTGTTTGTTTGTATTTTAAAAAAAGGGATTAAATGCCTAGCGGCATTGTCTGGCTTGCCTGGGATGAAATTGTGCTGACTCCCAAGGTCTGAGCCCCAGTGCTGGGGACATGGCAGAGTGGAGCTCTTCAAAATTTGGGACTGCTCTGGTTACTGCATCCTCCTTCGAGTGCTCTGGCTCTGTTACAAGTCACTGAAGTTCTGCAAGGAATTTTACAGCTCCTACAACGCATGCAAGTTTTATAATTAGTTTTAGAGAAGAGCAGGACTGGAAAGCAGCAGACAATTAGCTGCAAAGAATGAGTCCCCATCAGTTTGGTAGAGCTCTGCCTGGAAACCACGCTGGCAGCTGCTGATGCACACTGTGCTTCTGAAAAGGGAAACTCTGGCAAGGGATTCCCATCAAAGAGCCAAATTCAGAGGCAGCTTGGGCCAGCTGGGCCATATGGAGCCAGCAGCAGTGGCAGCCCTTCCCTGCGTCCCATATGGAGCAGGAAGGAGCCAAGCTGCAGCAGGACTGGTGTTCTTTGGGGAGCACAAAGCTGTGCTGGGTGAAGAACGCTGCCTGGGACTTTGCTGGAGCTGGGAGCTCCTCTGGTGTGACCGTGGAGTGTCTAGAGCCTGACATCACCACCTCAGTCTTGGTTTTCCAGCTCGAGCACTGAAGAAAGAGTCAGAAACTGTGTTCTGAGGTTTCTGAAGTTGTTTATTTTTCTTATCTAAGGAATTCTTTCCCTGACCAGCTGGTTCAGCAGGTCAGTCCCAGGCACACTACCTGCCCTTGGGACAGGCATCATCTTTTATTCCATAAACTAAATAAATGCTGTTTACGATTACCTTCCAATTCACATCACCTACATTGCACAGTCCAATTCCACTTCAAACCAATCCAAGAATGCCAACGTCACCCAGAAGATGGGTGCCATGAAAAGGAGAAAGAAGGACAGAACACATCCAGATTCCTCCGTCTTAACTCCAATTTTAAAAAACTATTTTTCTACCTTATAGCCATTTAACTTATGCCCTACTTATTTTTTGTGACCTGTAATTCTTCATGTAAAGATGGTAGATTTTCCCAGGGGCTGAAATCGAAACCACAGGGGTCCTGGGCATTGTGCCCAGGTTTCTGAGCCCCCTGCCTGGATTTTGAGTTATCCAGGGCAGCCAGGGGAGTTGCTGTAAAGCTTCTCTGGAGATCAGCGCTCTTGAAAGAGCTGGAATTCTCAGCCTGACAAGTTCCAAAGCAGGGTGGCAGCCAAAGGTGCAATCCTGCATCCCTCCCTCTTCCAAAAGAGCCATCACTCTGTTCTTATCATAGCTGTGCTTTGTCTCAGCCCCTGCAGGTTCCTTTTGGAATTCTTGGGTCAGTTATGGAATGGGTGTCAGAGAAATTTCATCCAAAAAACAAAATGGGAAAGTGCTGTGAGCCACAGGCAGCTCCCTGAAGTGTTTGCACTGGAAGTCCCAGAATCACACCACACTTAGAGCTGGAAGGGAGATTGTTTAGTCCAAGGCAGGATCTCCTGAGGGAAGTTTTTTGCATTATTTTAGGATCAAAATTACATGTTCACAGGGCATAAAATTGCTGCTGAGAAGTCTGAAGTTCTGTGATAACAGTATGAAATTTTATGCAATGAGAACATTTCTCATCTCAGATGGAGCCTAATTGTGTGTTGTGTGTCAGATAAAGGAGTTAGGCAATGCTGCAAGACTGTCACTAATGGAAAAATGCTATTTTTTGTTTCTGCTGCTCATGTTTTACATTGTTGGAAATCATTGGAAACAATATTGTATCTCTTCCTAAAAAATGATGATACCTAATTAAAGAAGCACATTGCTGTAAGGGACAAAAGACCAGATATTTTTATTCTGAATTTCTATGCCATCTCCTGCAGGAAGTACCTAACACCAAAGAAAGTTTTAAAAATAAGTATTCTTACTGGCTGCATCTAAACTGTTCTGCATTGAGGTCTTCTGAGCACACAGGATCTAAATTTATCTCTATATATTTGTCTGAAGACAGCTCTTGGAGTTGGATCTGATGTGATCATATGGATATTTCTAAAAAAATAAATCCCTCAGTTCTACCCCCTTCAACAGGGCACACTCCAGGATGGGATACCTGGGTCCATCTGTCCTTCCAGAATTAATGCTGGAAAAGATGAACACATGGGAGGATTGCCTAGGTGCCCCTGGCACTGGAGACACATGCAATTTCCAAGGAGGAATTTGCACACTTGTGAAAGAAAGGGAGAGTTGAAGCTTAAAAGGAAACTGAAAGAGCAGAGAGCTTGCCC
>VRYO01002184.1:21131140-21166828 GCA_009812075.1 Sialia sialis
GTCCTCATCACTGTTATTTCTGGAGCTTTACTATCAGTAACAAAAACCTTATTGAGCAGAATAAATAAATGTTTGCTTCTTGTAAATGGTTTAGGACACTTTAATGCACTCCACTGTTTAAGAAGATGTTTTGTACCATCTTTTGCATCTTCTGAGAAAGTTTTTAGCGTTTTGTTTGATCACAGTCAATTCTATTTAGGAGGTAAATCAGTGTTCCTCTTACAAACCACTTCAGTCTTGCCAGTTTCTGTAACTTCATCACAACCAATTTGTCACTTTTTTTTCCCTCCTGTCTTAAAGTACCCAGTCCCCCTGAACTGGTGTTTTTGGTTGCCTTGCTGGTGAACAACTGACAAATAAAAGGCTTGGTTGGCTTTCAAATTACACATCTGATAGAGAAAAGCTTGATTGACAATATTAAACAAGTCTTATTTTTTCTAACATCACTATTAAATCAGAGTCCCAAAATGTGTGTGAAAATGGAGAGGAGCTGTCTCTTTTGGTGTGTGGAAATTGTTCTTCTCAAAGAGAAGTGATTTCTAAACATCCTCCTACTGAAAGCATCTCTGGTTCTTCAGAGCCATCCTGTCATCCAAGTGTTGGAACAAGAAAGTGGAATAATTAATTTAACTGTGTACCTGAATTAGGGCCTGGGTGTCCAGTGACAAATTCTGTTTTCTCCTTGGTTTGGAGCCAATCTGATCAAATTGTGTTTGGAAATGGCTTCAGATGTGGAGAGTTTAGTAAGGAAGAGCTGTGAAGTGTAGAGTAACAGTGGAGAGGTTAAAAACCCAACACGAATGTTTGGAAATAAAAGTTCTCGTTCATAGCTATGGAGTTCAGTCTCTGATTTAGGAGATTTAGAGCTGAGTCTAACCTTGCCATGCTGAATCTCAGCTCAGCCTTGTGCTGGAGCTGCTGCTGGGGTTGGATTTGTTGGGAAGGTCCTGCTGACTCCTGCACTATTCTGATGGAGTTTGTGGATGATTTATAAAAAACTGAGGATTTTTTTTTTTGGTCCAAATTGTAGTGATATCGCTTAGAGAGCCTGTGTGTGTTATCATCTTGGCCTGGTTTGAGATGCACCATATCAGCACCAAGCCATGAAAAGTTTATTTTTAAAATAGCCACAAGTGGCTGCTGGACGAAATTCTTATGATAAAATTCTGGAGGGAGTATTTCACAGGAAATAAATGAATGTTTCCTAAATAACCTAAACGCAATTCTCCTAAGTACCTGAATGTGTAGGCTACCACAGAGAGACTGAAAATTGTATTTTAAAACTAAATCCCTTTTCACAGGGAAAAAACCCATGAATTATACTTCAAAAAAAGGTCACAAATTAATATTAGCAACTCTGTTTGATACCAGTCCTTTGGTTTTTGTAGGTCAAAACTCTGGTCTAATTCTTCTTTGCAGGCTGGTAATTTGATGTACACCCTGATAATGCAAAATAATAAATATTGATCAATATGAAAGATTTCATTGAGATTGATCATTCCAGGTTGAGATCAGAAAATGTCTCAGTTTGTGCTAAAAAGAGGAGAGCAAAAAATCATAGAGCAAAAAAGATAGAAGCAGTTCTCCCCAGAACTGGTGGGCTGCTAGAGTTAAGGATTAAAGAGGTGATGTGTTAATTATTAATCACTTTATTTTGGGCTAATATAACTCAACAATAGTTTTATTAATAAAGCAGGCATGCAAAATTTAGGGGGTTAGAGTGGAAGGAGGTGTTTGCTGACATTTCCACTCATTCCAATGGAAGCTGCATTTCTGGAAACAAAAAATTATACTTTGTGATTTATAGGAAGATGCTTAAAATAATTCAGCTTCATAAGCAGGAGTGATTAAATGCTTCAAGAAGAAATGGATGTGTGCTTTAGGTTATTACATACAGGCTGGCAAATTGCTGGGTGATGCTTTGTCTTATTTCTACCTCTCTGAGAATCCAGAACCAATAAATAATTAACCAATAAATAATAAACAACCTGAAAAAGGGACTTTAGCAAACAGCAGAAGCATTTAAGGATCACAGCATCTTCTTGGCCAGGCCCCTTTGCCTTTAGCATCTCTGCTGCAGGAATTCTTTCCTGCCACAAGAGAATTCATTTGCTGGATGGAACAAGCAGTGCCACCACTGGTGCAAAGTGATGACTCTATTCCTTATTCTCTTGGCAGCTCTTATTATTATGAACATTAAAGTAATCAGTTCCCTGTCACTTAACAAACCCACCTTTCCTCTCCTTCCCTCCAACAGCCTGGTTTCAGCTGCACGCTGCATTATTTATGTGTTGTTTTTACTAATCCTTGCCAGCCTAAAACATTGCAATAATCTTGCAATCTAGGTAGAAATATGACCCATAATAAGCCTGAGGATGAAGTGACAATGCCAATAATCATTGCTGAAGGGATTTTTATGGCTTTGCAGTGCCACAGGGGTCCTCCACTAATTTAAAGAAGACAGCAAAGTGGATAATTTAAGGACCTCATTGTAGTAAAAATTTATTTTTCTGCTGGAATTGATGTGAGGCAGATTTTTCTTTTCTCTTAACTATCTGCAAGTATTTGGACTCCCTGTGGTGTCCTGGACTGGCTCTGCTCACATGGCATCCTGTCAACATGTTGTTTATCAAATGCACCCAACCTGAGACTACTTTGTCTCCTTGTCCTCTCTCTGGGATTGCTTAACTAAAACCACTAATTACAAAACAGCAGCCAAAAGACTTTAACTGACCTTAAATTGCAAAAGCTGGTAGAAGATATTGGACAGGATAAAGCAAGCTGTCTCTTGATAATTTTGTGCAGTCTGAATTCTTGGAAAGTGATCCTGAATTTGCCAGTAGGATGCTGAAGGGGAGTCTGGATTTTAGTCCAGACTAAATTTTCTCTAATTCCTGTGCTCTTTCATTTTGGGAAATGGTTTTGGAGTAGCAAACTGGGTTTGTTCTCAGGCAAAATAAAATTAAAGATTCAGGGATTAATAGCCTTAATAAAATTAAGGATTCTGTATTGACCCTGTGCTGTTTTGATCAGCTGGGACCAAACTGAATCTGATGAATACAGGGCAGAGCCCGTGGTATTGGTCACCAGCTCCAGCTGCATTCATGGCACAGGCTCCAGGCTCTGCTGGGCTTTGAGCCTGCTCTGTGCTCCTGCGGGGCTTGACACTTGGTCTCTTCCAGCCCAGTTAATTCCAAATACAGTAATCTCACAATTATAAGCCACACTTGATTATAAGCCACACATCCAGGTAGCCGGGTAGACCACGGGATGTGTCCATATATAAGCCGCACCAAATATAAGCCGCATTTCTTTCTTTATTTTTTTTTAAGCAAGGATACATGTGTGACAAAGTAACGAGTTAGTAACAGAATGGCGCCAGCGCGGGGTTTGGTGTCAGGTGCTCAAGTTGCAAACAGTTTTCATAGACCAGCCAAGCCTTTAAAGGCAGCCCCAGGCGCCCTCCCCGGCCGGCTCTCACTTCCGGGTTGGCATTTCACTGGGATTTGTCCATAAATAAGCCGCACCTGATGATTAGCCGCACTGCTGGGGTAGGCTGGATTCTTCAATGAAAAAGGGTGCGGCTTATAATCGTGAAATTACTGTACTCTGCTCAGTGGAACTTAACAGCATAAGAGACACAAATGACCTGGTCTTTCACTGTGGATTTGGAGCAGTGTCTGTCTGTGCAGACTCTGGGTCAGAGCTGTGGTTGCCTCCTCTGTTTATTGAATTCCAGACAGTTATTCCCATGGTACACTGTTAAGGCTGTGCCACTTTTTATTATCATTATTTTTAAGGCACTTCAAGACCTGTTATGTTTTTAAAAAAAGCCAATAAATAACAAGGAAAATCCTACAAATAGATGCAGAATGGTAAATCTCTCTGTGCTAACTTCCAGAAGAGTCCCAAGGTAAATGGTGCAGTGGCTTTGGCAGTTGGTGATTTACAGGAACATTAACTTTCAATGGGAGCCTCAGAGCTGTGCCTGGTGCAGGTTGTGAAGAGTCAGGGAGGCAAAGGGGTCATCTGCTCCATTAGGGAACCGCACACTCCAAAATAACTGCTTTATTTTTGCATCAGTATGGGCATTAATCCGGTATAGCTCTTGCACTTCTTGGTTCTCTGAAAAAGAGGCAGGTGTCTTGCTGCAGACACCTGCAAAACTTTTTTCCTTTTTTATTTGTTTGGTGCTGTCATGACAAATTATTACAAGATTTTTAATTTGGGAGGTCTCTTGTTGAAAAATCAGATATAAAAACAGACTCATGAAAACTGTGGAAGTCTTGGGAACTTTTGAAACTTACTGTTTAAAAAAGTCTTCAAAACAGAAGTTTACCACTGTGAAACTGTGTATGCTGTGCAAGAGGTCTTCAACAGAGTGGAAAATATTCTTCCAAGTTTAAATATCTCTTCATAAATATGTCAGAGACTTGGTAAATTTTTAATTCAGAGTGAACATTTTCTGAAGACATTTTAACTACTTTTTTTCTGATTGGATTGATACATCCAAGATGAGCAATTCAGGATATTTCCTCAGCTCCATCCCATTTGCTTTTCTTTCTACTGCAGTTCATGTTTTCACTTTGAGTGAAGTTTTACCCTCTTACTACTTTGGTGAAATGGGGTTATCTTTAATGGACTGAATAATTCTCTGTGTCAAATAAGCAGAGTTGCTATTGTTAAATGTGTGTGTTTGCTATTGAATGAGCAATTTGCAGGATCTGTGGCACAAATGAGAGACACAGAGCTAGAGCTATAGCACAAGCATTTAGCATTTACTGTAGTCTGTGTTGTATCTAGAACTGGCATAAAAAATTCATGTAACAGTTGTGACTGTAACTTTCTATAGTCTGAAGTTGCCTTGTTACTACAAGTGTTCTCATACGTCTGTTCAGGAATTTAATCAAAGACACAAAGTCTAAAACATCTGGTCTGGAAATTCCTGGCTCACTAAAATAATTCCTGGACAGGAACATCAGGGTTGCACCTTACTGCTCCACTGCAATATCCCTTTAAAAGGGTTAAATCAACTCTTGTTGAAATATTGATGTCTGAAATAAAATATGCACATGATATTGTTCAGGAGGGTTAGGGAATCTTTCATCCGGAACATTTCTGGTGTGCCAGATTAAATATTTTGTTGTTAGGAGGTGTAAAGTCTGTTTCTATTAATTTCTCATCCTACCACTTTGAAAAATTCACTTTTGATTTTGACTTTTATTTTTTAAAAACCAAAGATAAAAACACACACAGGATAATAGTTCTTATGTAGGGTGAGAATGATTTGATTAATTGATATCTCTGTAGTCTTTGTGCTTTGAAGAATTAATTACTTAGTTACATTTGGAAGAGCTGTAAAATATTGTCAAGCATATTTAATCTTAAAAAAACCCAAACCAGCAAAAAAAAACAATCCAAGAAGCATTAAGAAAAAATAAATCGGTAGGTAGATAGACAAAAATTTTCTGTTTTAGGACTGGACAGTTGATATTTCAGATGCCATTTTTCACTCTGGCTGAGCATCCAGCTCAGGATAGTGTGGATGTAAGTGAAGCTCAAATGAAATACTCTGCACAGCGCTTACTGAGAGATTAGAGATGACTTTTTCTTCAAGAAATAACAAAACCCAGAGTGGAGCTAATGCTTGTGTTGACAGGAATAATGTGATGGATTCATCATGTGTGAGGTAGCACTTGCCTTGTCCCGCAGTGCTACTTGAATAAAAACAGTAATAAAAATCTCTCTACTTTGCCTTCAGAGAACCTGTTGACCTCTCAAGTTTAAAACGCTCATATCTTTCTCTTATTAGCATCTGTTGGGAGAAATGAAGTGAAAAGATTGCTGCCTCGTTCTACTTAACAGCCTATTTAAATGAAAATGGTGATGCACACGGGTGTATATTGTCCTAATCTGAGCTTTCTGCAATTTTTCCAAATGAAGCATTTTATGTTAAAAATTAAGGTGGGCACTATTTGTCTATAAGGATGAGTTAGCTCAGTGGCTAAAGCATGTAAGAAAAAAGAAGAAAAAGCAAAGAGAAAAAGATATTTCACATAAAAGCAGACCTGTAAGTCTCTGGCTTCCACAGCTCTGAGTCTCGGGAGTCTTTGTGTTTTGGATTCATCAGCAGGGGAGGGGGAAGAGGATATAAGACAAAGCTTTCCAGACAAAAGAGAAATCCAGATATTTATCTTTCAGCTTCAAAAGTGTATTTACTGGAGCTGTTTATCCTGGCAGGCACCAGAAGTGCTTTCTGCAGGTTTCCAGGTGTTTTTGAAAGACTGCAGAGTAAAAATGTTGTATTAGTTTGGTAATTGTGCCGTGTTGTTCTTACCAGGAGGGTTCTGGAAGTTTCTCTGTGGTTACTTGATCAGAACACCCAGGAGATTGTTGCTTTTTGTTGCTGTTGTGATGTGAAATCTCCTCTCCAGTGGTTAGGATGGGACACAAGGGAGGTGGAATCTGGCACTGGGTTCATCCTGGAATAGGAAGCAGCGGGGTTGAGAGGAGCTCCAGGGTGCTGGCAGGGAATTCTTGGGAAGCAGGAAATCCTGGGGGCATCCCTTGTGGGAAAGAGCTGAGAGTGAGACCCTGCTTTATCTCCCAAGCATTACAGTAATTTCATGCTATAAGGCGCACCTTAAAGCCTAAAATTTTGATTGAAACCCAAAAGTGCATCTTATAATCTGGTGCACCTTATGTATGGGAGAAGTTTGAGTATTGAAGTGATCTCAAAACAATTTGACATTGCACAGCAACAAACACGAAGCTCGCAATCAAATGACCCCGAGCAGGCGAGAGCCGCGCCAGCCAGCACCAAGAGTGGGCGGCAGTGCCGGGGCCCGCAGCACGGGGAGGGCGCCTGGGGCTGCATTTAAAGGCTGCGCTGATCTGTGAAAAATGTTTGCAAATTGAGCAGCTGCCAGTAAACCCCGCGATGGTGCCATTCCGTTACTAATTCGTTACTTTGTGGCGCGCAGATCCTCGCTGCAAAAAAAAGTGCGCCTTATAGTCCAGTGCGTCTTATAGTTGTGAAATTACTGTAATGCCCTGCTAGATGGTAAAATTCTCAATTTGGGCGGGGACATCTCAGGTGTCAGGACAGGAATTGTGAGTGGATCCCACCCTGCTGATCTTCAGGGAGCACAGCGTGCTCTGGCATTCACCAGGGTGATTATTTCAGCACAGGCTCTAAGTTATAGCTTTAATGTGGATGTTAAGTGTTTTACACAGCTGTAATTGCAAATCTATGCAATTAGATGCAGAGTCTCTTCAAGATGCTGACCCCTGGCTAATGGCACAAACCGATTTTTATTGATGGTGGCAATCCAGATGGCTGCTAATAGATAACTGAAGAGCTGGGAGAGTGAGAGAAATGAAATAAACACCTGAACTTCAACTCTCACTGCAGGAAGTTTTAGTTTGGTAATTTAATCTTTGGAGTTCAATAGAAGGCCTGCTTGCTCTCCTTTATCTGGAGTGCTGAAAAAGTTCTTCAACTTCAAAAAGAGGAAGAAAAGTTGTGAGAAAAATATTCAAATGTGTTTTTAAAATAAGGAACTCACAACAAGCAATTTCTGACAAAATCCAGAAAACAAAGTTTTCATTCTTTCCTAAAATAAAAATACACCCACAAGGACTATTAGTGTCATGTCAGTCATAAAGCATCTTTGTAGTTCTGCAATTATGTTGAACCTGTGGCATTTAAAATTTTTGAGAAACCAGAGCAGTTTACTTAATTAAAGAAAAACATACCCAAAAAACAAAATCTCAAAAAACTTTTGGAGCTATACACTTTGAGATGTTGAAATTCACAATAGTTGCATAATTGAAATAAATGAAGTAGTTTAAGCAGTTCAGTATATTCCTTTTCTTATGAACTTTGAGATACTGTACTCTTCATTACCTTAAATTGTGCAGATATATAACAAAAAATATAAAGTACAAAAGAGGGATAGATGATAATTATAAGTAGTGGTTTTAATCATATACTAAAACTATAAAGATTGATAAAATACTCATAAATTGACATGAAAGGGAAAAAAATAACTATATTCTTTAAAAAAAAAATAAAAAATTATTGTGTGCTGGCACCCAGTACCACCTGACATAATATAAATAAACAGCAGCACAGATATCTCTGGTTGTTTTTTGTTTCATGAAGATATTGGGCACCAACGATGAGCTTTGAGAGTTCCTTGGGAAAGTTGATCTGGGCTGAGAGATTTGGGCTTATTCCAACAGAATAACAGAACAGTAGGCTGGGGAATTCAAAAGAATTTCAGTGAAATTGGAAGTAGTCATTGTGACCACAGTTGTCACTGGGTATAGACAAAGCCCAGTTTCTTCTAACTTTTAACTAAAATCTTAATTTCTTGAAGATTAGTGTTTCAGTCTCAGTGAGATGATCTCTGTGCCAAGCTTGCCCTCTGTGCCAGTCTCAGGAATTGAAGTTTCAAGCTCAAGAATTCAACTTTCAAGCTCAGGAATTCACATTTCACAGCTCTCCCTGTGCTGCGTCAGGGACGGGGTGTTTGTGCTTAACTTCTCCAGGTTTATTCTCACAGCTCTGGCTGATAATGAAGGGGTGATTTACCAATGCTGAGGGCACAGTTAGGATGAACCTGTTGACATCTGAAAGCAGCAAAGAGCACGTTGAGCCTCAGGAAACCATAAAAGCTTTTTGCGCTAGTGAATGTGTGCTGTGCATTAGGGAGCTGACCTTAGCACCCCAGCATACTTAATTTTATTTTTCTTTTTAAATTCTCTGAAGGACTTTTTTTTTTTTTCTTACTTCATGTTAAAACTATTGCAGCTTAGAGCTTTCTCTCATGAAACTTGTAGTTGATTTCTCTGAGAGTCAAGCTAATTTTATTTATTTAACACGTGGAGTTGAGAGCTGATTATCACATGCTCTGCAATTACAGGACAGCACATCTCCTGCTCCTATCTGGTGCTTTCCTCCTTTAACTGCTTGTATTATTGCTGAAACAGTTTTCCTCATCATGCAAATTGCTGGAATAACTGCTGAATGATTCAGTGGTTCCAGGTTTTGCTGTGCCGTGGTCATGAGCCCTGTTTGGATGTGGGCTGTGATGGAACCCTGGAGTGCTGCGCCCTGCCCACCCCAGCAATGTCCTCAGAGTGACTGGAATTGTGGAACACACACACTGTGACATCTTGGCAGGGCTCTCGTGCCAGCAGGAGCCCTGGTGCTGTTGGGGCTGGAGATGAGCCAGGGTCTGCCAGCTCACACCCAAAGTGTGTGCACAAATGCAAATCTGCACAAACAAGGAACGCTGCGCTGCTAAAACTGTAAAGTACACCACCACTAACAGGGGCAAATGTGAGTTGTTTATGAAAAATGTGTTGGAAGTGCCATAGGGTGGAATTATCACTTATAAAGATCTCACTCCCACAGCCGAGAATAGCTTAAAGGTGCTGGAAAATAAGGTTCTGCACTGCTCTCTGGAGATCATGCCTATTTTGTCTTAATTATTATAGCTCTGAATATTGTTGCTCTTTAATGCCATGTTGTGAAATCCCTGATGTGCTCAGCACTCCAGCCAACAGTGCATAAGATTAATCCTGAAAAAACCAACATAATAATTTAATATAATCTTCTCCCTTCCTCAACTAGAATTTGTGAGCAGTCACTGTATAACCTTACTGGACCTACAAGTACACCTGGGTGTCAGCACATAGATCTTCTGCTTTTCATTCTCTTCTTTTCCAACATTTGTTATAAATTTCTGTAGGAGAGATAAGTTTACTATATCTGTATCCATTGTCTTGCTGTCTTTCTGACTCACCTGATGATGTGGTGGTCTTTGCAGAATACAAAACCAGCTCCTGTGGAGTTATGAGCTTGCTCCAAGAAGTCTGAGCAGCTCAGTCTTAATTATGGTCTGGATAGTTGAGGTACAGAAACTACTCTCTTAAAAAATTGAGCTTTTAAACTGTATTTTTGCATGACTGATTCTAGTCATTAATCACTTGAGATCAAGTCCCAGGTGCTGTGTTGTTTTATTTCCTCATGATTTTTTTCCCCTGTTGTACTCTAATAGTGATGCAAATGGAGCAAAGGCAAAGAAGTTTTCCCAAAGTGTGATGGAAAGGCATTTCCTAAAAGAAGTGCCCTGTGTGAGAGGATGGGTTTGAGGAAATCCTTTGTGTGTGGCAGCAGAATCTCAGTGTTCCAACCATGTTCCAGCTCTGATGGAAAGTGATGGCAGCGAGTCTGGGAGGACTGAGGGGTCAATTGGCTCTGTCTGAACCCAGCTGGGATGGCAAGTGCTTAATCCTAAATCAATCTCCCTTCATTGCCACGGAGAAATGCAAATAAAGCGTGATTACAGCTTTCCTCTTGCAGGCGAGAGGTGAGGCTTCAGAAAAGTTGCAGGAGTCAAAGGATTGATTTGTTGTGGAGGAGAGTTGGAGGAGACAGCAAATCAATTTACTGAAGCCAGAAGTTTGTGGGAGGGTCTGAGAGGACTTCTGGCTGGGGAGGACTAAGTTAAATGATGCCCAAAGTAAAATGATGTAGATAAAGGTGGACGTTTGTGAAATGAAAGGAAAGGATGTGGAATTAAATGCAGATCTAAAGCGGCAAACAAGCTGCTCTTGTGGTTGGGAATTTATGATAGAGGTAAATTAAAGAAGCCAATTGTTGGCAGAAAATTGCTTGAAGAGGTTTTATAATCTAGAGATAGAGTTGTAAGGACCGAGAGCAAGGGAAAGGAAAAATTCAAATTCAAATCTGTTTCTGGGAGGGAAACGTTGCCATTTTAAAAGTCCGATTTCTGGTGGAGATATAATATTAAACTTTTGTAAGGAGATAACTATTTAAGGCTTTGCTTGAGTGGTGTAATTTCCTTTAGAGCCAAGGAAATGATAAGATTTTTATGATAGGATTCTTACACACTAATTTTTGCTGAAATCAACTGGTTTCCCTAAAGCAAATATCAATGAAATCTCTACAGTAGACAATTCCTTTAAAGTAAGAGGTAAATGTAGGAAAAATGTGTAGAGAAGTAGAAAATTTACTTCCACAGAAGTTTTTTATCTGTTTTTTTAGTTTGTTTGTTTTTTAATAATGTGATATTGTATTTATATATCTATTTATATATTTATTTATATGTTTATAGATGTAATCTGAATGGCAGCTGAAATATGAACTCTGTGTTATTGGTGTTTTGTCTAGGAAAGATGAGTCTGTATTCTTTGTGTGATGAGTTGAGTTCAAGGAGAGAGAGGAATTTGTAACGTGTTTTGTTGAGTGTTAGGAATGAAAATATAATGTGGAAGTTTTCTATCTTTGTATTTACTGATTTTAGCCTTGCTAAGATTGTTTAAGAGACTAAAAATTCACATTTCCTTAAGAATTCCTATGAAAGAGAGATGCAAGATTGTGTGAAATTCCTCACTCTCAGGATTCAGGACAAGGCAGGATTAGGTCTGTTTGTCTTGCAGTTGATGTTTATCATACATATTTAACACAGAAAACAGTTTTGCATTTTTTATTTGATCTTCAGCTTTCCAGAAGTCTTCCTCCACCGCTGTTGATCTTTTGTCTCACGTCAGTGGTGTGATACGTGCTCATTTTGCTGTGTGTCACAAGCAGGTGGTTTTGAGGGAACTCTTTCATGTCACTTCCTTTGTCATGTCATTTACCACTTTTATTAATTATTTTAGCTGTGATTTTTGTATTTGCAGTGGTTAAATTTCCTTAGTATAATCAGTGTTTGTCTACAAAGGAGAACAAATGTCTTTTCATTCCCTGATTCAAAAGGTTTGTCTTTTTGGGCTCCTCAGTTAATACATTAATCAGCAGTGCCTCTGAGCACCCACTGACTGAGCAGCTGTGACATTTTCCTTCTTCTCATTCTCCTTTTTATTGCAACTCTTTGTTTGCTGGGGACACGCCATGTGCTGACAGTTGTGGGCTGTTGTCAGCACAGGTTCCTTGGGCTGGCTCTGGGGATCGTGCTGAGGGTTATTTGTGCATCAGGGCTGGACACGGCGATTTTGGAGGACATGAAAAGTTCATGATGTTCGGTTTTGAGTTCCACTTCGTTCATGCTGAGCAGCTCTCAGCTCCAGAGAGCACAGCCAGCCTGGCTGCACTGCCTGGAAAATTCCATTTAGTGCAGTCCACACGTGTTACACGGCCCCTTCCTTCTTCCCAACTGCTCCCTTTGAGATAAGCCTGCAAGGGTAAAGAAAGGAAAAATAGTATTTTTACCTTTGAATGCTGAGGCTTTTAGATATGTAGAGATATATCATAACATCTTTACATCCTTGTACTAAAGATGTTTTATCTTTATTTACATTGGAACAAAAATGAGAAGAATAAGGATTGTGGGACAAATCTTTACCTAGGTTGTTTCAATGTTTTGCTTGATTCCTCTCAGTGATTATGTTTCAATTCACACAAAATACAAAGATATACACAGTAATTTCACGATTATAAGCCGCACCTTTTTCATTGAAGAATCCAGCCTACCCTAGTAGTGCGGCTAATCATCAGGTGCGGTTTATTTATGGACAAATCCCAGTGAAATGCCAACCTGGAAGTGAGAGCCGGCCGGGGAGGGTGCCTGGGGCTGCCTTTAAAGGCTTGGCTGGTCTATGAAAACTGTTTGCAACTTGAGCACCTGACACCAAACCCTGTGCTGGTGCGATTCTGTTACTAACTCGTTACTTTGTCGCACATGGATCCTCGCTTAAAAAAAAAAAAAAAAAAAAGAAAAAAGGGCTTATATTCAGGTGCGACTTATATATGGACAAATCCCATGGTCTGCCTGGCTACCCGGATGTGCGGCCTATAATCAGGTGTGGCTTATAATTGTGAAATTACTGTACTTGAATTTAAAAGATCAAATAGTCTGTAAAAATAAAGAGTACAGACCCAAAATATTTTGGTGATTTTTTGGGATTTGATGCTTTGGGGTTTCGGTTGGTTTTTTGTTTGCTGTTTGTTCTCCATCATTGTTTCTTAAACCACTTGTTGCTGGAAAAGTAACTTGATGCAAGTTCAGGTCTTTCAGTTCAGTGAGTAATTCATGAGTTGTAGGAACTGGAATGAGAAAAACCAGAGCATAAACTGATAAGGTTTAAGGGTCACTGTCATGTAGATTGTGGAAATGTTTCATATTCCATAAGAAGAATTCCTGAAGAATTTCCACCAGGAGATTTAGTGCATTAATCCAGAGATAACAGAATGGTTTTTCATGGAACACACAGATCATAGGTATTAGAGATCATAGAAGACTTGCATAACAATCTTTATAAGTGAAATTATCTCCTGTCTGTTGTGTCTGGACAGAGTAACACACTTTTAGAAAAGTATTTCATGTAATAAAAGCAGTTACTATGCCTGATTTCACTGCCATGTGTTATTCCACTGAATGTGTGCTTAATCTAAGACAAGAATTCAGTGTAAAAGTTTATAAATCCAGTGATGGCCACATTCCATGGTTTTTGCTTTCATACATTCCAAATGTTTAATTGCAGATCTCTCATGTCAGATATGCAAATCCTTCACCTTGCATCAGAATGATGCCTTAAGGATTTTTATCTCATTAACTGTTTCTAAAATTCTCAAATTGTTCCTGGAATTTGTCATCTAGAAGAATGAAAGCAATTGCCCCAAAAAACAAATTGCCATTTTCCTTAACACCTATTAGAGCTCTGTAAAAACCAGCTGTGACAATATTGGCATTGTCTTCCTTAATCCACTAGGATGCATTTTTTTCTGCAGAACAAAGAGGGTGATTTAAAGTGAATTTTGGTTTTGTGAGTTCACTGTATGGTTTCATGTGCTGTGGGGGACACTCAGTGCTGGCCACCACAGGAGCAGGTGACCTCTGCCCAGAGCAGGGACAAATCACACAGGAAACAGAGGTGCTTCTTGTATTAAATATTTAACACCTAAATTTAACACTTAACATTTAAAGCCAACTCAATATCTGAGCCAAGGAGTCTTGTAACAATATCTAGAACATCTACATGTTATGTAGGTCAACCAGAGAAATAATTTTGTAATGTTATTATTTGCTATGTTTAGCTGAAAAAAAAAAATGTTATAAATTTATGATCTTTCTTGAAATAAAATGATTATTCTTTTGACAGCAAACTACAGCAAAACCTGTGACATCAAGGTAGAATCTTTCCTGTAACTTCAGAAGGAATTTCTAAAAATTATGAGAATGGATTTGGCATAACACAGGAGTGTGGGGGAAATGTGATGGGGCTCTGTGGGCAGCTGTGATGGCACTTTCCTGTTTGGAACAAGAGAAAGAATATTGGGATTGTTTTTCTTGGTGAGACACTGATGTGCAGAGCTGTCCAAGGGAAGGGGAGTTGAGGATGACAGGAACCAGTTTCTTGCTGGTGCAATACAAATTTTAATGGATTTTAGTATAAGAAAGCAGAGATTTGGGGCTCTATCCTGACCATGTGTAGAGTATCAAAAGCCCTGAGTGTTTTTCCCAAGCCCACAGGAATTCTTGGCTTCAGTGGGTGATGGATCCTCCTTGCACAGATGTTCCTGGAGGCAGCTGGAGCTGCTCTTTCCTCCCCTGACCCCTGGGGCTCCCACCTGCCTCCCCCTGCTCCCCTCTCTTTTACAAGTCACATTCTTCACCTCCAGTCTGAATTCTGCGCCATAGATTAGGATAGAGTTTGAATAATTTACTCAAAGTCATGATAAGGAGCAATGAAAGCATTTCCCAACATATTTCTTTATCTCCTGAGGGATTATTTATGGTTGGGGTGCTTGTTCTGGACATACTCCTGCCACCTGAAGAACAATCTGACTTTTTATTTTACTTCATATACTCACAGCTACAATATGTGCTAGAAAAATCAAATATACTTTGTAAGACGAATAGTCACAGCTGGGGATAAGGAATATAAATAGGATGACATCAAATGAAAAGAACTGATGATCCAACAAGGCTTCTATAGATCATGTTGTCTAATGTCAGGAGAATTGCAGATTAGTCTTGCTGCTCTTTATGAGTAAGCCTATTTATCAACTTTCTGGAAAAATCTAATTTAAGGTGGCACATTTTCCTTAGTTCTACCACACTTCAAAGCTGGATGGGTAGAGGCTGGTCAGCCATTCTCCCCTGGCTGTAATCAGAGTGTGGGATTTCCATTCAGCCTTTTCTCCAGCAGCCAAGTCCTCTCTACTCCTGCCTGACTCTGATAATGTAATTTTGGCTCACTTGATTAGTAAAAAAAACTAGGAAGCCTTAGCTTTTAACAACTTTATCCAATTCAGACTTAATGTTCAGAGAGAAAGAGCAATTTAAATTGCAAATGTTCTTTATAAGAAGCTGGATTTCTGTAAGGTGTGACTTAGTTTTGCCGTAGAGAAAGATGACAAGCCCTAAAAAAACCCCAAAAAATCCCCACATGTGGACAAGGTGGATCTGGGCAGGGGCTCTGCTGTTTTCCCTGAATATCCTAGAGAAAGAGAAACTATTCCTATGACAGGATATAGCAAGGAATGCGAATTTTAACAACTCTGGAGGAAATATGCAGGAATATAAAATTTGGTAGTTTTGCCACCATGTTCTACATTTTTAACACGATGCTTTATACCCGAGTCACAAAACGGATTTGTGTACATTTATATTCATTCTTTAAAAGCTAAGTAGAGCTCAGGCAAGTAAAACAAGCTGTTTGATATTATGTTTTTTTCCCTCCTTTCACTTGAAGTAAGAATACCTTAGCATCTAACGTCACATTAGTTTTATATATGTAAATACTTTCAAGCCAGAACGTGTACTGTAAGCATATTTTATCAGCTATTACCACTAAGATTTTTACATATATGAACTAAAAAAAGCTCAGTGTTTGTGAAATTTGAAGTAATTTTTTCCTCCTTTAGGATTATCTGAATTTGTGGGAAATCCTCTGTTCTTATGTCAGAAAGCTTTTAACTGTGCATTGATTAAGAATTTCTTGATCATATTTGAAATCTGGAAAACTTGCTTCAGTTGATAGCAATGATATGCAAGATAAAACAGAAGGATAGCACAGTTTCTGATTGTAACTTAAATGTAATAAAATCAATTGTGCAACAGTCTTCACTAGCATATTGCCACAGACACTTTTCTTAGGGATTTCAAAATGCTTCGACTCTTACAGGAAGATTTAGGATAAATCTGTATAATTCCTGTGCATGACATTTAGCAAAGACCAGGGCTGTGAATGCCACACCTGTTTGCTTTTAAGGCAAAAGCTTTCATGTGCAGAAAATAATGTTTCAATTAAACAAAAAAAAAAAGAAAAGAGAGAAGAAGGAGGTCATTTGACATTACTGCTCTGCATTCAGAATCGTGCAGAGGAAAAGAAAATTAGAGCAATTTCAATAAGCTGCTGACTTGGAGCTGAATAGACTCAAGCATTTGCATCACCTGTTGAAAAAAATTGATAAGCCACAATTTTAGTATCAAATTCCTGTATCAGCTGCAGACTTGGTGTCTCAGTCTCTTGTTTTTTTGCAACTTGCTGCTGCTGGTTACTGAACACCTGGATTTGTTCTCTGTTGTTCCCACTTTAACTTTGTCATCGTGTGGGTCTGAAATCTGCAATTCTCTCCTGGAATTTTAGTTGGGAAGATACTGAGTGAGATGGAAAATACAAATAGCAGGTGGAAAGGATTTCTACACCAGTGCAGTGACTTTGCTTTGTGCTTTGCCATGTGAACTGGATTTGATTTACAATTAAAAGTATATATATGTGCTTGTAAGATTAGTGAGCATTTTGATTTTTAATGCTACATACACTATCTGACATATCCCTTGGGATTCACAGGAAATCCTTTCTCCTTGCATAAAACCAACAAGATGCATTTACCCTAAAACTGCCCTTGAAATAGATACTTTTTCTAGTAGTATTTAGAATAATTTCTCCCTAATGATATCTCCTTTGTACTGCAATGCTTGATCATTGAATCCTGAAGTGCAGATTCGGTGTTTTTTTTTTTTGCTTATGGTTGGGTTTCTTTACAGAGCCACTAAGAAAAAGCATTTGCCCGGTGAAGATTCACCATGTAGGGATGGATTTGGCTGCTCTATACAGAGCATTGTTCTTCTGTGGGTGACCTCCTTGTGCAGAATGATAGTTTTATTCTTCTCTACATCATTATGTTTGCTGTACAAAAATCCTGCTGTGCTACATCATAATAACATGTAATCTTCTTGCTCAGTTTAGCTGAGATTTAAGGAGCCGCTGTTCATGGAAGCAGTTTTCTAAAGTCTGATCTATAATTTACCAGAATCAACCAGGCAAAAGAGCAAGAGGCTTTAGAAGGGGGATACAGCCCTTAAAACTCTTAAATGAAGATTAGTTTAAAGTTTTACAATCCGGTATAGAACCATCTGGCAAATCTCATGCCGGGCTTTGCTAAACCTCTGAGCATTCCTGGTGTGCTGCACCCCGCACCCCTCACCCTGCCTTTATCTCCCAGCCCTCCTGCCCTGCATCCCTTTGCCCAGAGATGGATGGGAACAAAAGAGAGAAAGCATCAACCAAGGGTTGATTTCCCTGCAGGAATAGTGGGACAGCTGTGGGTGTGCTGCACCTCTGGAAATCACATCCTAGGATGGTTTTCTGCATCTCTCAAGAGGTTCTTTCAGGTAAAAGGTGCCTGTTGGCAGCACCATTGCAGACTTGCTGGGTTAATTTGTGAATTTTCAGTCCAAGGAATCTCCGGGAGGATGCAGAGCCACATCTCAGGGAATTTTGGTGCTTTCAGAGATGGAGCTGCTGTTGGTGCAGCAAAACAAAACTGTAGAAGTTGTCAGTGGTGATTCCAGGCTGCTGTTTTCTCTGGAAAGTTCATGGTTCCATCACTCCTAAATCACATATCAGGGCTCTAGTGGTTTCCTCACTGACCTCTCCACAAAGGGATTCTTATCTGTGTGTTTATTTGTGTTTCTGTCCTCTGGCAGAAGGCAGGCCTTTGTTTCTTGAACACAAAGCAAAAAGCTTCCCATAGGAATCCTTGAGGACATCTTCATTTCAGCTGTCCTGTGGCTGTGTTTATACATAAATATATGAATCTTGGGAATTCAGAGTGGAATAATTTGTTTTAGCAATCTGTTACATAAAATTATTGCCACTAAAATTAACCCTTGTGTTCACCTTTCACATGAAGGACCTTGGAAAGTTGAAGGAGAGGACTGCAGGAATCCAATTACCTGAAATCACCTTAGGGGCAGTGGGGAGCATTGTTAACAGAGATAATCTCCTCCTCAGGCTTACAGAGCTCCTCTGTCTCAGAGCAAAGGACAGTAAAATCAGCATATCTGATCTCCTGATTAAAATGCGCAACAGAAAAATAGCAAAGAGTTCACTTCCTCTTTAAAATGCAGCTTTTGGCAAACAGAAATTACCCCAAACAGATATAATTTCCAATCCCAACTATATTATGATAATGTAACATAGCCTTTTGCTGTTTGTTTCCTAAATTTCACTTCAAGCCATATAAGTGAAAGATTGTTTCATACAGAATTTTTTTTAACTTTGCTGCAAAGTGCAGGAGTGGGACTTTTGGAGTCAGACAATTTTAATGCTGCTGTAGCAGTTTCCTAAGAGAAAAATGCATGGTATTATCTTAGAATTTCAGTCTGCTTTTGCTACTCACAGCAATCAATAACCATTACAATTACTGGTGGTAGTATCTGCCTGGATAATTCCAGGGCTTTTCCAGAAATCAGAATAGGTAAAGCAAAGTTGTCGTGTTGCACCTTTTTTATTTTTCCTTTTTAACTCTAAGTCAAGATTTGCTTTGAAGAAAAGCAAAATACTCACCAATAGAGAAACAGGGTGGTAACATCTCACCAAATGAACAAATCTATTTAGCATTAGAATAAAACCTACTCAGTTTGAATTATCTCAGATGCACCAAAGATCTCCCCTCAGGTTTCAGAGTGAGGACCACTCTGAAGCATCCAGATCCATCATTCCATTAAAGACAAAAATGATATTTCACTTAAAAAACTTTCATAACCTTTAAAATCTGTTTTACAGTTCATTTTCTCTAGTAGGTTTTGGAAGGCTGGATATTACCTGTCAAGCTGTCAAAAGTAATTAGATGTTTGTTAACTTATTGCTCCTAATAAACAACAGGAAATATTCATGATGAATTTCATTTTTCCCTTAAAAAATATTTATTAACTGCTTTGATTAAATATTAAAGCTTTTTTTTTCTGTTACAACCAGACAAAAAATTCCAAATATCAGCAAAATATTTTGTGCAGAGTCCTTTTATAAACTGGTTATTATGCTGGACTTTATTGATTGCTAAACCATTGATCAGGGTAATTTCTAGGTGGTCAGGTGGAAGACAGATGGGACTGGCTGTATGATGGCTCAGCAAACCAAAACTTTTTTCATATTGAAAATACCTGTAAATTGGACCTGATGTAGGTAGACAGGACTGCCTGGCCTTGGGGAAGAGGTGAAATTATTGCATTTCCCAGAGGACAAAAGGGATCACTCAGATAAACGAAACTTTTCAGGATTTTATGTGGCTACTTAATTTTTATCTTTTTTTTTTTTTTCCCTTGCTCAGTGCCTGTACCACACTGCTGCCTGGATAGGCTGAGCTGGAACTGAGACTGGACAGAGCAGAAGGGATAAAATAGGAATTTATTGAAAAGATAAAACAAGAATTTATTGAAAGGATTCACTTTGGGCAGTGCAAGAGCCTGGCTGGGGTTGTACCCAAATCAAATCTCAGATGGATCTTGGTCACAAATTTTACACTTTCATAGGTTTTGGTTCATCCGCACATTGGGGTCAATTGTCCAACCACAGCCCCAGGCTATGAAGTCTCAGCTCCCTTTCCTTCACTGTTGTTTATGATTTTTGGGTACCAGTTGTCCTTGGTTCTCCAGCTAGAAAGGAATTGTTTTGTCAGTATCCTGTGAAGAGGACTCACAAACACCTAACATGAAGTTTCGGAGTTACACACCAAGCAGCAGAGATTCTGAAAAATATAAAAGCTAAAAGCCAAGGCATCAACAGCAGTGACACAGCGAGTCAGGCAATGATTTAGGGCAGAACATGTAGTGATTTAGAGCAGAATGTCTCCCTGAGCTCCAGCAGAGGGGGATCTCAGGAGGAGCTGGATGGTGCTGGGAGCAGGATCAGGTGCACCCCATGCTCGTGGGACAGCAGCTGGCTGTTACAGAATGACAGGGGGTTCCTCAGACATGGAATGAATCTCATTTTTTGCTCCAGCCAGGCTTGCCTGCCAGAGAAGCTGTAATGGGAGCATGTACAAGGGCTGAGGGAGCTCTAATGGCACTGCTGGAACCATAATCTCATATCCAGGATGAAATCATCCCATCCTTTATCTCATTACAAGCACAATTCTCTTCTGTGTGTGGAACTTAAATGTTGAGCTGAGGAAGTGGAGGTAACATAAACAAAAGATTCTGGGCACAGCCTGTTGTTTCTTCAGGGGAATTGGGGAATCTGCAGAAGGCTGTAGGAAGATGCTCCAAGTGAATGGAGGGGATAAATGCTTCCAAAAACTTCCCAGCTTTAGTAAGAGCTGCTTTATCTGTGCTGGAAGACAGAAGCTCCTGTGGGGATTGTCTCTCATTACCACATCTTTGTTTACAACAGAGGGAAGAGGGGTTGAGGACGAGTGCTGGTGTGATCCGCAGCAATGTGTGTGTCCCAGGCAGGGCTGGTTGAGGAGCTCTGTGCTCCAGGTGCACTCAGAGCTTGCACAGGGCACAGGGCTTGCCTCTGGGCACTGGGTCAGTTCCAGCTGTGTCCCCTGTGGGCTCACAGCCTGTGGGGAATGTGCTTGTTCACACTGCAAAGTGATCATACAAACATGATCACACAAACCCAGGCTGTCCATTGCAAACCAGAGCTGTGTGAGCAGAGCTGGCTCTGACAGCGCTGGGGATTTGGGCTGGGAGCCACAAAGATGTTTCCTGTGTCAGGAGAGTCTGCAGGGATGGAGGAGCTGCTGCTTGGTTTTGTTTCCAGGAGCAGCCAGCGGGAATCTGCACTATTTCCACTCTTCCGGTGCTGTCCCTATTTCCTGATATTTTATCAGAGTGGGGTCAGAGGATCTCTTTAGGGGGGCAACTTTAGGAAGTACAGTAATTTCACAACTATAAGGTGCACTTCCGGGTTGTCGGCAAATTTCCGAATGTCATCCATAAATAAGGTGCACTGGACTATAAGGCACACTTTTTTTTTTTTTGCAGCGAGGATCTGCGCACAACAAAGTAACGAATTAGTAACAGAATGGAGCGATTGCGGGGTTTACTGGCAGCTGCTCAATTTGCAAACATTTTTCACGGATCGGCGCAGCCTTTAAATGCAGCCCCAGGTGCCCTCCCTATGCTGTGGGCCCCGGCACTCACGGCTGCCGTGGGCTCACACTTCCGGGTTGGCAAATTTCCAAATTTTGTCCATTTATGAGGTGCACTGGATTATAAGGCGCATGTCCGTGTTTCGATCAAAATTTTAGTCAAAAGGGCAAGCCTTATAGTCATGAAATTACTGTAAATGGGGCCAGTCTAAATACAATTCAGCATTAGGTACTTTGTGTCTTCATTAAGCCACGTCTAAGATTTTAGAACATGGTTTCCAGTGTTACTCAAAGGCTTTAAGTGCTGTTCCACCTAAATGTACTTTTGCATCTGTTTTCCTTATATAATCATACACTTGTTTATTCATTTTTCTCTGTGCTCTCTGTGTGGACAAATGTATGAAAAACTGGTGTGAAATGCCAAGAAAAGTTATTTCTCAAGAAATAATGTGATTTTTAACGTCAGTTCCTGGCAGGCTGGCCCATGTGGAATTATTATGGTATCTTTAGCACCACAATTGATATGTTTAATAATTTTCATTGTGTGTTTGGGTCCCTTTGATGGCTGATGATTAAAGCAAGATTATAAGGTAGACTGCATTTGCTTTTGAACACATGAAAAGCACAACCTTCCCTTTCCAGATGCATTCATTTTAACTCTGTTTAGCATTCACTAAATCTGTGGTGATTTCTTTTTTCTTTTGAAATGCACTTATTCTTCTATTTCAAGAATGAATCATATTCCGTTGCTACCCCAAAATATAAGATAACAAAAAATGGTTAAAATTATTGCTTGTAATCTATTATTACAGCCAATCCAACCTGCCAAAACACAATTGCCATTTAATAAGATGGTTTTTTTAAAAGAAGTCCTGTGAATGCTCCATGCAAACTGAAGTTGCCCACAAATTCTGTATTTAAAAAAAAACAATGCTTCCTTTTATGCAGCCATAGTTTGTTGTAAATGACAAAAACAATCCAAGGGCATCTCTCTCCTTTTTTTTAATCAATCTTTCCAGTCTCCATGGGCATTTAGATCACTCTGATGTGGGACCTGGATAATGTGATGTTTGTATTAGATATTGTCAAAGGCAGTGCTCAAAGGGAAGTACATTAGACCTGCATTTCAGGAGGAGGAAAATCCTGGCACTATTTAAAAATATTTCAGCAGGAGATTTTTTTTTTTTCTAGTCTTGTGAATGCCACTGTTTCTGTTTTATGACAGAGCAAAAATTTAGGGGGAAAAGAAATATGAGACTTGTATCCTTTACAACAATGTGTAAAATTCTTCAGTGGGAGCACATATGGAGAAAATTTAAAGATGCCAACTTCCTTTTCAATGCTCCCAGTGAACAAAAATCTTATTCATTTATGATTGCAGTCGAGTAACTAGGTATTAATAAGTAATTGCAGGATGTTTTGGAATTGTAAAAAAAAGAAGCGTGAAGGATCAGAGGTCTTCTTCTTTGAAGACCACTTTAATCTATTTGATTTTATGGACTTTTGGTTTGGGGTGGTTGTTCTTAAAACATTCCAAGTAGTGGGAAGCTCTGAAGATTAAGGAAAGACAAGGGCTCTCATCTGCAAACATGGCTCCGCATCCAAATAAAGCAACTTTTAAAAGTGTTTCCTATAAATTCCTTTTTTGATTCATCCATTTAAGTTACACTGAACACAACACAACCTGGGCAGGAAACAGCAGAGGAACCAGAGTTGAGTTCCCTCTGGATTTCTGCTGCTGAACCTTACTCTGGTAGCAAATAATTGCATATTTTTGGCTGAATTTTTATCTGCACCTACAGATGAAAGTGTCTACCCTCACACCTTGAAAAATTCAGCAACTCTATAAAGTTAGGGAAAAAAAAAATTACCTACAGCCTATTCCAAATGTGTGCAGTCCTGATGCATCAATACATTATTGTATGGAATTTGTTTTATTCCCTTAAGGGAAATGAATGCTGAATGCTGACTGAAATACCATTGTCACATCTTTTCTCTCCCAAAAGCACACAAAAGAAGTGGGAAGGCCACAAACTCCTTTGAAAGAAACAGCCTTGGAGCCCTGGACTCAGCCACAGGTAGGCTGGAACTTTTCTGATCACTTTGTTCATGCAGTGGTGGTTTCTGTAAATATTCATGGAAATAACTTGCAAAGAAATGTTGCAACGAGTTGTTTGTGGCTCTTCTATCCGGTCAAAAATGGTTTGTTTTGGTTTTTGGTTGTCCAGAATGTTGGTGGTGTCCTTTGAGTTGAAAGCTGAGCTTTTTTCTGAGCAAGAAATGCATTGTCTTGCCTTCTGCTTGTGCTTCATATGTGCTTAAAAATTTGTGCAGAACTCGACAAAACAGAACTACTTTGGTAGTTTTATTGGTTTGTCTATAAACTGGGAGCATCTGGTGTAGAAATGAAATGGTGGATGTTTGTTATTTTGAGAGATCAACCTTTTGCTTCATGAGGACTTAACCAGGAATGAAGCAATAATTAATCATGCAAAAAGCCATAAAGAAACATGGATATTAATATGCAATTTTTTCTTAACACAGAATGGGTTTGAATGGCTTGTAGTTGAGCAAATTGTTTATTATAAATGTTTTATGTGCAGGATTTCAGAGCCATTATTGCTGTTTATTATCTTTGTATGAGTGCACTGTACTGCACATGGAATATGTGATTTCAGAGGTGATGTGAGGGAATGAAAGACGCAGAGAAATATGAAATCATAGAAGTTGGGTTTGCTCTAGGGGTCTTTACTCCCCAAACTTGTGGCAAATATGATATAGGAATTTAGACGTAGAAATGAAATGAAATCTGTTCCTGCCTGAGTGCATTTCCCTTTGCTGGGTGCAATGCTGGCTGTGCAGGTTTCCAGAGGACAGTCTGTACAGAAGATTAAAACACAGGAGCTCTCAACTAATGAACCCTGTAATGTGGTGTTTACATTTATCCATGCCGTGAGGAGATATTCATCTGTAAATCTGCAATCCTTGTGCTGCAGGGAAGTCTCTGAGCTGCTCTCCCAAGGGTTTTCCTTCCCAAACCAAAGCTCCCAGGTGCAGAGCTGTCCTTATCCCCGTGGCCAAACCTCCCCAGTCCTCCATGCAGGCACCTGCTAATCACAGCAGTTAAGGCTCATCGATCTGTGTGTGCAATCAATGATGTTTGTGTGCAGTCCTGCGGGGCTGCCTGGGCTCCTGTCACTGGCAGAATTAACCCCTGGTGTGCAGGAGCAAACTGGAGGAGTGGGGCTGGTTCCAGCAGTGATGGAGCACTGGGAGCTGATGGGCTCCTCCTGTGTCCATTTCCTCACCAGGACCTGGGGTTGTGATTTACCAAAACCTGAGAATCGGTCTAACACCGATACTCAACTGTGACAGCCAAAAGACTCTCTAACAATTTAAAGTTACAAAGTGTGTGTTTATTCAGAGCTGGGCAGCAGAGTGGAGTAACTCTCTAATACACACTGCAAAATTACAGGTGATCACAGAGTCTTTTTATTGACAAAAGGATCAAGCAAATACATATTCATGATAATCCATCCTCACTTCCTATGGTAATTAGCTTGAATGGCAATTAAGCAGCGTGGTTGGCTTCTTGAATTAAGTCTGGGGTCGTTTTTGTGGAGAGGGGTCTGAAAAGGAGGAAGTAAGGCGAGTCTTCCTCGCCCTGAACTCTCGACCTTTTCTATCAATGACAATACAAATGGCTTTTGGGGCACGTCCAGTTTCCAAAGAATGAGTTTCTGGTTGAAATTGTTTGTGTTCTTTGTATCTACCAGTTTCATCCTTTCCCATTGCAAGCACAGCTGAGCAATCATAAATTGACAGGCAACCGATTATTTAGTTTCAGGTAACTATCTCAAGCCCAGTTTCTTCTAACTTTTAACTAAAATCCTAATTTCTTTGAGATTAGTGTTGCAGTTGAGTTTGGGCTCTTTGGGAGGACTTTGTCTCCAGAGGTGAGAGAGGAGTTGTTGAAGCAGCTTGATCCTTTGGTTGGCGTTTAGGGATGCACTGGTGGGTGACGGAGGTGAATTTTGCAGCCACTTTTCTCTGCTGGTTTGTGTGATTGTTGCCAGCAGTCCTGTTGAAGAAATATTCTGTTGCACTGCGCCAGGATGGGAATCCTTGTTCTTGCGGGACCATCCCCATGTTGTTTGATTGCTTCTGAAAGCTGCATTTGCCACAGCTTTATTTAATAGCCACAAAGATTAAAATTCATGAAATATTTTTGTCATTCCTATTACTTCTTTACTAAAAAAATAGTCTGTTTTCTAAAAAAAAAAAGCATACAAAGAAGCTAACACTAATAAGCCCTTTTATTTCTTGGAGAGAAGAAATGTAATCAACAAAATCAAAAACTGCTGGAACCATTATTGTAGCAGAAAATTAAATTAGTTGTTAATTCTTTCATGGATGTAATTCTGGCCACTGCAAATCCCTCCTTAGGTATTTTGTATAAAGTGAGTAAAAATTCATGGCATGGATAAAAGCTTTGTCTATTTTATGAGCAACAGGCAAATGATCCAAATGGTGCTCATAAAGCAAATGGTTCCCAACTCTAAAAGGAGGAGAAATGTATTTAAAAGCTGCTGGAATGAACCATGAGTAAAGCCAATTCCTCTGTACAAAAAGGTGTTACTTCCATGAAAGTTTTTTGAATCCCCCCTCCACCACGCACAAGGGAGAGATTCACTACTTGTGTCTTCTTAATAATAAAAATAAAAACATTCATTTAGCGTGCTCGGGCTGAGAGCTGCTGTGGGATGAGTTGCGGCAGCAGAGAGAGAATGGAGCAGGGCTTGTGTGCAGGGCCAAGGGGCAGTGAGGCAGAAAGAGCCACATCTGGCCCTGGGACCAGCAGGGGAGAGGCTGGTGCCCAGCAGAGCAGGGCAACTTCACTCTGAGCTTACAGCTGGGGCAGCAGGGAATGGGATCTGTGTGCCCAAAGAGAGATTGCTGGATTGGGTTCTGTGTGCACAGGGAGGGATCCTGCAATGGGATCTGTGTGCCCAGGGAGGGATCCTGGAATGGGATCTGTGTGCACAGATAGGAATTCTGGAACGGGATCTGTGTGCACAGGGAGGGATTCTGGAAAGGGATCTGTGTGCCCAGACAGGGATTCCTGCTGCCAGTGCTGCCAGGGCTCCCACTCACCCTCTTGGCTCAAGGTTGGATCTTGGAAGCAGCCAGGTTTTGCTGGGAATTTTGAAACAGCTCTCCAATTAGATAAAATAAATAAATAAATGAATAAATGAATAAATAGATTAGAGAGAGAGAGAGAAAGAAGAGCTGTGGTGCTCTGTCAGGCTCATTTCTTCTTCTGTGTGCTGGGCTTTTATTATTGGTTTTACAGCTGTGTTTTTTAGGGTTGTTGCTGTGGTTTAATAAGTTCACAGAGCAGTATGACATTGACATTGCAGGAATTATTTTTTTCATGGCCATGCTTTTTAACTTGTAGTTTTCTACATCTCTTTCTGTGAACTCAGTGAATGGAAACTGATGTTGCTGCCTGGAAAGTAAAGTATGAGAGACTCATTCTGATAAATTTGGGACAAGACCTTTGCAGATAAGGAACATGTGTGGGAGTAGTTGCCCAAATAGACTTGTCATTGGTTTACAAGCTTTATTTAAATGCTAAATACCATGTATTCCTGTGGTTGTGTTTTTTGCTGCTTTGCCTGATTAAACATTTAGCTGATAAACGCTGTCAAGGCTGTTCAGAGCTACTGCAGATTATGTATTTATAGCCTCTAAATTTACAGTCCATTATAAACAGGACAATTTAAAATCAAAGTAATCTGTGATTGTTTAAATTTTTGGCGTTGCTGGTGCTGAATTTCGTGTGGCAGTGACAAAAAAGAATATTGGTCACCATGGTTCTGAATCAGAAGCAAATTGTTCTCCCAGACTTTGGCAGGGTGGGATTGGTCTCTTCTCCCAGGACGAGAGGAAATGGCCCAAAGGTTTGCCAAGGTTTAGATGAAATGAGGAAAAACTTCCCTGAAATCACTTGAATCAGGCTCCCAGGGAGATGGTGGAATCACCATCTTCAAACCTCCAGGATTCCATCATCATGGGAAGATGAATCTAGAGAGAGACAATGGGGATTGACCTCCTCTCACTGAAAAGGAGCAATGCTGAGGTTTCAACTGCAGAAGTGACAAACACTGAGGTTTGCCAGCATGACAGGTACAACAAAACTCCCACTCTTCACTTGCAGAATATTTTGGATTTAATTTTTTTCTGGTGACTCCTACATCACTGTCTTTTATTTGTCTCTCTGAAATACTTCATACAAGTGGTTCCTAGAGGTGTTCAAGGGGATAAAATATGAGAAGGTGACGTTAGTGCTGCAGCTTCTTATTTGTTTATTAATTACAAGAACTCCAAGTGCTTTTAGGCACTGAAGATAATGGCTAAAAAGCCAGGATACAGCTGCATTAATCTTCCTGGCCCAAATGTAGCATAATTACTTTAATGAACACGTTAATTTATCCAGGCTCCTCATGCTCTTCCTCCTTCACAGTTCATGCTGTCAGTGGAAACAGAGACAATGATGACCCTCTCCTCAAAGTTCTCTGGGAGGCTTGGGTGTCTGTGGAGGATGATTTGCACATTCACGTGTTAAAATAAACTCTACTCACACCACCAAAGCTTTATTACTTTATTTTAGGTGGGGCATTCCACAGCATCACCAGCAGGAGCAACAAGACCCAGGCCAAATGCAACCATTTGTGTCTCAAAAGCTGAAGAGGATTCTTCTGAATCCATAGTTTGATTTTCTCTATGTGTGCGGAGCACAGTCCATTTTTATTTTATTTATTTTTTTTTTAGGAAAATTACTTTTTCTAGAAAGGCAAAACCACTCAGACTCAAACCTAATTAGAAATGATAGAGTGTAGGGGTTTTTTTTGCTCAGTTTTAAAGAATCACTTTATAATCTTGGAACAGTGGATAACAACATCACTAATCCAATATTTTAGCAGTAAATACGTTTGATGATGGGAATTGCTACACTAATCTTATATCCCTCCACAGTATAGTTAAGAAATCCACAGGGGTTTTTACTAATCAGTTTTTGTAAAGTAAATCAAGTCATGTAATTCTCATTGCCTCCAAATGCCCAGTGATGCAGGCACAGCCACATGCAGCTCTTTTTGTTCTTTTCCTTGGTTCTGAACCCAAATCTGCAGCCAGGCTTTCCCCTGAGCATTTCTGGGCAGAAAAGTCTCCAAGCACCCTCTGACAGAGAGGTCTCGTTAGAGGAGCTGGCAATTCACCTTGCTCCCCTCACCTCCTGCTCACAGCAAAAAGCTGCCAATGATAAATAGAATCCAACCACATTTGCTCCTCCACTTCTGATAAATATGCTTGGAGGTACTTATTTAGACACTCATTTTATTGACAAGTGAGATATATTGCAATATGGCTTGTGGTTTGATCTGGGCTTTAAAAACATTCCAAATTAAAATAGGTTGCTTTTTTTTGGTTTTTTTTTTATTTTTAATTATAAAAAGAGGGATTTAAATTAAAAATAAATATTAGCAACTGTGGTTAAATATTTGGAGAGAAGCAATTAATAAGAGTTCTGTGCATATTTTGTTCCCACAGTTCATGGTTATTGAATTATTGTTCATGGAGTCCTGGTGTGCTCTGTTTGCTTAGGTCACAGCTTGAGCCTTTAGGACTCAAAACCAGTCAAAGTCAGAGTGAAAACAAAGCTTTATTCCTGGTTTGGTGTCTTCAGTAAAAACTAGCCACTAAACAGATTTATACAGTCTATTCACACCCAGGTTATATTCAGCATTTAGCATCTGTGTGCTTAAAATATTCCCATTTTATTTGCTGCCTTGGTAAAATCAAATATTCCTTGAATATATTTCCTAGTTAATGGAACTTCAATTGTAATCCTGAGTGCTAACACAAAAGACTTGGTAAAATTAAAAAACCCCACAGTAATAAAAGACCAGATCAGAGTAGAAGGTGTGGGGATCCAAAGTGCAGTTAGAATTGCCTAAAAAAACACCTGAAGTGTTTTTGGAGCACTCCAGTCTTTAAAACTTGATACTTTACCTCTTCAAATGGAGCCTCCCAAACCTGAAGCCAACTGGAAGCAGCCAACTGCTTTGGTGTGATCTGAGTATCTGCAGGAATGAAATAACATTTTATTAAGAAACTTAAGAGAAAATGCTCTGATTACTCCTGATCTCCTGAAGAAATAATGTCTCCAGAAATCAGGGTGCACTTCTGGGAGGTGACTCCTTTGAAAGGGACATTAACAATTTCTTGGCTGTTGATAGTTTCCCCTGGTTCCAGTTAATGTGGAATAGAACACCAGCAACTCATCACACATAAACCAGTCACCAGCCTGCAGGAGGCCACTGGGAGTATTCAACTGTAAAATAAAAAAGGTAATTGCAGGAAGTTTGCAAATAAAATCCTAATTCTAATTAAATCAAGATTTACTCTGCAGCAGAGCAGAGTGGCTGAGATTACCTAGCCAACAGGAAGAACTCTATTTGTGTTAATCTAGTAGATTTCAGACAGACTTTACACATATATAAAATGCTTTTTCAAGATTCGGTTTTGCATGGCAGTGGAGGCCAGTGGCTGAAAAGTCACTCAGAGAAAACAAGGACAAAAAGAAGCAGGCTCACAGAGCTGTGAGCACTGAATTCACTATTGATTTCAGCAGGGGAGACTTACAAAAGCAGAAAATAATTCCCATTTCATTTATCTGTCTGTTTTCCAGCCCAGCTCGTGATTCTGTGATAAAAATCTTCTCAATGTGAGCCAGTCCAGAGCTCTCTCATGAGTTAATTAAGAGCAGCCAGGCCTCCCCAGGCAGTTTTGGGGGAGCTCTGGGGGGCTGCTGTGCCCATCCCTGTCCCACTGCTCCCTGTGCTCCCACAGCCCAAATGTCACAACTGCAACATGCAAAACCAGCCTCAGGTCCTCCTTGAAATACTGAAATCGTTTCTAAGTCATTTACTTTTTAGAATATCTTTTCCTTTTTTGTCCGCTGTGGCAGTGATGCTGTCTGCCTAATTCCTTTGGCTCACACTGTTAAATCTTCTCTTTCCTCTTGCTTCTGATGTGTCAGAGCTGCTTCTACAGACTGCAAAGAGCAAAGAATTGGTGGGAGGAGCAGGGAACTCGTCTCTAGAGCATCACCTGCCCCCTCAGCCCAGTGTGCAAGCAGACAGGTAACCCCAAAGCTGTCAGTGTGCCTGGGGCTGCACAGAGCCTGGACAGCTCTTGTCCTTTTCCTCAGGCTGGGTGGGAGGAGATGGGCTGAGCAGTGGAACATGCAGTGCCAATGTTTAACAAGGGCAGGCAGACAGCTGCTCCTTCCTCTTTGGACATGCACGAGGCCCTGCCAGTGTCTGAGCAAATCTGCTTCAGACAACACAGGTGAGGTCTGGCAGGGGCTCAGTTCTCCATGGGGATGCTCAGGATCCTTTCCTCCTCACAGGATTTCACTGGCATCACCCCCTTTTGGAGAGGGAGCAGAGACATCTCCTCATTTAGGGGAAAACTCCCAGTATCAGAACCACTGAGTGTCATTGGAGTGAAACTGTGAGCTGTGCTCAGCTTGCACAGATCTTCAGATGGGATACATGTTATAAGTGCATGGCATATTGTTGGCTTTTTGAAAATATTGGGATAAATGCTATATGTATTATGATAAAATAGCTTTTCTGTATGAATATAAACTTATTTTCTTCTAATAGCAAAAGTTAGACATAAGTTTTTTAGAGTTAGTATGATTAAACTACCCTCTTAGTTGAAATAACAGCCTGTGAACATGTAATAAAAACCCTGCAGCTAACACAACAATTATCAACACTCACCAGCTGCAAAAAACCAAGACCACCACCCAAATTAAAAAGTAATAAGAAAAGAATTAAAACCACAAGCCAAGAAACACACGTGCTCTACAAAGGCAGACCCAAGGAGTAGCCATGCTAAACAGTTGCCAAAAAAAGTTAAAGTATACATAAAGGACTATAAATATACAAGAAATTAATGTATTGTAAAATGTAAAGAGCCATTCCCCAAGCAGCCCTATGCTCTTAGCAGCTTGCCAAACACCCCGCCCTTTTAACACATTGCTTAATGTTTTTCTCCTATTGTCTTTTTATTAAACCTTTTAAGTTTTACCAAGACAGTAAAACGTGTTTTTTACAAACATAAATGATCTGTGGTCCCTAATTGATCATAAATAATCTGAGAGGTCCCTCAGACACACTAGAACACAGTGCAAAGGAGGCAGGAGCTGTGCACAAATCCATCCCTTCACTGCTCCACCAGCACTGGGATTTGTGCAGCTGGGATGAGAGGAGCAGCTTGAAAACCCTTGGAAAACATGAGCGTAATAAAAGCTCTCTGGGGCTCTGTTTTAAATCTTAAAAACAGTATTGGCTTCCATGCCGATCTTTGCATGGAGAGTGTTTGAGGGAAAGCTTTTGGAAGTTTTGGGTTGTCAGCTCTTAGTTGATCTTTCCCACAGGAAACCTGTAACCATCTTTTTCTGGTGGTGGTGTTTGTGTTTGGTTGAGTTTTTTTTAATTGTAAACTTGTCCAGTGTTTAGTAAGAACATTATATCTTAATTCCTGATGAATTAGTGGCACAAATTTTTGTTCTGGATAGCAACCAGAGCCATAAAATCTTCCCAGGCAATAACAGCAGGAGGCACCGGGTGTATTGTGAGCTCTTCACCTGCAGAGCTTCACTCCAGTTGTGATTCTGTAAAATTCTAAATATTTTACTATTGGTCACAAAGGAAGGAGGCTGAAGACCAGTGTCAGGGGACAAATTATTCATAAATGCCATAAAGGCTCCCAGTCTTCAGTGTTGAAAAGAGACTTTGCCTGAATTTAGCTAACTGAAATGTGGGATTTCAGCAACTCATTAATTTATATTATTGTTTTGTGTCTGTAGTGGAGATGGTGGCTCTGGGTTGCCAGGCTGCTCACCCTCTCTGGCAGCTCCTCATCTGCGATATCAGTTGTTTTTCTTGAAGGATATTTTATGGTCTGATTAATTTTTTGGCTGAAAATTGTTGTATATAAAGCAGATATGCTCCGAATTGGTGCCCCAGTGCCTATAAGGTAATGGGCATTGTGGACTCATTCAATCCCAAATGAGATTAACACCACTGCTCTCTCCATCTGCCTTTGAGAAAGAATCCAATAAACAGCGAGGGGAGATTATCAGAGTCAGATTTGAGAGAGTTTTAGTTCCTGCAAGGAGACAGGGACCTGTCAGGGGGTGCAGGTGCTGCTGGGCCACTCTGGCTGAGTCCTTTTAGCCCAGGACATTAAATTTTAAATGGACATTTCTCACTCCTCAGGCCATGCCTCATGAGATCACTGGGCAGCAAAGCTTCACAGGGCTTCTTGCTGAGATTTTATTGGTTTTCTTCACCTAAAAGAGATTTCAAAACACAGAAGTGGTGAAAAATGAATGGTGCTGTGGAGACTTTTCCTGTTCTGGCAGCTTTTGGGTGCAGATTGAGATGCTGAGCTGGGAGTGTCAGAGTCCAGCCTGGCCACAAAGCTCCTGTCCCTGTCCCCTGATCTGCACCCAGATGTGCAGGGCCATGGTGAGCCCTCTCACAATTAATTCAACTAATGAGATCTTCCTCCAGATCTCTTTTTCTTCGTGCTGTTCCATTTCATATTTGTGCAGAGCAGCAGCAGTTACTGATTTTCCGGCTGGAGGAGTTCCAGCAATTTCTGTCCCTCTGAGCCTGCCTCTGTCCCTGTCCAAGAGCACAGGTGTGTGCTGCAGTTGGTGACAAATCACAGTGAGTCCCAAAAAGATGGTGGCCTTCCATTGCCACTGAAATGCTGTTTTCAGCCTCTGTTCTTCCTGCTTGGAACTGAAAGACACAGATGAACAGCAGAATCTATGTGCCAACTCAAAATACACTTAAAATAGATTTTTATAATACAGTGTTTGTCTTTTCTTAGAAAATAGAATTATTTTGTTTGGCAGCTAACTCTGCCTTGCAGAAGGAAGGGAGTTTTTTGGTGTATATCATTCTTCCTAAGGATGAAATTCTTCATTTGGAAGGCTCCTGCAGAATTCTTCCTTGCTTTTATAAATACAAACTGGTTTTTGATGGAATTTTACAAACTGGTTCTAACGGAGTTATTTATTAAGGTGCATTAGGGACAAGGATGCTAGGCTCCAGACAGTAGGTGTTGGTGCTGCTGTATTTTGGAAAATGATCAGCAAAACTTTACACTTTGGCTTTGTTTTGAAAAGCCTTTCTGCTTCCCCAAATACCACAATTAATGTGGTGCACTGTGCTGCTCCTCTAACTCGAACAGATACCAGAAGATTCCCAGACTCAGGAAAGAATTAATGTTGCAAACAGTCTGACAGTGGTTGCTGTTTGCAGTAGAATTCATCATCCCTGAAAAGATGTATATTCCACTGCTTTGTTTTGAAATCCATAAATTTGCACAGTGCTTTGTAATGCCCTGAATTTCACTATATATCTGCAGTACAGATGGTGCAAACTACCAAGCCAGGCATAAATTGCACTTTGTTTTATTTGTCATGCCCTCTCTTTGTGCTGCTGCTCTCCCTCAGGATTTTATTCTAAATTCCTCTTTGCTCTTCAGCAGAGATTCACATAAATACTCTTGTGGAAACTTCCTCTGCCAGGGTGCCCCAGTCATTGCCATGAACAGGATTGGTTCTAGGTGCTTATTTTAAGTTAAATATTTTCAGGGCAATATCCTAATCTGAAGTGCTATTAGCAGATTAATTAATTACTTATCAGCAAAGTATTTGCGCTGTGGGGACATTTCCAGTGCTGGGTTATTTATCTGATAATATATCATATTTATATTCTACTTTCTGAATTCCTAGAGTTATTTCCCAATAAGAAAACCTGATTTTTACAGTGATCCTCTGTCAAGAACATGTTAAAATTTTCTCCTTCCCAAGTTTCATTTTTGGATTTTAGGGATTATTTCACAGAATCAGTTAGGTTGGAGAAGATTTTACACTCATCAAGTCCAAGATCCATGAAATCTTTGCCATCCACAGTGGATTCTTGTTTTATCTGTGCTGTTTTGGTTTCCCTGCCTGGGAGGTGCTGCAGGAGGCAGTCAGGTCTCAGTAAGAACAAGGCTCTTGGCTCTTTTGAATTCTACTTTATTTTCTTTAACTGCTTTCATACTTGTGCCTAACAAACAGATCTCTGTCTATTTAAGTGAGGATGCTTTATGATCTGCTTCATTCTCTCTATTTCAGAATTTACAGGTGTTGTGACTTGGAAACATCTGAACATTTTTCATTTTTTTTTTCTGTGAGGAGAAGCAGTGTGAGAGGGAAGAGTTTGCTTTCTCTTTTCAGAACACAGTTAAAACACTCAGCTTCTGGGCTTGGCAGTTTTACAGCAACTTGATAAAATAAAAATAATCGTGCCATCACTATTTTATCTCCCTCCTTTCAGATGTGCTTCCTTCAGAATTGCTTCTTCCTTTCATATTTGTGGCACTGTGCTCAGCAGCGTGGCAGGCTGTTCACAAGCTCTGCCAAGCTGAGGATTTGAGAGAAAGTAAACAACTCAGTTGGAAACACGGAGAGCAGGAGTTGTGGAGACTCTCAGAAGCAGAGATATGCTGCTGGATTATACAAGAGTTCACCTAATGGAAAAATGCTGTTTTCCCCTTCCAAGGAATGAATCTCTCTTGCTGGCCATTGTGAAATTAGCCAGCCATGCCCAGCGCTCTGTGCAGGCAACTTCTCTATCAAGTTGTTTTGTAGCACTCATCCTGACTGAGGGAAAAAAATCCCAAAAACCAAAAAGAGAATTTTTGGCCTTCAGTTAGAAGATAAAACAATATTTATAAGGAATAAAGGCACATGCTAGAACCACCTAGAGAGATCTGACAGAAGGAGCTGGGAAATTCCCCAGGGAGCTGAAAGAGGGGCAGTAACTGAAAGAGTCTTTTCTTTATGTAAAAAAGTTTTTTCTTTGCATATTCCTCAAATATTGCTTTACTTGCCAGTGATATTTATTCTGTCAGCTACGAATCCATTAGTGATGCTTTACTCCAGCAGATTTTAGTTTTTGTAAACAGGGGTGATTAAACTCAGCAGCTTCTCCAGTAATTTGTGTATCACTCCTACCCTCACCAAACAGCACTGAGATGAAAGACAATCCTTAATTACCTTCCTAGAGAGGAGGTGGGGCTTAGCTATTAAGAAACATCTTAAAAACATTGTCTAGTGCAGCTTTCCTCAGGAATAAGAATTGCTGTTGGAGCATTTCCCTCCTCCTGCCTCTGCTGTGCTG
>VRYO01002184.1:21167828-21179795 GCA_009812075.1 Sialia sialis
TCTACCCGGCTACCTGGATGTGCGGCTTATAATTGTGAAATTACTGTAATTCTCTTTCCACATCTCCACAATATGGGAGAGATGAAGCTGAGATTAAACCCTAAAATTATTATTTTTTGTTTTTAAGTTCATCCTTAGGTTTGTGAGACATCTATATTAGTTTAAGGGGCTGCAGGTAACTGATGCTGTGTATTTTGCTGAATTAATTCATCCCTCTTGGAAGCACACTTCAGGTCTTCAGGGATAATTTTTCTCTGAAAGACCTTAACAGATATTTCCACCATTTTTTTCCAGTGGTATCTCATTCTCAGGATGACACTGTACATTTAACATAGTGCAGATCACTTGCACTCAGATATCAGAATTATTTGACAGCATGGCTGAAATAAGTAGCTGTTACACTTCACAACTTTTTGAAAGGGAAAATTCCTGTTCCACTTTTGTATTGTCTTGAGAGATGATTTTTTTTTCTTTTTAATAGAGCCAGCCATTAAAAATATATCTTAAACATATTTTAATAACTACCAAAACACTTATGGTGCTTATTCAGTAATCTTCCTTCTCCAAATGAACCCAACTCCCTTGGAAGGGAAGGGTGGCAGTCAGGTTGGCAAGGATAGAGTGCAGAATGCAGAATTCAGAGTACAGAGCAGCTTTGTGATGCTGTAGCAGGAGCAGGGCAAACCTGTACTGGTATGAGGGAGCACACAAACCAAAGAATGCAGCAGAAGACCAAACAAAAAAAGGCTGCAGAAAATAAATGCTTCTGAATTAGTCTGTTTAGCCATGATAGATGCCTTGTCAAGCTGCTGCACCTAAAAGCTAAATACATGGGTTGGAGAGAAGGAAAAAAGCCAATTGAAGAAAATCAATCATTGGGGTGTAGGCTATTAAATGTTGACAAGTGGTAAAGGCTGGTTATACTGCTCTAAAACTTTGGGGGATAACAAAACACCTTTGAGTAAACTTAGAGTCTTTAAATCAAAAAGGAAAGTTTGCTGGTTTTCTTCATGGCATGGTGTGTCGGGGGCCAGTGTTCTCAGACTGTTACACAGTGTGAAATTTCTGCTTCACTCAGTTCTTTATATTTCTGACCTTGAGATCTGGATCATTACAGTCCATGCCCCTGAAGAACTGCAGAGTTCAGAACAGGCTGAGCTTCTCTAACAATAAAAAATCTGATTTTTTTTTTTTTTTTTTGTTAAAAAATTTAGTTAATAATGTTAAAGTAAATGGAAGTCAGGTAGGTGATTAATTTCATTCTGTAGGGAGCAGTGCACAGAAAGACCACACAACTTCTCCGTTTGGTTTTTCTTCTGCAGCCAAAGAAATTGCCACACAATTGCATGCAAATGCAAACTGAAGTCCTAAGGAGACAACGTTTCAGACTCCTTGGAATTGCTTTCTTAAAACAACAAAGCTTCCATTGATTTCTACTTCCCCAATATGTTTTAGACTGTGAGGTTTAAATTGTTTAAATTTATCAAGAAAAGCAGGAGAACACGCTGGGTGTGTTAACAGGGCTCCAGTTGCTGCTTCCTTCCTATCGATCTGCTGGGTTATTTGGGGGTTCAGCCTCCTCCCAGGGGCTGGGGACTGATGAGCAGCGTGTGAAAAACACGTTTTACTGTTTGATGAAATTTAAAAGGTTTAATAAAAAGATAATTGGAGATAAAGTAAAGGGTTAAAATGTTTGGGTGTTTGGTAACTTGTTAAGACTACCTGGTTGTTTTGGGAATGTTTTTTCAAATACGTTTTGCAATACATTAGTTTGTTGCATATTTATAGTTGTTTATGCATAATTACATTTTTTTGGGGGACCTGTTTAGCATGACTGCTTTTTGGGTTTGTTTTTATAGAGTATGTGTATTTTTGGTTTGTGGTTTTAATTTTTTTTTAATTATTTTTTAATTTGGTTGGTGGGTTTGGCTTTTTGTAGCTGGTGAGTGTTGATAATTGTTGTGTCAATTGTAGGGTTTTTATTGCACGCTTACAGGCTGTCATTTTAACTAAGTGGGTAGTTTAAGTATAGTATTTTTTAAAAACTTTTGTTTAACTTTTGTTATTAGAAGAAAAGAAAAAAGCTTATATTCATACAGAAAAGCTATTTTAACGTTATACATAAAGCATTTATTTGAGTATTTGCAAAAAGCCAACAATATGTTATGCACTTATAGCAACCATTTGTTGGGTGAAGGAAAAGGAGCTAGTGGCCAAATTTAAGTGTGACAGTGTTGTCAGTGCCATTTCTTACACCAGTCAGTGCTGGAATAAACCAAGGAATAAACCTGGAATAAACCAAGGGTTGCTGGGTGATGAGCAGTAGTCATCACTCAGAGGTTTCACTCACTGCATCTGCCAGGAAGAAGCAGGAAAACAAAAAGCAAAAGCCTGGTGTGTCTACCCCTGGCTGTTGGTGAGTTTTTCAAAGAGATGATTTCATCTCCCTTGTCATTTGTGTCCTGGGCTGTTTTTCCTCTGAGATGCTGTGCTGGGGTACGGTGAAACATCTGAGCCTTTGGCACAGGATTGTGCTGAACAGAGCAGCAGCTCTGGGATCCTTGAAGGAAACTGCTCTGGGTCCCTTCTGAGGCGTTCTGATCCTTGGGTCAGCTTTTACAAGGCAGGGGCAGGTGGGTGTAAAAAGTACTTGCTTAAATAATGACTTTGGTATTCTTCTGAAAGTCCTTCTGGCAGGGTGTTTACCTCAGAGTTAGCCACAGTTGCCTGACACAAAGAAGAAATTGCCTCCAAATAAAAGCCTGCTGGAAATGATCAATCTTCCATAGCAGCAGTGAGCTACTGGAACAGAGAGCAAAAATTTGTATTGTGTGTTCTATGGCCTATTAGTGACTCGTAGGCATGGCTGCAGAGGAGTCAAGGCTCCTCTGTGCACTGCAAGGAACTAAATGTAAAACTGCTAATTAAGCCCAGACAAAATTAATTTTACAGGGTGTTTCCTACAGGTAACATTCTATGGCCAAGGCCGATTTTATGGAGAAATTAGGACCAGATAAAGAAATGGCATCTGGTTTTCCTTGGATACAGATAACACAGAATATTCTGTGGTGACCTTACGTGCATGAGGCAGAAGGAGTTTTTCAAATGGTAGTTGTGGTTGTAAGGTTTTTTAGTGTTTTTCCTTTTTTTTGGCTCTGTTACCTGTCAGAACCCATTCATTTAAGATCTTGTTAGCAAAGCTCTAGTTCAAAAGGCAGCTTCAAAGCACAAGGTGGACGAAGGTCCAAGAGAGCACCCAGGGCAGGAGGGAGGTGCTGATACCCAGAAATCCTTCCTTGAAATGTGGAAATCCTTCCCTGATGTGCGTCACCCACAAGGATTTACAATCCCTCTGTGTTGAATGGAACTTCAAAATTACTTTAGAACAAAGAATTTCTAAGCTTGTAATTGGATTTTGTGTTTGTTTGTTTGTCTTCTGTTAGTTGCCTCCTTGATGAAATTCTGTTTTCTTATACTAATTGTTGTTCAAGAAAAACCAGATTAGATTTTGTTCTTATAATGACTTTGGAGATGCAAAAGAGTAAGGAGACTCAAAATGTTTCACGAAGGCAAAGACCCCTGGAACTCTAGAAATTCCTTAAATTTGTCCACAGCTTTTAGTCTATGTTCTTTCAATTCAGGGAACTGGAAAAGTTTAAGGGCTTGTTCTACTGGTAAAATCTTTACTTTAAAATAGATCCTTGATGTCATGCATGAGATAAATCATAGCAGAGGTTGTTTTGACACTCTGGAGTGTTGTTATATTATGCACTGGTTTCCCAAGAGATCTTAAAATTTAACAAGCAGAGGCCAGTGTGAGTAATGAAATGAGGCAGCGGTGCAGCCATTTCAATTACACTTTTATTACACAGCCATTCTTCCTGCAGTGCTCTGGACTTTGTGCAGTGCTTAGCAGAGGATGAAGTGCTGCGTGTGAAGGGAGCAGAGCTCTGATTTTCTGACCAAGTGGGCACCGTGATTTCAACTGGCTCTGACAGCAGGGATGGGCTGCAGCAGTGTGGAAAGGAGGGATGCTCTGCTAGGAATGGCTGAGAACCTGCTCAGATAATTACAATATTTGATAATTGTTAATGATGTTACAAACAAGAGATTTAGGTTCCCTTGGTTTGTTTAGAAGATGGTGTTTCAAGACTACGATTTACAGTGAATACAGTAATTTCCCGACTATAAGGCGCACCCTTTTGACTAAAATTTTGATTGAAATGCGGAAGTGCGCTTTATAATCCAGTGTGCCTTATATATGGACAAAGTTCGGAAATTTGCCAACCTGGAAGTGCAAGCCGCGAGCTGAGCCAAGCTGAGCCTGCAAGAGCCGTGGCAGCTGGCGCCAGGGGCAGGTGGGAGTGCTGGGGCCCGTGGCACAGGGAGGGGACCTGGGACTGCATTTAAAGGCTGCGCCAATCCGTGAAAAATGTTTGCAAATTGAGCAGCTGCCAGTACACCCCGCGATGGCGCCATTCCGTTACTAATTCGTTACTTTGTTGCATGCGGATCCTCGCTGCAAAAAAAAAAAAGTGCGCCTTAAAGTCCTGTGTGCCTTATTTATGGACAAAGTTCAGAAAATTGCCGGCAACCTGGAAGCGCGCCTTGCAATCCTGTGCGCCTTGTAGTCATGAAATTACTGTACTTTTTTTTTTTCCTCCCTCCCCAGTAGCCCACTACAGCAGCTTTAATATTAATCATGTTCTTTATCTTTTCTCACTGCTTATCCTGTAATTATCTGCTTGTACAATGAATTATTCCTGGATGTTTATTTCTAATACAGGCTATCATCTAGGAAGGCTATTACATTTTTTGAGGAGTTCTAACATAACTTGTACTTTAGATTATGCACATAAGTTCTCTTTCCATACCTACAGACAGCAACAAGCGTGCTGTATGTAGAAATACATAGTTAAACATCTGAAAGTTTAAAGTATCTTTCGCATTTATTCCATTTTAGAGAGCAATTTGGAGGGATCATAAGGGATTCTGTTAAAATGGCTTTCCATTTAGGACTGCAATAACAGCACCAGGCACTCCTTTTGGGTTACACAGGACATTAAACAGCTTTTGTTTCTGGATGAATTTATCTTGTGGCCTCTGCATGCTTTAGGATGGGCACCAAAGGGTGATATTCCTTGAACCCTCAATCTGCTAAAGTAGAGCAGGGGGCACCAAGGATTCACATTTTGGGCAGTGAAGGGATCCCCTCTTCTCCCCTCCCTTGGAACTCTGCTTTATCTCAACCAGCCTGGGGCTGTCTGGGGTTATTAAATCCCCATCAGAACACACCAGCTCCCATTCTAATGCAGTGTTATCAGAAATCTCCCTCAATGTCTAAGATAATTGTTAATTTAGACCACTTGTGTCTTTCTGAGATTAGCAAGAAGGGAATCTCTTTTTCCTCCTTTCACCAGCAGCCCTGTTAAACCCTTTCCTGAATGGAAAACGATTACAGGTCTCAACTGACAAGCTACAATTTTTTCAATTCCTGAAATGTCGTTTATATTAACAGCAATGACTAGCACAGCACACCTACAATATCTGTGTTGTGAGGAGCTCTGATTAGAATTTCAGCTGGGGGAAATTTTAATTTTTATATTTTTTTGCAGAAGGAGGCATTTAGGTTGCTATTCATGTCCACAGCTACTCTGGCTAGCAACAAGTATTCACGTTCCTTCTAAAAAATGTATAAAAATTTGACAGTATAAATGTAAACTGATGGAATATTATTAAATTTTTCTGATTAGAAATGGATGTGCAACATTTGTCCCTCACAGAAAGTGTTGCCAGGCTGTTTTGCAGTGAGAGCATATGAGGGAAAAAATTCAATTTTAGAAAATGTAAAGGAAAATTTATTTTTTTCCTCTATTTTCTATTTTTGCTCCGAGGGAAAAAAAAAAGTGCAAAAGGCTGACAGATCTAGTGTTTGAGAGCAGAGCTGTATTTCTTTGCCTATCTCAGGCAGGTTTCTTGTTCTTTTTTTTTTCCTTTTTAACTAGCACATGTTAAAACTCCTAAGTGTGCTGGAATGTCCATGGAGCTCCTGGTGCAGGTGGAATTGTTCTCGTGTGGGGCAGTGGTGGGCAGGAGGGTTGGGACAGACAGAGAGATCTCTAAAGCCAGGTCTGGAACATGTGGTTTATTGCAAAGGACCCGGTCTGGAGCTGCCACAGCTCGGAGCAGTGAGAGAGTGAGGGGAACAGAGCAAGGGGTGAGAGAAAGAGCTCAGAGAGCGAGGTTCCCCTTACAACACAATAAATCTTCTTCTGTGTTGAATGTTCTAATTTCCACTGACCGATCTAATACAAGATACAAATCCTACAGCATTTACACAGAGCCTGTAAGAATCATTACATTCCCATACTGTGTTACGCTTCAAACCCTAAAAACTCCTCTTTGGATCCTTCTGCCAAGCCAGCAGGGTCTGCTCTGACCCTTGGATTGTCTGCAAGCAGAGGGAATTGTTCACTCAAGAGAAGATTACTTCCTATTGTTTTCTAGTTATTTAGTAACTGAGGTTTGGTATCTCAAAGATGGCTTTCATTTCAATCTCGTTTATTGCTTCCATATTCTCAGAATCTTTCGCCAGGCAATCATATTTATAAGGTTTTCCTGTTTCATCCTCCCCAACAGAGTAGCACTCTAAAATTCAGGAAGTTTAGGAGCTGCATGTCTGGGTTCCAGGCTCTACAGTTCCTACAAATCTCACACCATGGTTGTGTGACAACATTATTTTATTTTGTGGCACCTTCACACCCCAAACCAGCACCTGCAAGGCTGAGCTGGCTCAGAGAGGCAGCTCCTGCTCTTTTCTTTGTCTCCAACTTCACAACCTCATCTTATCTTCCCTAGTAGCACCTGTGATCTGTAATCAGCCATTTATCATGCACCCCTTTTTGACTTTGCTCCTGAGCTTACAAAGGAACATTTTGTGGGACAGAATAAAGTGAACATCTTGATGCAAAGAATTCCAATCAAAAATTTTCTTCTCAGCCATTTAGCCAGCCAGCCTGTTCAATTTTGGGTAGATGACACACTTCTCTGCTTCCTTTCACTTTTTACTAATCATTCTCATAAAATACAACACTGCAGCATAAAGAATGTTCCATCTGACAATATGCATTTCCAGGAATAAATTAGGACATTTCCCAATGCTCCAGCACATCACTGTTTAATATAGGCCAATAGATCAAAGGCAACCACTGTCGTTTCCCTCCTGGGGCTGTTAAAGCCACTGTAAATGTGACCCTCTCTAACAAGTACTGTATTATTTAGAAAGCTGGAGTTAATCTATTCAAGAAGTTACTGAATTTGGGCTTCTTTCTGAGTTCATCTTTCTGTGGCATGGAAAAAGGTGTCCCTGGTTATCAAATGAATTATTTGTTACCCACCCTGTGTTACATTTGGACTATGAACCAGCAGGCACCAATTACAGAGCCAAGCAGCAACTTCACATTTCTGTGTTGATTCCTCCCATGGTTCAGGATATTCTCAGTTTGCTAAGGAATCCAGAGTGGAGCATACAAAGGATCAAGTGTTCAAATGTGGGATTACGGTAATCTGGCAACTGTAAGGCGCACTGGACTATAAGGCGCACTTTTTTTTTGCAGTGAGGATCCCCGCACAACAAAGTAACGAATTAGTAACGGAATGGTGCCATCGCGGGGTTTACTGGCAGCTGCTCAATTTGCAAACATTTTTCACGGATCGGCGCAGCCTTTAAATGCAGCCCCAGGCGCCCTCCCTGTGCCGTGGGCCCCGGCACTCCCGCCCACCCCCGGCGCCAGCTGCTGCGGCTCTCGCAGCTCAGCTCGCACTGCCGGGTTGGGAAATTTCCAAACTTTGTCCATATATAAGGCGCACCGGATTATAAGGCGCACTTCCAAGTTTCGATTAAAATTTTAGTCAAAAGAATGCACCTTATAGTGGTGAAATAACTGTAATTTCTGCAAAGCAATTCCCTCGTTCGGATGGTGAACTGTATTTTAGTAATTCTATCCGTGGAATTCCCCTCCAACACATGAGTAAAATTGTTGTGCGTGTGTAAGAGGAACAAGCAATGCTGTGTATGACTGGAAAAGTTGGATGGAAGGATATGCCCCACCCTGAGAGACTCTTGTGTAAGGCACTCTTTAAAACATTAAACACCAAGTATGAAAATTTGGAAGCTTCCTTAGAAAGCAATTGATTAAGATGTTGCATTGACTAAATATTAGCACGGTAAAAGTCATTTCAGCACTGAATTTTCAGAATCTTATGACTTTACAATTATTCCTAGCATTTGAGTGATGTTGTACTAGTTTATTTTGGAATTACTGTTACAAGAATTGGGGGGAAAGAAGAACAGATGATTGTATTCTGTTATGGAGGACAAAATGAAAAAAAAATCCAAACCAAACCAGCAAGTCCTCTGTTGTTCTTAGCATTACTCCAGGTAAAGAAAGTCAAAAGCTTCCTAGTATCCAGTAAATAGTTCTTAGATTAAGAAAGGATGGTAAGGCTTTTTGTTGTTGTTTTGTTGGGTTTTGTTTTGTTTTGTTGGGTTTTGGGTTTTTTTTGTTTGTTTTTGTTTTTGTTTGTTTGTTTATTTGGGATTTTTTTGGTTTCTTTTTTTTCCAATTTGTAGTAAGAAAAATCTGGAACAACCATGGTTCTGTTCCAAATCTTTAACCCAACTTAGAGCTTTGTCTGTTATCTCTGGTTTTGAATTGGAAGCTGGTTAATATCCAATTTCATTAGGAGCATAGTAATATTTATAAAAATAATACTGGTAATTTCTGTAAATTCCTGCCATCTTTTTGGGGTTTTTTTGTGGGTTTTCTCGAGTTTTTCTTGCCTGGTGTTCTGGGATGTCCCAGCCCTGCCAAGATTGATGCCCAGCCTTGGGCTCAGGCATTAACTGACCCAACCTTGTGCACAACTCCACAGCTCTCCATTCCTTCTCTGCCATGCACTGGAGATATTTACTATCCTCCCTCACACAATTTAGTGCACTTTGGCACATGCTCAGATAAATTACATCAAAGATTAGTGAGGTCTTTTATTCTCCCCCAGAGACTGGAATTTAGTATCGTGAAACTTCCCCAGTGCTGCTGTCCCCACCCACCTCCTGTTTAAAACTCACAGGATGTCACTTGAGGAATGTTTGCTTAAATCAGCACTAAAAAAAGCACCTGCAATCAGAGTTTCAGACATATTCAGGAGTGGCTGATCACAGAAATCACTTTTTTCTGCCGGTAAACACGGGGAAGTGCTTGCATGCTTTGGTTGTTAATGCATGCAGGGCTGTGTGGCAGACTTGCTGTTTCTGCCTTTCCTAGGCATGGTCTCACAAGTGTTTTGTGATTTAATGAAATCTCAAGGAGCTGAAGCAAAGCACTGAGTTCAGTATAAACAAATCATTTATTACATAAACAAATGAGATCTAAATTACAGTGATTTTTCAGCTGGTACAGATCAGTGCAAGGTAAATAGTAATTTACTTTACACCGTGTAGCTGCAAGAACACAAATGGTGGAGGTGCTGAGGCTGCAGGAGGGGATGATGGAGAATTGTCCCTTCCTCTGCCCAGTTTCTGTCTGAGGACACAGCTCTGTGGCCCACAAGGAAATTCTTCTTTTGCAGTGTCTCATGGGGGGTGATGGCTGTGGAGCCCTTAAATTTTACACGAGCTGCTCATGACAAATGAGACAAAAGAACTTCAGCCTTTTTCTTCACTTGCATTTAATTTCCTTCCCTTGCATAGGGAAGTTCTTTGATCTGTGAAAAAATAATTATTCTTTCATAGAATCTGAAGGAAGAGAAAAAAAAAATCTTTTTTTTTTGCTGACCTTTCCTGACATTAATGCTACAGGGCTAAAGCAGTTCTAACTCAACTCTTGGGTTATGTTTTTTTGTGATTTTTTTCTTTTTCATCCGGATATTTTACAGACAAAAGAATTACTCAGTTCTTGGGGATCTGGAACTCTGTTGGCCAGTTTGAGTAGTCTTTGGGAATAATCAGGCTTGGAGAATAGGTACAGGATATTTTAGGCTAGGCCCAATGGCGCAAGACTGTCCATGCCCAGACAGACACAATGTCATCACAGGATCTCTCTTTCACGTGGTTTAACAAGAAATATCCTTATAACTCAGAAGGAAATGCTGTTTTTGGGGTTGTTTGTTCAATTTACTGGCAGGGATGCTAAAAACAGTTTTTTCCATCTTGGTGGCCAACAGGTTGTGTCTGTGTCTGGAGTGCTGGATCAGGTGTAGCTGTTGTTATCAGGCAGAAAATGATTCCTGTTAGCAAGCTTGCCCTTCGCTTGAACCAGCAGCGCTGTTAAGTTGTTGGTAATGACACAGATTTGCTCCAGCTTGGTGGAGAGAATATTTTCCTGACCTAAATACAGCAATTCCATGTGTCTGTAGCACAGTGCTTGTAAAATATTTTCTTTTTCTCATGCTTTGCCTCTAATGATTAATAGTAAACCTAGTGATGAATATGAGCAAAAGGATGGCAATTATAATTTCATTAATCACCTAATAATTGAGGTCCAGGGCTCAACTGTGACTTCAGCTTCTCCATCCTAAGGAATTAAAGAGAAATTTCTATTAATCACCCTGTCCCAGCTGCTGACAAGGCCTGTTCTAACAATAGATCTAATCATTTAAAGATGCATCACAATTAGTGTGAGGAGTTTAAAGGAGTTTGTGTGAGCCAGCCTCCAGTCCCACTGGGCTGCAGGAAGGAATTACCTCGAAATGCCACGTGCTAAAAATCAGCCTTCCCTGGAGATTTATAAATAAAGCTTTTAATAAACTCACCTGGCTGGTGGAGCCCAGGCTGGATGGTTGGTTGCAGTTGTTGGGTGGCTCGTGCCACATCTGGAACAGAAGGTGTCAGAATTAAGGCTACAGCGTGCTGATTAACTTGTGCATGGAAAAAACATCTGGTTGCAATTCCCTCACTGTGCCTCAGCTCGTTGGGAAGGTTTGAGCAGATGTGTGGTTAAGTGGTAAATTAGGAGAGAGTGCTGTGCCTGATTTTGTGTAACCAAAGAGCAGCTTTGTGGCACCATTAGCAGCCAGTGTGTCCAGCTATGCTGCAAACACCAAATGCATCTTGAGCTGCTGCTCCAGGCCTCCAGCTGCTCGGAGCAGTGTGTGTATAAATCTTCCAGAGGAATTCTTCACACTCACTGGCTTTCTTATCTGCCCTAAGTACAGAAAAAAATGAAGCCACCAATGTGTGAGCAGCATTCTGAAAATAAAGACTTTCTGAAAATAAAGAATTTCCTAAATTCTATCTGTGGAGATAAGGCAGAGGTATCCATGTCTGAGATGCTGAGATGATGTAGCTAAGGCAACTGGAATAATAATTTGACATCAGAATGGAGCTGGTTTAAATGGGATTTCAGGGAGTTGGATGCGTTTTCCAGAGGTTTATTTAAACTCTTTTCAGGAAAAGTGAAACATGTCACAACCATAAAAACCTGTTGTTCTGGTAAATCTCTACAAAAGTCTTTGGTTTTGAATGGAAGATTATAAGGAATCTCCTAAAAACAAATACAGCATTTTAAAGGTTTTCATATTAAGCCTTCTAAGCCACAAATTCTGTATGAGTTTAGCAGTGCTTCCCTGTTGCAATATTCACACTTAGCCCTTGGAGGTGCCAGGGTATGAAGCAGCCTTGCCCAGGAGCCGAAAAACTCAGCTGAGCCTTGCTCTGAAAGAAAGTTATTGAACTGAGCGAGCTAAAGTTGGGAGACAATGAAAAACAAACAAATTTTGGATCTGATGTTTTTTTACAGATATGGCAATTTTTGGTTTTTGTTAATGATGATAGCTTTTTGTCACAAAGGAGGAAAAGCCCAGCACCCACATTTGGGATAAAAACCAATCACCACCTTCATATGTCATATTGGGTACTGAATTACAGTAATTTCACAATTATAAGCCGCACCTTTTTCATTGAAGAAT
>VRYO01002184.1:21193780-21212272 GCA_009812075.1 Sialia sialis
TAGGCTGGATTCTTCAATGAAAAAGGTGCGGCTTATAATCATAAAATTATTGTAATCTTTCATTGCTGTAGGGGTACCAACATTTTTTTGCCTGAGTTTGAGATTTATACACTTATTTCCTGGGTGTTAAGTAGAGCTTTTTTTTTCCCTTTTAGATTAGTTCTGTGTGTGTATTGTACTTAAAAGAAGAAGAATGCTTTGGGGGTTGAGGTTCTTGGTTTTGGGTTTGTTTTTTTTTATTTTTTATAGGATTCCCTACAGTTCTGAGAGCTTCCAGAAACCAGTGCAGTTTGTTTCCTGGCTATGCTGCTTCTTTAGTAAAACAGGTTTAGTTCCACTTTTCCAGCTACAGTGTTTGAACACTGGTTCAAGGTGTCTTTGCTGTTTTTATCTTTTTACCATTCAGAGCAGAACATGGACAGAGTGGCAGAACTGTTCTGTGAGTTAAAGGTGCTGGAAAAAATTCAGGGCCAACGAAACCAAAAACTTTCTTCCAGTCCTGTGTGTCAAAAAGGCTTAGGAGAGGGGTGGAGAAGCACAGGCAGCACAAGAGCTGGGCAGCAGAGTAGATTGAGACAAAGGAGGTGAAGAAGTGCTGCAGCAGCATCAGGAAGGTGGGCAAGGCTTCTCTGAGGCCACAAACTCAACTTGCTGCTTGACCCTGTGCTTCTGTGTGGAACTTCACAGTCCTGAGCTATTGGAATGGCTTTTGAGTAACTGGAAAACATTCCTCTCCTCTCACAGCAGTAATAAATGGGTGGATTAAAATATAGATGTGTTTTGGAAATATTAAAATTACCAAGGAAATAGGTTTATTAGTTTTATGTGAGCTTTTAATAAGAGCTGTTGGAAATTGCAAAGCTCTGTCTTTTCATGTAATTGTGTGCCTGGCTATTCTAGAGGGAAGGCTGTCTCTGGGAGAGGGTATCAGAGTATGAATACTGCTGAATGATTAATTTAAAAGTGGCTTTATTTAGTTAGGAGTTTTTCTGTTGTACTCCCCTCTATAATACCTAAACATTTCCATGCTGTAACAGGCTCATATGCTTAAAACCTTTGGGAAGGTGTGCTGGCACTTTGATCTCAGGGGCTGGGCAGCATGACAAATGAGGCAGAGCAGATTTCCTTAAGCAGCCTTAAGATCCATCTGGAAGTGGGGCAGGGACAGCTCTGTGTGTTCAGGGCTGTTCCCAAAGGACAAACTTTCCTGGGTGCACGAAGGAGGATTCTGGGCATCTGGGACTTTTCCTGGCGTGCTGGCAGAGATCTGAGGTTGTATGTGGAAGTGGAAGATGATCACTTAAATTCTCTGTCTGATGGGGAACAATAAGCAATAAATGGTATGGTTGGCCCACTTTAATAAATTGCCAGCTGGAATAAATAATTTCTCTATGTAGAATATTTCCTTTATGCTACATAAAAATCTCTTGTGTGGGTTTCACATGTTTGTCCCAAGAAAATATTTATTGTACCATGAGCTAGGATGTCTTGATTGTTGAAGTTCCTTGCTCCTGATGGAAGAGAATAATGACATTAGGTTTTGTTGCCTTTTCTTTTCTTTTTGCGAATACCCAGCATTATTGTTAACAGAAAAGAACCAGGAGTTCCACACCTTCATTGCAGTGCTTTCCACAGTACTATGTGTGTTATGAGCTACTGAATATTGATATTCTTCTCTTTACTTCCAAGATTTTATAAACTTTTTTTTTTTCCCTTAAACTTGTTTTCAAAGAGAAGAAAAATATGCTTAAACTTGTGTCTTAAATGTGATCCAACACAAGCTTTTCTTGCTGTAATTTACATGGCGCTTAGATGGCTTAACAAACAGCTTTTTTTTGGGTCAGCTGCATGATGCTGATGCAGCATAACACACTTTTCTGCAGCAGTTACCTTAATTAACAGAGTTTCTGCATGATTTCTGTGAAGTCCTGGAACTCAGGCTTAGAAAAACCTCTTGATTCTTTAACCTTTATGATCAGAAGGAAAACAAACTGCTTAAAACGAAAAGCAGTCCAAATGATTTTTAAAAAGCACTTTTAAAATATGAATATATGCATTATTATTGAGCTGGAAGCACAGGGAGGGAAGGGACCTCGTTTTGGTTTTTCTTGGAGAGGAACAAGGCAGCTCATTGAAATCTGCTTGTATTTTCCAAGGAAACAAATCTATCTGTCTGTGTCATTGTCTGTTAAGAAAATGCTACCGCGAGGAATATTTGATGTAATATATTCCTATTTATTTGTATCTGTGTGACATTCTGTTAAACATAAAAGCAAATGGGAGAATGAGGTGCATCAGGGGGGTGTTATGGCTGAGAGGGAAGTTTATCACTAAGCTGTCATTGACAACTGAAAGAATTCATGGACTCGAGTGTCACACGATAACACATTGCTAACAGCAACTTAAATAAGTGTATCATTGGGAATTTAATCTGTGTGCTACCTTCAAGGTTAGTAGCGAGAGGATACTTGGGATCAAAGAAGGCAGAGTATGAAAGAATCTGTTGGAGTCTAAATCGAGTGCTTAACTGAAATGTTGAAATGAGTTTGTTGCCTGTGTTTAGCTCTGACTCTCTTGGACTGTTTTGGTCATCCAGAAAATATTCCCATTCTTGAGGACAGGGCGTGCTGTGCCTGCTCATCAGCAAGAAAATGATTTGTGTAGTCAGCTGAGCTTTGTCTGCATGAACAGCTGAATGCCAGCTTCTTAGAGAAATATTTTTATTTTCCCCATAAGAACTTGCTGGCAAACATGGTGATTCCAGGTACAGGTTGTAAAGAGTTTCTTCCTTTAAAAGTGTCCTGTGGAGCTTCTGGGAAGGAACAGGAGGGGATGAGGAAGAACCTGAGAAAAAATTGGGTTTGTACATTGAGTTGTGACCTGCAGTCAGAAGTGAAGCTTCTGTAACTGCAGGAGAAGCTTAAAAAAATCGGGATAATTGATCTACTTAGTTGGGTCTGGCTTAAACTTGAGTGGTGGAGTGTGCAGGGAATTCTCTGAGGGAGAGAGAAGAAAAGGCTCAAGGCAAATCTCAGTCAGCATGTCGTGCCTGTGGCTTCCAATAACAAACAGTTTTCTTCATTTAGAGCTGATCTTCAGCTGCCCCTCCTGAAATGAAGTTTTTGATGGGCTGATGTCACAAGTGTGGAGTCCCTGAGCTCACGCACTCCTCTCTGACCAAAACACCCTGTCCTTGGCATGGCACCTCTAGTGCTGTCCAGCAAGGTGGAATCCAAAACATTCTTCACTGTTTATAGCTTCTGATGCAGTGCCTAAATCTTGATTTGTCACCTTGGGATGATTCCATATCAAGTGTCATGAATCAAATTATTTTCTAACACAATGGCTTCGGCACCTCTTCTGCTGAGTGCTTGTGCAGAATAAACACTCCAGAGCAGCAAGGTTTGTCCCATATTTCCAGTAAAATCTGCCCAGTTGTCCACTCCTCACACAGCTAGGGAGAGTGCAGGAAATTGTTTTCCTTTGTGGTGAATCCACATCCCTGTGCATCGTGATTTCTTTGGGATTAATTGTGTTTGGGACTGGAAAATCCAGGAAAAACCCATCTGCAAACCCTGAAAACCTGCTGCTGCTCTTGTTGTCCTCAGTGTTTAACCCTCTCTTGTCACACCCTGTGTTTTTGTAATTCTTTCAAGAGGTAAGGATGTGCAGGGTTTGAGGCTTGCAGTCTGATTCTGTGTTTTGAGTGCAAGTAAACTCCTGGCAGCTTTGCTTTCCAGTGAAACAAGAATTAGCCTAACCCTTTTTTTTTTTTTTTTTTTTTTAACTTTTCTAAAAATTAGAGAAATAAGAACACCAGCTTCCTGAAAGGCCTTTCAGTTGAGTACCTTAAAACATATCATGAAATATAAATTATTTTCCCTTTCTATCCATTATAATCCATTTGTTGATGGACTTACTGAGCCACATCGAAGCATTCTGGAGAATGTAGAAGATGAGGGAGAGAAAAAAGCCCCTGAGACAAGAGTGGGACATTTTAGAGACATTCTGCATTTAGTGAAAAAGGAGACGCACACATATGACAACACTGACATGCATGAGCAAATTTAAAAATAATTGCATCTGCATTTACTTCCTGACTCTTTGATAGTCTTTCCCCAAATCAAAAGTTTTGACATTCAAATGGTGTTTTCTGTCCTTACAAAATGGTAAAATAAAAAAACCCCAGGGCTGTATTGACAGACACCAGCACATTATTGACAGAACAGTTTCTCTCCAGGTGAAGGCTCACCTTCACCCAGAAGTTTATAGGACATAGTTCCATATGGAAACTCTTCTCTTTTATAAATATAGTTTGATATTCTGCACAGGAAGTTTTCTAGGCTATCAATTTTATACTTTTCCTTCAGATTGTATGTTGCTAATGCATTGTAATTTCTCCAAAACGCTGTGGAAGGAGAGACCTCCTCCATGGTGGCTGTCTGGATAAAATAGCAGCCTTCCACTTCAGAGACTGTGGTTTACATTTAATTTGAAATCCCTGTGAGAGATATTGAACTGCTGGAAACAATTTGGGCAGCTTGTGGAGAACAATATCAAGGTCCACAGGTAATGTGGGAGGTGGGGTTGTTTCCTTTTTTATCTTCTTTCAGTGTCAGAGCTAATGACCCTCGTATTAAACTGGAACTAAAATGTTTTTATTTTCTAAATTGTAAACTCTATTTAAGTCTAAACATATGAAATGTTCTAACTATTCTTAAATAATTTCAGTATTTTTGTACACCTCATTATGAAAGAATTTAACACAGACTTGAGAATTTAGTCTGTAAACATCAATAACCAAATGTGTGTTTAGATAAGAATAATTGCACTAGTTCTGTTTGGTTTATGGTTAAAGATGTTTGCACCATTTGTGCTAGTTCTCAGTGTGCTTGATTGTCCCCTGAGCAGCTGAGGAAGACTCAAAGAAAACAGAACTGAAAAAATTCCTGAGCTATTCCAGGATTTGTGGTCTTCCTAGGTCTTCACAGTGAAAGAAGAAATCTTGTCCAAAATCTTGATTTAGAATAGAAATTTAAAAATCATGTGGTGTTGTAGCAAATTTCCCAAGGCAATTCCTCTGCCTATTCCCATTCCAGTGTTGCTGTTGTGTGGTGAAGGGAATCAGACACAACCTGTTAAAAAGGACTAGAATGGAAATTTCAAACTGAATAAATCTGTGAAAAATAAAATTCCCTTCATCATGTAACATTTATATTGCACTGCTACTTCACTGGAGACAAATTGAGGGGATGAGTTATTAGATAAAAATTACTTGCATGCACTGTAATTGCAATAGGTTAAGAACCCATAAGTGCTGTCCCAAATAATGGGAAGAAAATGTAATCACTTAACTGCATGAACTCTTGTCCATATTCAGAATTTGGATATAGGATGGAATTATTACCAGTCTTACTTTTATGTGATTTTGTGTTGGGCTTTTTGGAGACTCTTCCATCTAAGTTTATCTAAGACTTTATTCTTTAGGGAAGCTGGTGAGGACAGGGAAACAGGGATCTCAGTAAATGATTTTACAATATCACCTGTGGCACGTGGCTATTCACTGTCTTCCAAAGTCACCTGTAGCATCTGCAATCCATTTTCTGAGGAAAAAGTGCAATTTGAGGTCTCAGTGACTGCATGGCCTCCCCACAGAGCTGAACTTCCCACTGAAGTGTTGCAGTCATGCTGTAGTTGTGAGATCTCCCTATTTTCTGATTTTAAATGCATTTGCCTATTTCAAAACCCCATCAATTTAGTGAGAAACTTTGAATTGAAATCTGAAATTCCTTATTCCTACTTTAATGTCTCAACCACAAAACTAAAACTGGACTTTTGGGGTTCAATTTTATTCATAATCAAATTATGCCAACACTAATTTCCCACGGGAGGCTCCAGATCTCCCAGTTCCATGCACAGACTGCCAGCGTTATGATTTGCTCGCCATGCTCCACGGAGGCGTTTTCTGGAGTAATTTTTTAACAACCACTTCCAAAATATCAATTCCACCTGCTGCAGCCAACATTAACAACTGCTGGATTGTGAACTCCTAGGAAAGCAGTAGAATGTAACAGTATTAATTAAGTCCTTCAAAGAATGGCAGTGAGTAGAGTGATAATGAGCAAACCTCTTCTATGTTCATTAGTTACAGAAGAGAATATTTTTTTATTACAGAACTGAATCTTTTTTGGTAGGAGCAGCCCATAATGTGATTGAAGTCTGAAGGTTCATTTGTATTAAATATGGCAAAATTACACATAAAGCAGGTACGTGAATCACCATTCAAGGTTTCCCAGCTTTTTGAGTCCCAATCAAAGCTGTATTGTTGGTTGGGAGCGACCTTCTCTTGCAGCACCCTCAGCAATGTGGCACTGGGATTTTGTCCTTGGAGCTGAGAGGGGATATAAAGCACATTTCAAACGAGGAAATAGAGCAAACATTGATGCTCTTGCAGTAAAGGAAATAGGAACATATTAATGATGAAAAGAAAATCAAAGGTGCTGCCTATGTGAGCTGAGTTCTGTGAGATGGAAAGTATAAATAGTTTAAAATATGGTGTGTGAAAATCCATACTCTGAATAGGAGGACACAGTCGGACACATTGTGGGAATAATTTTGGTTTTACTGCCCCTTTCATAAGGAAAACTTAGTCTCATTCTCTGTTTGTGACCACTATTTTAATTTCCATTTCATTTTTCTTCTTCTAACAAGAACCTACATAGCCCCATATTCTTATTTATTGAATCTGCAAAGTGTATGAGAGTCCTTACATTTCCAGAATAGATCAAAAATCCCCCAAATCCAACCTGCCTTGAACTTGAATTACTTTGATTTCATTACTGTCTTGAGGAAGACTCTGCTGGGGGCTGCCATGCACTGATCATTTATTTTGCAGCTTCATTTTAAGTCAGTGCAATATTTAAAAAGCCTGAGAGCTGCCGATCATTGGGAATGCTCGGAAGGGGGCTGCTCCCCTCTGGAATGCTGCTCTCCTCATGCCAGGAGGGCTGGAGGCAGGAGGTACAGAATGAAAATCAAGTGAGAGGAGCTTTGGGAGAGCAAGTGCAGGTGGAGACTCTGCCGAGTGATCTCAGATTTCCCAGACATGCTGGAATCCTCTGGAAAGAGCTGGAGTGGCAAATCAGCCAATTTCCCTCATTTTGAGCTGAGATAAATCTGTCTGGATGACTTGTAACTTTCTCTGCTTGTGAATGAGAGCTTTTGAGTCAACGGCATCACTCCTGATAAGGAAAAAAAAAAAAAAAAAAAAAAAAAAAAAGATTAGGAGACAATGACATCTGCTGGCATGGGAAAGAGAAGGCACCAAAGCAGCACATCCTGAGAGGGGAGGGCTTGGCTTCCCAGCTTTGTTTGGACTGATCCCTGCAACTATGAAACAGCTACTGCCCTGTAAAACACCATGGAAAAGGCACTTGGAATTATTCTGTGGGCAGGAGCATCAGAAAGCTGGGGGGCAGAGGCTGCTGGGCTCTGCTGGTCCCCACTTGGCACTGGAATGTGCTCAGGGAGAGAGAATGTGATGGCCAGGAGCTGACCAGGAGCTGACCAGGAGCTGGAGCTGTCCAGAGGCTGACCAGGAGGTGTCCAGGAGCTGGAGCTGTCCAGGAGCTGACCAGGAGCTGTCCAGGAGCTGGAGCTGTCCAGGAGCAGGAGCTGTCCATAGGCTGTCCAGGAGCTCTCCAGGAGCTGACCAGGAGCTGTCCAGGAGCTGGAGCTGCCCAGAGGCTGTCCAGGAGCTCTCCAGGAGCTGACCAGGAGCTGTCCAGGATCTGTCCAGGATCTGGAACTCTCCAGGAGCTGACCAGGAGCTGTCCAGGAGCTGGAGCTGTCCAGAGGCTGTCCAGGAGCTGTCCAGGAGCTGACCAGGAGCTGTCCAGGAGCTGGAGCTGTCCAGGAGCTGACCAGGAGCTAACCAGGAGCTGACCAGGAGCTGCTTCTCTCTGGACACTGCCAGAAAATGGAGGCATTTCTGCAGCACCAACTGCTTATCCAAACACCTCTCAAGAGCTGCATCGTCCTGGAAACCCACTAAAGAAAAAACAACGTTTTTGTTTTATTCTCCTGATGTGGTGGCATAGATCCCTTTCCAGACTTTTCTCTTGGAACTTCAGCACACAGCATCTTCCCTCTGGTGATGTCAGAAATCTCTAAAAAATAAGTGCATAAATCCTACATGTTCTTTTTTTTTTTTAGTTCTTCCCCCAAATTAGGGACTTCTTATCCAACATTTCCAGTCTCATTTGTTTGGGGATCAAAAGACTGGATTGGAAATCATAACATTTGCATGGAATATTTTAGGAAGATTTTTCTGCATTTGCTTTACAGCTTTGATTAAGATTCATATACTAAATCCTTCTGCAATCTCTTAAATCTCCAAGTGTCATGTAATCACATCCCTCTAGCAGCAGAGATCTAAGGAAAATATTAAATAGGAGCTGTTATGTATTAAAAATTGAGGTTTTTAGCACAGTAGGCACTGGAGAAAATGGAGCCGCTGTTTTGGGTTTTTTTTTTCAAATATTTCTTTTGGGGCCCAAAGCCAAATGAAAATACCAAAAAGAAAGCCCAGACTTCAGCTGGTCTGGGACTGCAGTGGTTCCTAATGCTTCCCGTGAACAGAAGTGGGAGAGAGAGGGGCTAAAGCAGTTTGGTTGCAGTAAAATCAAATCCCAATGTGTGTGTGGCTTTGGATTTGATCCCTCAGACCCAGTACAAGGGAAAATCAATTACAATACAGGCAGGAGGATCCAGGTACTTACTATTTAGGCTGTGTTTTCTACTTCGTGTTCATCTTTATTCCAGCTTCTTTCCTGCCTTCCACCATTTACCTCAGCTCCAGACTTTACCTGACTAGCTGCTGAAATTCACCCTGCTGGGTTTTCTTTGCTTTCCCATTCTCTTTTTGTGACCACCTTTCAAATGTTTATTTTTTGCCAATTTGCTTTTCCTGTCCTAACCTGTGTACAGAAAGGAGAAATGTTCTCAATGGGGTGTAATAACACAGATGTGAAGTCAAGTGGATGCATTAGGATTATAGTTTCACTTCACAAGCAATTGCATTGTTTTTGTATGGAAAATGTAATTTAATTATTTCTTGTTGGGGAGTGTAAAACTGAGTCTGTGATTCTCTGCCACTCAGCTGTCACCCAGCAGCAGGCTTTGCTCTTGCTCTTTCTGTTAAAGTAGGTTTTATTCATTTTTTTGCTCCAAATCCAACCTGGTCACTTAGCACACTGTAGCTGGGTTTGTAAAAGAAACGTGTTGGAGTATCACAGAATGGAATAAAAACTTGGGAGCTCTCTGGGCCCAAAAGCTTTGTGAGCTCCTCAGCAGACAAGGCAGGAGTTGTTAACATTCCTAGCACGCCTGTGGAAATGCATTATATATTGTTACCACATCACTTTGTAATATTGGTACATGGCTGCAGTGCCTTGCTTGGGTTTGTAATTACATTTAAATAATTTAACTCCATTACACCACCATGTCTCGTGGAAATGTATGATTCTGTAGGAAGACGTTTCCTTTCAGATTGATCTAATGACTCCAGAAAATGCTGCTGCTATTAATGCTTGTTAACTATTGATATGCAAAAATAAAACTGTGAGCAGTGCAGTGGAAGGCATTAATAAATATGCTCATTTTCAAGGATATTTTGGTGTGCCGTTTGATAACTCATCACTTGATTTGTGTACTGTGTCAGATGGCCTTAATAGCCTGGCTAGTTGTATTTTGCAGATCAAAGGTAGCTTTTATCAAGATCAGGCTAAAGGGTTCCAGCTGGTGAGTGACTGAAGCCATCCAGTGAAATACAGCAATTTTCCTACAAGTGGGCAGTGCCCAGCTCAGTTCTTGGATGGCAGCAAGTTTCCTTGGGCTGCAGGGTTCTGGTGGAGCTGTAGTAGAAATTTTGTGCAGCTTTACTGATTTATGTGAAGGACAGCACAGCTTCAGAAATGCTGAAATTCATCTCATATTTCACTTTGCATTTGCACAAACACTTTAAAGTTGTTTTCCAGTCTTCTGATGGTTTTGGTTTTAGTTTGGGGTTGTGGTTTTGGTTGTAGTTTGGAGTTGTGATTTTAGTTTTAGTTTGGGGTTGTGGTTTTAGTTTTAGTTTGGGGTTGTGATTTTGGTTTCTTTTATTGTTCAGTTTTTTGTTTGGTTTTTTTAATCACTGAAAACACACTGCCACAAGTAGTGGGTCTAGAAGGCTGCAGTTCTGTTGCAGAATGTGACACCAGAGAAACTCCTCATGTCACAGAGACGTACATTGGTGGCAAAGCGTGATTCCTGTCCTGTGTTCACACTAAAAGAGCCCATGTGCAGGCTCACAGCAGGAACTAAATAGTAAATTAATAGTTAATAAACAGTTAATAATAGTTAATTAAATACTGATAGTAAACACTTCCAAGCAGCACGCTGGTTCCCCTGCAGCGCCGTGGGTCTGTCCTCAGTACTGTGAGCAATTGATGGAGAGCTGCAGTAACTGACCAAAGACACTCAGTAAATCTGTGGCACCTTCCTGTCCTCCAGCTGCTGATTCATTTCTTGCTGTCAGTCCAAGAAATGGGCACAGGATTCTGCTCTCCTTCCTGAGGTTCAATTTCTGGTTTTTGTTTGATTTTTACTTTCTGTTTTTTCCAACCCCTTTCTTAATTTCTATCAAATTTGCCTGCCTCTCCCAGTCCTTTACCTTCCTTTACTCCTTCCTTTCCTTTACTCCTTCCTTTCCTTTTAATTTAATTTCATTTCCTTTTCTAGAGTCTTTTGAATGTCTTCCAGGCTTTTTGTTCCTGTTCTGTGGGGGAATTGTTGTGTTTGCGGTGCTCTGTGCAGATGATGTGCTCTGGCACCAGGGCACAGCAGCATCCTGTGCCTCCCCCAGCAGTGACAGGCTCACATTTGTGTAACTGGAGGAAAAAAATCCTGTCTGCACCAGGTTTTCCAGTCCATTTGTCATAAAATAGATTTCCTTCTTCTTCTTCAGAGGCTTCTATGGGGCAGAGAGAAAAATCAGATGTATATAAAGCTGAGTGGAAATGACCTCACTGAAATGTCAGGACTTTCTTTTATTTACCAAAGGTGTTTATATTTTTTTTCCTGTTTGTTTTGTATTAGTGGATTAATTTAAGTTTTTCTTCCTGCTAATGGGCATGGCTGAAAACGCCTGAAAGGGTTTTGCAACCCTATGCCTTTAAATATTTCTTTGTAAGCTACCTTGAGGTTTTGTTGTTTTTAAGCTAAATGGCAGCTATCTAAGTTTCTGATTTCTTATTTCCCTACTGAACTAAACACTTGCATTTGCTTTAATATAATCAATAACAAAATACACTCTGATTTGGAGAAAAACAGATGATTTAGTGTTGTGTGGAAAGCGAGGACAAATGGCCTTCTCCCCCTGTTGTCAAACACATTCCTTGGTTTGATTGAAGGTGCAGATATTTCCATTGTACATTGGCTGTGTGCTTAATGAAATGGACCTATCCCTACAGTTCAAAACTGCATATAAATTACATATTGTTATAGTTGCTATGGCAAATAATTACCATTATTTAATGATAACTTATGAAACCATTAAGTATCAAGGCAAACGTAGTTGCTAAAATGCAGAGTGTTACTTCTTAGTGAAATAACTTAATAACAGAACTGGATTTTTATTTTTTTCCTTAATTGTCTGGCTTCATATCTGCTTTGAATCGTGTAATTCTGAAATATTAATGGGTGTACAAGGAGATTTGGACACAGAACATACCTGTGTGTGCTCTGTAGTTTTTAAGATGCTCTTCACTCATGCTCCAGCCTTCTCTCTCTCCCATCTGTTGGTGTTAAGAAACTGTGCAATTCCTTTCTGATAAATTATCCCTGCACTGCTTCAGGCTTGTCTAGCTGAGGCTCACCTCAGTAGGGTTTTCCCCTCTAATATCAGAGGGATTTTGATGTTTGTCATAAATGACATTCTGAGTTACAGCTGGGAACAGCACTGATGGAAGTGCTTGATGCTGGCCTCTTAAAAAAGGGAGATTTTCTGTCATGCACGAATCTTTTGGGACTCTTCATGGAAATCAGCACACAAAAATTCCAGCAGAAATTTTCTAGCTAAAAGGGAATTATTTTGGTTTACTCAGGAGGGGAACAGATGCAACCACATGGGTAAGTGTAAGTTAAAACACTCAGAGCTCAATATTCTGCAGAGGAAAAGATGGAAATAAATCTTAGGTGTATATTACACTGTCAACCCCAGCAGTGGTTTTAAGATTAATTTGCCTCCCCATTATTGATACATGCCACATTCCCCCTGAGTTGAGTTGAATCAAACCCTGTTTATTTCTTGCCTTTTCTCTCCCTCTCTCAACATTTGAAAGGTGTCCAATGTGGAGAGAAGTCTGGAGCTGAGAGTTATTTAAATAAAGGATCGATCCAGGGCGTTGTATACAAATAGATGGAGCCAGGAATAACACAATTCTACCAAAAGTGGAACAGTTGCAATGAAAATTCTGTGTCTGTGAGTTGTGCAGTGTTGTTCCTCCTTGACAATAAATCACTTACAAGATTTTGCTGTGGTAAAAGTCAGTGGGTGATGTTTTATCAGGTACTCTTTGGTTCATGACTAAACATTTCTGGCAGAGGTGGTTGTTAGCGGGGAATAAACTCATTTGAGTTAATAGAAACGAACCAGCTTTGCCACAGGCACTACACAAACAGCAGATATCTTGGAATCCACCTGTCTCTTGCAATTTTCAATGCTTGTCCAGGTTGACTTCTGTTCTCAAGGACTGCCCAGGATTGGCATTTGTAGGTTCTGCCCTTACAGAAGTGGTCCTGGCTCATTTCTCATCTATGCACTTTGTTCATATCTCAAATGTCTGAAGGGAAGAATGAAAACTCTGTTAGGAAATGTGGCTTTTAACCTGATCAATTAAATATCTTAAGTTTGACAAGAACTGGAAATTTACAGCATGTAAATAGAATTATTAATTAAATAAGATATTGTTTATGAAGATTTCTGGTCCTCCTGCTTCAGAGTGTGAACTACTTAGTAGGCAGTGCTGAAAAATTGCATCATTTTATGGAAGGAGTTCCTGGAAAAACTGTGAGTGAACACAATGAAAGCCATGTGATATTATTAGTAGATCAGCACAGACATCACTGGCTCCTGCTGGGAGGTTGGGTATGCAAAAAAGCTGGGAGAAATAATCCCAATCAGCTGGAGAACTGAAGTGGGGATGGCAGCAGCTCTTTAAGGGGAATGGAAACCTAAAAAATCCCATTCAACTTTTTTTTTTTGAAATGACATTTGTAAGAATGGGAGATAATTAGATGAGTATCCTAAATAGGCATTTCTCAGCAGAGACCACTCTGAGTGTTTTAGGCACAGGCAGTGCATTCATCCCTCTGAAACATGAAAATCTTCACAGCAGCAAAACAAAGGCTTCGGAGAGCCCTGTGCAGTGGGGTGCTGAAATCTGGGGTGCTGAAATCTGGGGTGCTGAAATCCGGGGTGCTGAAATCAGGGCTGGCTCTGCCCTGCCCCACACCCAGAGCACTTTGTCTCCAGTGGAAATGAGGGTTAGGAAGGGGCAGAGATCCCTGCAACCATTCACCTTCCCACGAGCCTGGAAGAGGACACAACCAACATCCCCATTTTTTATTTTTTTGTCAGCAGCTCTGTGCTATGGTGTGGGCAGGACAGATTTCTCACTCTTTGGCTTTGCCATGCTGAGCCCTGAGCTGCTTTTGGCTGCTTCCATCCCTCTCCTCACACATCTATAGCCTGAAAGATTCACTGGCTGGTTTGGGAGTAGCCCAGGCTCATGGCCCCAGAGCATTTAGAGTTGATGCTGCTCACAAAAGCTGCAGTGCAGAGCAGCTCTGTGCTCACTGAGGCTCTGGGGTTATTTGTACTCCAGAGCCTTGTTAGGAGCTCATGGATGTGATGAGAGCAAAGAGGAAGATATAGCAGAGTTAAACTAATTAAAAATCTTACCACTATGTCATTTTTGAGATAGAATTCACAATGTCACCAGGTCTCTGTGGATGGTTTTGTGGAGGTGTTGGTGTGCAGAGTTCAGAGTGGCTCTGTGTTAATCCTGGAGAGGAGAACAGGGCAGGAACAGGACACTGCCAAGTCACTGGGGACTGCAGACAGGGTGATATTGTGGTTAAAGGTAATAAAACAAAGTACAGTAATTTCACGATTATAAGCCGCACCTTTTTCATTGAAGAATCCAGCCTACCCCAGCAGTGCGGCTAATCATCAGGTGCAGATTATTTATGGACAAATCCCAGTGAAATGCCAACCCGGAAGTGAGAGCCGGCCGGGGAGGGCGCCTGGGGCTGCCTTTAAAGGCTTGGCTGCTCTATGAAAACTGTTTGCAACTTGAGCACCTGACACCAAACCCCGTGCTGGCGCCATTCTGTTACTAACTCGTTACTTTGTCGCACATGGATCCTCGCTTAAAAAAAAAATAATTTAAAAAGCAGCTTATAATCAGGTGTGGCTTATAATTGTGCGATTACTGTAATAATTCGCTCCCCCTTTCTTCACAGTCAGGGGGAGTGAAAAACAGAAATTGTGGAGTTATGTGGGGGGTAGTTCACATCAGGTATTTGCCTAAAACAGGATAGAATGAAAACTTGGGAGAACAAAATGTTTATTTCTGTCCACGTGCTAATAATGTGACTTAAATATTTGCCTGCTTCTGTTTCTCTGGTCCTGTAGCACCAGGAGAGCTCAGCAGAGTTCATGCAGGTTCAGGATTGCTGCCTCCTGGGCTGGGCTCAAGGCTCTGTTCAGAGGAGCAGTCTCCAGCACTCCAGGTGTGATGGAGGCAGAATTGTCTCATTCCAGCTTTGTTCAAACATTCCTGACATGCCCCAGTGTGGTGGTGTGTGTGCAGTGCTGATCTGTCACACACCTGGGGGTGACTTCACTGGGAGCAGTGTAAAGGAACCAGGAGCAGCAGAAAATCAGAGCAGCTTCCTCCAAAGCAGGATGGAAAGCGAGTTGGGCTCAGCCAAGGTCACAGAAGTGACACTGAGACAAGGAGAAGGATGGCAGGTTGCATCTCCACTGCATATTCTATGAGCTCTTTGCCTTCCTCTGTCTCACTTTTTTTTTTTTCTTAAGTATAAGATCATTAAAAGTTACACTAAGTGAATGATTCTTCTAATTATTTGTGTCAAAGTCACAGATTGATATTATCACTCATGTCTGAAGCTCCCTTACCATTATTTTAATTTATTTTTCTAATTGTCTTGTTTTGTCAAAGAATTTTCATAATAAGGCTTTGCAAGGCTTTCCAGATAAATGAGAAGCATAGAATGCTGGATGTGATACATGATTTTTTTTTTGGAAGTGCCTGACCCAGGCTTTCAGAAATGTTGTGAGTAGGCAGTGGGTGAGCACAGCCTTGAATTCCCAACTGCACATTTATCTGTTTATGTAATTTGCTGTTAATTTGGATTGCCTGCTTTTGTCAATAGACTCTTAGACCTTCAGCTTGTGAAATGCTGGCTGGGATTCTGTGGCTCTTCTCTCTTTCTGCCACTGGCTCCCAGTTTTTCCCTTGGCAAACTGCTTCTAGTCACTCAGCGACTTATTTTGGTAAGAGTTCTCTGGCTAGCTAAAATTTTTTTGGCGTGATTGAAACCGGTGCAAGAAGTAGTGGAAAGCAAGTGGAAGACAACTGTTTGTAATTGTAATTTACTGTGATTCAGGGACCCTCAAGCACAGGCTGCAGTTAAACCCCATCACATCTGCAGCCAGTAAATAAAGTCCTAACGAGAAATTAAAAGTGTTGCAGCGATTCCAAGCCTTGTATTCCCATGGAACCATAAACTGATGCTCCTCCAACATCCAGAGGAATGTACCAAGATGAGAAATCAGTAAAATTATGTTAATCTAAGTTATCACTTAAATGTCCACTGAAGTTTGGTTAACTAGAGAGTCTAATTCCAGCTCCCATGGACTTGCAGTAAGTGCTTTATTTAGATGTGGATGATGTTTTTCCCACCGAGCATTCAAGCAGAATGTGGAATTTAACTCCTACAATTGCTGTAAATTTTACAGTTTCTTCTTACTGAAGGGAACTGGAGTTATTTTCTTAAATTTTCTTGTGTTACGAGTAGGAATTAGTTTATGTTTGCTAATTACAGCACTAATCTTTCAGTAATTCATTCTTTTGCTGTGGGGTTTTTAATTCCTCAGGTGTTTTTATTGGTACATCTTGGTATTTTTGTGTTTTTTTCCAAGTATAGTAGAGACTCTGAACTCAAAGGGGGGAAGCCATGAGTAACATCTAAAATAGGAATTAAAAACTGTGCTAAATGCACTCCTGCCAGAAGGACAGGAGCTATTCCTATATAGAGGGCTGAGGAAAAAAAAGCATTTTAGCATCCTTAGGGCTGGCAGAGAGCATTTGCTGCCCTGTTCCAGGGAGTGTGAGCCCAGGCACTGCTGTGTCCCCTCTGATTTATCCACAGCAGAGCTCAGGGGAGGCACCAGAGCGGTGGAAGAAGTGTTATAAAGTGTGACAAACCCTGTTTTCCCAGAGGAGTTCAGCTGCCACCACGCATATTTTACATCTCCCTCTGATGTAATGAGAGGTGTGAGTTCCTTTCTGATGCTGCATTTTGGAGCTGGCTGCACAGATTTAGCCTTGCCTGGAGCCACAAGATGTCCATTAATATGAGATGTTTTATTTTGGGTGAAGTGGCAACAAATCTTTTGCAGCTGGAAAGAAGGGCTGGGTTTCCTGAGGCACTTCAACCCAAGTTTTTGAAGAAAGGGCTCAATGAGCACCCTGTTAATTTTGCAACACAGTGTTGTAGGTTGATAAATATTCTGGCTTAATAAAATGTGGTAATAAAGTCCATCAAAAGTTCCAGGAAGTGTTTCAGGAATTCAGAATAAAATATAGAATGATCTGAAAGTGTCTGCAGAGGTAAAACCAAAGCCCATGAAAGCCCAGCTCTTCAGGAATTTTAGCAAAACTGAGAAATACGTGGCAAAGGAAATGATGATCTAAAATGAGAGTTCAAAAGACAGAAACTAGGAAATGCCCCATTTTGAATAAATTAGCCGAGCAAGTGATATTCCTGATCTTTCTTTGTTATATTTAACCTGCTCTGTGTCGAAGCAGGCACACTTTATTTCTGTAAAGCTGTTACAGACTGAGACAAGCTGTTATAGACACAAGCCATGGGATGTAGGTGTAAAACCAGAGCTGGAAGGTTGCCTTCTCTCATTTTTGCTTTCCTTTTCAAGAGGCAAAGAGAGTTCTTCAAATGATCCCACAAGGAACATCATTTCAGGAGGAAAAAACTAAGCAAAATATTATTTCTTCTCACAGTGGGGCATAAATGGCTAACATTTTTTTGGTTGTGAAATCTGATTCCAATAATAGGGGAAAAAATTAAGAAGCTGCTGGGACAGAAATTTCTGGTGCTCTGCTAACTCTCAGCCATGTACCTGGAAGATGTTTATGTACACAAAGCCTGGAGTGAAATTACAATAATCAATTGTATTGTTTTGCCCTCACATTTCAGGATGCAATGCAACATCCAGAACACATTAAAAAAAATGAAGTGAGGAGAAAGGGATGCCTTGTTAGCTCATCTAACTAAATTCTAATTCTCAGGCCCTTTGTTTGGCTGGGGAACAGCACTGGCAGGATAGCAGCTGCTGGCAGAGAAGTTCATTTCTTTCCCAGAAGAAAAGAAATCAGAGCAGCTTTGCACTGATCAGCTGGCCCAGGTTGCTGGATCAATGGTTGGCAATTTGCAGGGCTGTGCTGGAGATAAGGCTGTCACATTTTGGCAGGCTCATCACTGCCAGGCAGCCACATAATAGCTGATAGGGCCCTTTCAGATAAAGATGAGTAGAAGATAGAAAACTGAAGAGAAAGGGGAGTGAAAAGGGGATAGAGGAGGAAGGGAAGGTGACAAATCATGAATTTCAGCCTCACCTTGTGGCTGTGCTTCTTTGGTTTCCAGTTCATTTAAATGTGTGTTTGCATTGCTGTTAATTCCTGCAGTTTTCAACTCACAGAGCTGCTCATTGGTGTCATTCTTGGGTTTATGCTTTATGAGCAGATGTTTGCTGAAAAGCAGTGCCTCTCCCAAAGTCCCTGAGCCCAAAACTCAGGTTCAAGACAGGATGTGCTTCAAGATGTCAAAAACCTGCCTGGTTTCCATCTTAGGACTGAAGTCTCTCTCTTTAGTGTAAACATGACACTGAGTGTGGTTTTCTTGAAGAAAGAAAGTGGACTTGTGGCCAGATCTCCTACTGGTCCATTATTTATTGGAGCTCAGCTCCATGGGGCTTGGGGATTTCTTTAGCAAAGCTTCTGCCCTGAGAAAGGCAAGCTGGTAAAGAAGTGGAAAGAACAGGGAGAAAAAGGTGCTTAAGTAGCAGCTGAATTACAGTCATTTCACGATTATAAGCCGCACCTTTTTCATTGAAGAATCCAG
>VRYO01002184.1:21213272-21231967 GCA_009812075.1 Sialia sialis
TTCCTGTATTTTCAGATGTTTCTGAGTTTGGGAAGACAGGAAAAATAGCAGCTTCCTCTGAATTCTGCTGCTTTCCCTTTTTTTAATGGCTCACTGCAGGTTGCGAGGGAGTCTGTTAGAGACTGGATGACAGCACAGTGAAAAGAGGTGAGGGAATCATTACCTTAATACTGATAAAGCTGCTAAATATGCTCAGGGAGATGTAGACATTTCCAAAAGCCTGAGAACACAGAGAATAAAGGATTCATTAATAAAAAAGTGCCCTGGCTGTTCTTAATCATCTTGAATCTTGAGTTTTTATTAGGTGTTCCTGATGATAGAGAATGTTCCCTAATTCAAACTTCTTGTATTCTACAGCCTTCCAAAATCAATTAGATCCAGTGTAGGGAATAAGTAATTTATTTTTTTTATTTTCCCCTTTATTCATATTTCCAGATTTTAACTATCAGAAGAAAAAAAACCAACAAACCTATTTTCTTTGTAAAGGAACAAAAGTAATTTTTTTTCCCCCCGCGAAAGCAATTTTCAAATGTTTTTTATCAGTGCAATTTAATATGACTCATTTTGGAAATCTCCATACAAATTATTTCTGCTGTTTAGTCCTTCTCTCTCTCTTGTGAATAGAGAAAACAACTCCTTTTGATCCATTGCAGAAAAGCTGATGAAACTCTCTGTATCAGCAGTGAGGTAGAAGAACCCTCCCTAAAGTCCAAAAGGATTTGGCATGTAGTCAGCCAAGTCTTTCAGACTGTTTTCCAACTTGATTTAGTCAATTCTTATGGTGCATTGCACCACTTTGTTGTGTCTTGATGTCAGAAATACTAAAAAAAAAAAAAAAAAAAAAATTAAGAAGGTTGGGATGGATTTTCTTTATTGGTATTCTGGGGAATTCAAGACCACTACCACAGTGGCAGCTGCCATGGATTGTTTATTTAATTCTTTCAATTTGTTCCCTTTAATGAAACACCCAAAGATTTGAGAGAGCGGTAATTAACAAGACAGGGCCTGTCTAATGAAACCAGTACAGGAGGGTATTTGTTTCAAGGATCAATAAAAGACTGGGAGTGAGGATCATAGCAGCATCACTCAGGAAAACAAATCACCTCGTGCCAATCAATTGTCACGCTGCCCATGCATGGATCTGTGTGGAGCATTTTAATATTGCATCAGTTGCAAAAACTTGGCGAGTTTGGAGGTGTCTCCTGCTTAATTTGTTGGTCTGTCAGGTGCTATAATTATACTTGTAGCATTATTCTTGTGGGCCTTCAATAGTCATTACTGAGCAAGTCTGGTGACATAATCTAATTAGAGCAAGGCTCTCTCAGAGCTCACCCAGCCCATTCCGTGGGGCGTCTTTGTATTCCATCGCTGCTTGTGTGTTTTCAGGGAAACAACACAGCCTGCCTTCCCAGGAAGAGACAAAACAGAGCTGATAAAAAAATCTTCTTTTCTGACAATCCCCTTGGCCCTCCAGAGACAGCAGTTGGGCTCCCTGTTGCCACCAGTTGACTTAGCAATTAATAATGCAGCAATTAGCAGTGAGTTTCCAGACCTCAGTGCACAAGGCAAGGGTTTTATTTATACAGCAGTGTTACTGACAATAACAGAGTGAAAAGGAATCAGCAGTGGAGAAGTTGTATCTCAAAATAGAGAATCAGTGAGGTTGTGGGAAGAATAGAATTGGTGATGGAGGAAGGTAAATATGTGCTACGTGATTATCAGAAGCAATTTTGGACCTGATGTGAAATTGTTTTTCTCCTAAAGAGCACGAATTTGAAATTACTTGCTTGAAAGAACATAACTTGCAACATTTTTAACTGGAAGATGCAAATTATGGAGAAATGTTAAGGGACTGGATTGTGCTACTGCCTGTAATTGAGAATGAGATTGATGGAGAAAGATACAGGTGGCTTCCTTGGAACATCACCTGGGGGTAATTCAGAGACCTAATGAGGTTTGTTTGGGAGATTTTTTTGTTTTAGTTTGTTTTTTTCTTGGTTTTTTTTGGAAAGCAGGAGGTACAGACATAGTTCTTTGATCAAGAACATCCCACACTTAAGTTCAGCCTTTGGGCTGAGCAGTGGAGCAGTCCCAGAGCCAAGGCAGAGCAGAAATGAAAATAACCAGGAGAATGTGGAATTGGAGCTGCAGAGAATGGTGTGGGAGATCCAGGGAGATTGTCAATGAGATTCATTTTGGGTCTGGAGGAGGTTCAAAGCTTCACTTTTTTGATCCTTGTAGATGCAAAGATGAATGAGAGTTTTGCTGCAGTTCTTGGTATGTTTCCAGGAATTTTGTTCCAATGCACTTTTTCCAATTTTTATTCATGTCTAAAAAACAATTAGAAGATGAATGTTACAACTCTGTCTGATGTAAACCTTGTTAGGTACTCAGAAAAACTCATTTTGATTATGGAAACACGTCTTCAGCACAAATTCAGAAATTGAAACCATGATGTAAATCTTATTGGCCTTGTTTGGTCCAGCTACAAAAATCATGCTCAGCAATTGCATCTGTAATTGTCTGGCAGCCAGAGCTGAGCTGTGGTTCTGAAACTTCCCAACCCTTATGAGGTGGCAAAGAGCTCTGAGTGGCTTTGCTCCTGGGATGGACACAGAAAATGCCTTGAGAAAGTGGAATTTGTGTGGAATTCTCAACCAGTAGCAGCCACAAACAGGAGGAGATGCAGCAGGGAGAGAGTAATTGCACTTTGGTCAAAGTGTCAAAGACAAGATGATCCAGAAGTCACACAAGGTGACAAGATTTAGAGGCTGGAAGCTGCAATAGATTGATGAGAGGAAATTGTCTTTAGCCATGGCAAATAGTGGGTTCATGTATCAGGATATTTCCCCATCAAATTGTTGGAAGATACATGGAACAGCAGGACCAACAGGAGATTTTTCCAGTGACTGCTTAGGATTGTTATCTCTTATTACAGTAATTTCACAATTATAAGGCGCACCTGATTATAAGCCGCACATCTGGGTAGCCGGGTAGCCCACGGGATTTTTCCATATATAAGCTGCACCCAAATATAAGCCACTTTTTTTTTTTTTATAAAGCGAGGATCCATGTGCGACAAAGTAACGAGTTAGTAACAGAATGGCGCCAGCGCGGGGTTTGGTGTCAGGTGCTCAAGTTGCAAACAGTTTTCATAGAGCAGCCAAGCCTTTAAAGGCAGCCCCAGGCGCCCTCCCCGGCCGGCTCTCACTTCCGGGTTGGCATTTCACTGGGATTTGTCCATAAATAATCTGCACCTGATGATTAGCCGCACTGCTGGGGTAGGCTGGATTCTTCAATGAAAAAGGTGCGGCTTATAATCGTGAAATTACTGTAATTCAACCGTATGTAGACATGTTGATGGTGTATTTTTAAAAAAAAAAAAGGAAAAGTATTTATGATAACACAAATAATATCTGTCATGATTCACAGCAAATGAATGGGTTGTGGGAGGGTACGAGACAGGAATGTGCTCAGTTTGCAGCCTGTCCTTTGTGTAGCAGGGGAATTAAACTGGGGTAAGGGAGGACCTTGCATAGTGAAAGTGATTTAGCATTCATTCAGATCCATGAACAGATCTCAGCTGTAAAAAGAAAGCAGGATCTTCCCACAACCCCCAAATTGGAAGCAAAAATATTGCAGAGAATAAGGGCTCTCAGTGAATATGTCAAAAATCTAGATTTCATTAATCAAAATGAGATGCAAAGCATCTGACTCATTCAGAGGAGAGACATAAATACAGATATTTAGGATTCAAATTCAGCTCTGCTGCACTATTTACCAGTTCCTGTTCCTGTCAGTTAAACACATCACTCGTAGGGAGTTTTGAAATTCCCAAGTAAAACAATTGGAAACTTGAATTGTACAAGACATGACTGGTAAAAAGAGCATTTTTGCAGTAGCCAAAATATGAATCATGAGCAAGAAGTGCTGCTGACAGGAAGAAAATTGAAATCTTTGAGGTGCAGTGCTGGCAAAATTTCAGAAAAGTAGACAAAGGCTTACAGCAAATTTATGTGTTTGCTCATGACAGCCATCAGAATGATCATTATCTAAAAGATGTAATTAAATGAAAGCACTGCTGGAAGGTCGTGGTGATAGAGGACAACCATGGTCACAGGAATAAAAGATAATCTGGGGGGTTGGATCCTGATGCTCAAGGCTATCACTCACTTGAGGCAGCTCCTGAAATTCTGTTGTATGGAGGCTATAAATGATGTTTTGTTTGGGTTTTTTTTGTTTTGGTATTTTCATTTATTTATTTATTTATTCTTTGGCTTTCCTTGTGTTTATTTCAACACTGTAAACCTGATGATATCATGATGCTACCCCTGGAAGAGGAATTGATGTTCCCCCAGGTTTGACAAATGACAGAGTTGGGAGGTTAATGCTGCCAAGCTGCACAGGCATTGCCCGTGCTCCAATCTGCTTTTAGAGCTGTGGTTTGATTTTTAAAAACCCCACAGCCTCTGGTGAATGCATCTTACAATAAAGATGGTGAAAGACATCTTCCCCTACAATGAGGAAAAAACAGATTCCTTTTCTGCTCCATTAAGATTTCTCTGATTTTCATGTAAAGTGATTTTTTAATGTAAGTGTTGGTTGCTTTTTTGAAGTTTTTTTTTTTGTTTGTTTGTTACTGCTGAGTTTATAAATGAATCTCCTTTATCTGACATTCTTCCCTCTTCATATTTTGATGTTTTTCTGATGGCTTAAATATTTTTTTCTGTAAAATCACCAGCACATGTTCATAATACAACCAGTTACATTTTCACCATGGAGGAAAACAAAACAGGTGGGAAAGAAAAAAAAACCAAAACCAAAAAACCATTTAATTTGCATGGAGTGGGTGAGCAAATCAGTGTTCAGGCTCTTGCTTTCTGCTTTCATATCCAGTCATAATAAATAAATTAAGGTGCATGAGTTATAAGTAGCAATGAGAAGGTTGAATTAAATTGCATTATGTTTTAAAGTGCATTTTCCTTGTAAAATGATCCAGGGTACTGCTGTAAATACTCCATATGAAAGCATGCCTCAAAATTTGATGTTCTCCTGGGGAGGTCAAATTACTGGTCGACATGAGTTGGAATTCAGAAGATACTCAGCTTTTCTTTAGTGCAAAGGGGCACATCAGGCTCATTAAATTCACCCAAATTTCTCCTTATTTTTAATATTCCCTTCTTTCTTTTCGAGTGTGTACCTGCTAGACTATATTAATTACCCTGAAACAACAGACATAAATCAAACATCCCAACTGATTTCATCCCTAATGTATCTCAGAACGCTAATTATTAGCAGAAATTAGCACAAGCTGCACATGAATAGGTATGCAATGAGTGAAAGAGAAAAGGCTCGCAGTCCTTGTGGTGCAAGTTGTCCTTCAGATGAGAAATCTTCAGAGCTGCTGTAGGGCTGCAAACATTGCAGTGCCCCTGTGAAATATCTTGTGGGTGTTTGTCACCTGTGGGTATGTCTGAATATTCTAAAGAAATCAGGTGGCTTTGCAGTAGTTTAAGATGCTGAAAAAACAAATGTTCATCTCTTTCTTTTTTGTGTACATCTGTTTTTTTTACCCAAGGAGCCTGTCCTTATTGCTGAGGGCTTATGCTGGAAATTTTAGCCAGCTCTTGTCCACAATCTCATCATCCATGTTGCTGAAATGTGTTATTCACAACACCACCAGTGTCTTAATATCTATTACACATATAAAAGCAGTGTGAGGCAAAAATTGCTTGTTTTTATGGTGTATCAATATTCATGTCAATTGTAATTGCTGTTGCAGTTGTAAAGAGAAAAGAAATGGGGAACCTATTAAACAGATAAAATATCAAGCATCTGAATTGTGAAAATGATATAGCATCTAATCCAAGTCAATCTGTGCAGACACTGCTGGAAAGGCTTGGGGCTATTCCATCCTAAAAAATTCTGCAAGTAGTTACTGTTACTTTTTTTTTTTTGTTTAGAAAATGTTGGGTTCCTTCCATTTGAAGGATGTAGGGAATTCAAAATGGACTCTCTCTGCTCCCTTTTGTACATGCAGTAGAACCAGTGTTGGCACAAATTGTTGTGTCACACAAATGGGAGCGTGGCTGTCTCATTTTCTCCCTGCTATTTGGAACCCGTTGTGTGATTGGGTGTATGACAGGTAGAGGGACTCATTTAGGGTAGGAAAATACGGCTGGGAAGTCTCCAGGTGTTTGGTTTGATTTAGATGCATTTGTAGCTGTGTCAGAGAGAGAATAAACCCTGAGGAAAGCTATAGAGCTGTGATGTATTGCACTACAAGGACTGCACTAGAGCCCCTGTCTGGCAGTGTAAATAAAGACTTTTATATTTTCATTTATTGACTGCAGTGCTAAGAAAGCTTTGCATTGCCTGGTGAAAGTGGCTGAAAAATAATGTATGGAAAATCTATAGGAGACACAGAGGCATTTCAGACAGTAAAGAGCAATTGGCTATATCATCAAAGACAAAAGCATTGCTATATACAGGCTGCTTTGATTCTCCAAGAACCTATTGATATTTCCCCTGGTATTGAGCTGCTAACAGCACCTTCAGCAGGAGAGGCAGACTCTGCTCTCACTGGGGTGAGTGGGGCTGCACATTCCAGCTGGATTTTCCAAAATGACAATATCCCCTGCCAAGGGTGGGTCCAAGCCCTCTGCCACTGGGGCTCTGGGATCTTTTTCTTCAGCCACATCACCACCATGAGTTCTGGGTTCAGTGGAAATGCAGCAGTGCTGACCCAGCTGTGTGTGGGGACAAGGGCACCATGAGGGCTGGAGAAGACACTCAACCTCCAGACCACAGTTGGGTCGGATTTTTAATGAACATGAAAGAAAACGGTACATCAAAGATCTTGGGAAACTCACACATTCCAGTAAGTCTCTATTCATATTTCTCTTCATAGGATTTTGTGTCACTGAATGTGTAGGGGCTATGACATACTGTGTAATACCTTCAATATTTTAATAGAAATAAGTGATTAATACGTCACAAAGCAATAAAATTCGCTGGCCACTTTGTTAGCTCATGAAAATTAGCTGCTTTCTACAGAGCACATGCACTGTCCTTTGCTCTAGAGTCAGTCTGTGCAATATGTACAGCAGGGAATGTACCCCTGAAGGCTTTTAATCATGGAAATACGAGTCTGGAAGCACCGGCCTGAGCTCTGCCAGTGCCACAGCTCCTGATGCCATGAATCAGCCCTCGTGGCTCAGATATCACTGCTGAAGTGGAAATGGATGTGGGCAGAGAACAGCTATGGAACTGACCACAGCTCACACTAGTCAGGCTAAAGCTGGCTATGGAAAATCTGGATTTACTCATGTGAATATCAAAGGAACTAAAACCCAATGATCTCTATCTAAAAATTCTCCAGGAATGTCTGTGAGATGTTTGTAGTTATCTCTTATTTATACTCATTTGATGAAAGAAGGAAATAGGATGAGGACATGCAGCCTGTCACTTATTCTTTGATCAGCACTAGGCAGGAATTGTCACTAGGACAGGAGCAATGTGCTCCAGGATCACACTGATGTGTGGGGTGCTTGTCGAGCCACAGGTGTGAAGGGAAGGGGGTGTAGGAATTGAAGTGGGCATTTCACTCTGTGCAAAGAGTGCAAATCATGAAAATCAAAGGTTTGTAATACCTCATTTATCAGTAAGGCTGGAGAGACCGGGGGTCATGAATTTACAGGAGAACTGGAGGAGTTGGAGTGAGGTGAGGACTGATCTCTTGTCCCAGGTAAGGGACAGGATGAGACAAAATGTCCTCTAGTTATGCCAGAGGAAGTTAAAACTGATCTCAGGAGAAGATTCTTCATGGAAGGGTGATCAAGCTTTGGAACAGGCTGCCCAAGGTTGTGGTGGAGCCATCATCCATGGAAGTGCTGAGGAAAAAAAAAGTGTGAAAATTGTGGCTGTGGCACTTGGGATGAGGTTTAGTGGTGAGCACTGCAGTGCTGGCTTAACTTGGGCTTGGTCTTGGAGGGTTTTGCAGGCTCAGGGGCTCTGGGAAGGGGCTGGATGCAAAGCTGATCCCCTGGCACAGGAACATGGCCTGAGCTGTGCAGCAGCAGTGAATAAACTGTGTTTCTGTTTCCCCTGGAATGCCAAAATCCATCCCAGCCCCGTGCCCTGCACTCACACCACTGCAGCACAGGACACTCCTGGTTCTCAGGTCCCAGGTTCCCCTGTCCAGGATATTTCATCTGGGAGCCAATTACCACTGCTAGTAATGAAATATATGTTCAACTCCATAGCTTGATGCTGTACCTTCCTAAGCCTCACGCTGCAAATTCCAATGCTTTGCAGGAAAGATGTATGCCTGTGGGCTTTTTAAATTAGCAGTCCTTACCAAGTGCCCATACATGGTGTGTAATTATGTGGTTTTTACTCCCTAAATTTGCTTTTATCTCTTTGATTTGCACATACACACATCCAGTCACACAGCACATAATCCAGTGTGCCTAGGAGGTGCTGCTTACAAATTTATGTGAATCTTAGATTGTTTCTGAGGAATTAATTATGTTTGTGAGTTTGTTTAAAAAAAAAAAAAAAGTTGCTTTTGAAATCGTAAGGTTTAACATTTTATTGTCACATATGCACAGCAATAATGTTAAAAGAAAAGCTCTGAGCTTTCTGCTTTCTTTTCATGGAGTGATTTTGGGGGGATTAGTTTATCCCAGTGCTTTGTAAGAGGGCAGGCACTTGCTTAGGCCAGCAAACAGCACAGGCAGCTCTGTGCCATTACCCTGCAAGAAGAGTGGCAGTAATTGCTCTGCAAATTTTAGGCTAAGCCTTGTTTTCCTGTGGCACTGGGGAGTGGCAGTGTGGGACCTGGGGGACAAAGGGACAGCAGTGGGACAGGGCTCCTCCAGACAGCACCAAGGTGTGCTCAGGCTGCAGTTGTTAAAAGCAGTGTGACTTTCATAATTTCAGCTTTCCTGCTGCTTCCCTGCTTTAGTCCGTCTTTCTATATTCTATTTTAGCTGGAGTCTCCCTAATTTCACAACTCCCCTGTGGTGCCCAGGATTTTTTATAGCCGTAAGAATTGTGAGTTGTTGCCTTGGAAACACAGTTGTTCATGCAGCTGTTGTAACTATACTTGTTAATTTTGCTTTATCACAAAAGGTTTCAAAGCTTTTCTGTATTTGCCTGACATTTCTTGGTTTCGTAACTCTTTATAACATTCTGTTTGACAAATTGGAGGAAGAAAGAGAGCTCCAGCCTCACCATGTACAGCATACCCCCATGTCCTGACTGAATCCTGCTTGCCTGCCCTTGGAAGCCTCCAGACTCCATTCAGTCTCCTTCCTGCCTATTAATAAAAAAAAAAAAAAAAAATAGAAATGTAAGATATTTGAAAATGTCTTCAGATGTGCATCAGGTGCTGGGGACAGCATGGAGCAGCAGCTGCTCCAGGTTTGTGCATGGGAGCAGGTCAGTCCGGTGCCTCTGCTCCTGGGGACAGCTCTGGCAGGAGCAGCAGTGATGCTTCACCCATGGGTGGCACCTTTCCCACGAAAGGAAAGGTTTTTCCTTTGGTACCAGAAAAAAAGAGTCAGGTTCATCCATGCTGCCTTTGCTACAAGAGTTCCTAATCCTCTCCTTTGAGCCTCCTGCTCAAGATCAGCTCCTCAAAGCAAAAATAATTTGTTCTTTGTCAGTGCTGAGATTGTTGGCTTGGAGGGAAACCACAGAGGATCCTGTGCAGGACAGGATCCTCCTGTGCCAGCTGTGCTCTGTGCCAGAGCTGGGAGCTGCCAGGATGTGGAGGCAGGAGCAGCGTCCCCAGGAAAGTTGTGTATGTTTGCTTTTTTTTAGCCAAGGCTCCTAATTGCCAGCATATTTCCAGTGCATATACCTGTCATCCACACCAGTTTAGCTGGCACTGCACTGCCTTTATGCTGTCTTATGGTTTTATAGCAGCATAAAAAATGGTTTGGGTTTTGTGAGTCGCTTCCTCTCTGAGCTTTCCCATTTCCCCAGTCTGCTGCAGTGGCTGGGGAGAAGGACAGGTGGGCACTATTTCTGCTCTCTGAAAGAGGAAGGAGTGCGGCTAAACCAATAAACAGACAAGCTGCTAGCTGCAGTCTTACTGTGCTTTTGTCTCCTGGCGTTGCCTTGCTGTCCAGGGACCTCAGTCCACTGTAACGCCCTGTGCTGCCACAGTTTGTAGCTGAAGTTTTTGGAACTTTGTTGTGAGATTGGAGTCAAGGCAGTAGCAGAAGGCACAGCCACAGCTGGCTTTAGGTGCCCAGTGTGGTTTGACTGGGTTTGCTGTGAAGAGAGATAACCTTATTCTATTATAATGTAGTACAACTTTATTTTCTGTTTAATTTATTCATGCTATTTCCCTGTAGGAAGTTATAGATTGCATTCTTTAAAGCAGTTTATTAGGAAAAGCTACTAAAAAGGCGATCAAACCAGAAACACCTGAGCAAGTAATAGGTAAATATAAGTGCTGAAGCAGCCAAGGAATGCTGTTTGTGTTTGCTTATAAACAACCTCTATAAAGTCCACAGAAACTGTAGGAATTCTTTTCAAGTCGTCATTATCTGATGATAACACAAGTTTTTCAATCCAATTGCCAAAATTACCCAGTCGCTTCAGAGGAAAACGGCAGAAAAAATAAAAAAAAAAAGACAATAGTGGACAATTAAGGAGTTTCTAGAGCTGTGGTTGAGAGGCACAGAGAACATCCTGAGGGTGATCAAAGGCACTTTTCCACCCCATTCTCTGTGGTGATTCACTTGGAATAAGTGATGTTTCTGCAGAGAAGCTCAGGCTGTACCTCCAACCCCTGGATTGCATTCATTACCCTGTCAGGGATGATGGAGGATCTCCTATTTTGCCCCAGTTTCTCATTGAATGGGGAGAGGATTTACAGAGCTCACCTTTTTTTTTTTTTTTTTTTTGGCTGGGCAACTGTAACAAAGTGCATTCGTAACTTCAGAATCAGGGCAGTAATTTAGAGTAGAGGATGGTACCAGTTTCAGAGCAGCATCTCTGTCATAGTTTAAGAAAATAATTAAATATTAAAATAAGCACAGTCTGGATTGTTGAAATGTTGACAGCTAACTAATCTGTGTTTCTCTGGTTTTATGACAGCACCTGAAATAGTTGCTTCTACTGGTTGTGTTGAGTATAGAAAAGAAATTCTATTTGACTCTACCAAGTTCATATACCAGCAGATGCAATATTCTGGGAGCTGGATATTAATGGTCTGTGAGTATCTGTACTATAAGGATTGGTAAACTTATTAAGAATTTATTGAGGTTGTGTCCTTGGCTGCTGATTGGATTGAGCTGTGAGGAGTGTGGTGCAGTATGTTCTGTTGTATTCGGGTATTTTCTTCCTCTTTCAGCCCTCCCTGGGAGGACACTCTGACATCATAACCTTCACAACACAAATCTCCAAAGCTTGATCTCTGGGACCTTAATATCTTTTAGACATGAAGAGTTTTGGTTTTTATTTTTCCTTGACTTGGAGGATGCTTTAGATGGGAAAGAGATTTTCAATTGCAAAACATTTTGCATGAAATAATCCAAACACACCCCGTGCTGCATTAGCAGGTCCAAGGAAATTATTGCTGAACTCTTGAGCTGTTGTGAGCCCCTGCCTGTGTCTGGGCTCTCTGCTCCAAAATAAACATGAACTTACTGAAAAAAAAAAAGTTATGTAGGGGCCACCATGAGCTGGTGCATGTCCTGTGAAACCCTGGGAACTGGGTTTGTCCCTCAGCTATCAAGGTATCCTTCCTCCAGCTCCCTAATTTAGAAATTGTTTTAATTTTTGAGCAGATGTTTTCTTTTGGTGTCACACATTCATACTTGAGATACCAGCAGCCTGGATGCTGGATGGCTGGAGAAGGGTAGAAAGGGAAGGAGGATTTCAGTAATTTCATGACTATAAGGCGCACCAGACTATAAGGCGCACTTTTTTTTTTTTTTGCAGCGGGGATCCGCGCGCAACAAAGTAACGAATTAGTAACGGAAGGGCATGATCGTGGGGTTTACTGGCAGCTGCTCAATTTGCAAACATTTTTCATGGATCGGAGCAGCCTTTAAACGCAAGCTCGGCTCGGTGCTGCCATGGGCTCGCAGTTCCGGGTTGTCAAATTTCCCAACTTTGTCCATATATAAGGTGCACCGGATTATAAGACGCACTTCTGGGTTCCGATCAAAATTTTAGTCAAAAGGGTGCACCTTATAGGTGTGAAATCACTGTTATTGCTGTTAAAATGATCATATGATGATCATCCATAGCCCCATAGTTCAGTAATAAAGGATAAAGCTCTTCTGTCTTCTCAGAACAGCTTTATTGACCCTACAATGTGCTCTTCAGTGCTTTACCTGGGAAAGGAAACTCCTGTGGTTGGTGTGCAGCCCCTGGGTGAGAAAAAGGTCTGAAGTTTTTTCCTCCAAACAGGAGAACAGACAAGTGCCAGAATTCTGTGTAATGTCTGACTGGTGGCTTGGAGTCTCCCAGTTCTGCTGTACTTGACTGCTTTGACAGGGTGTGCTGAGGGCACGGAGCACTGAAAGGGGCTGTTAGACAGGCAAAAGGTTAATTTGACTGGTCTGGAAAGCACTGACAGAAGAATGTGGCAAACCCATTTGTCAGTCAGGAGAAGGGGAAATGACTTGTTATTACTGAAGCATGTATTGTTATTTCAGAAATAACCAGCATTGGTCACGGAAATTGCAACAAGATGGTTGCTTCAAGGTGCTCAATCCCTGAGAAGGGAAGGATGGAGAAGTGCAGAATAAATTGGGATGGAGTTGCCTGTTGTTAGCTGGCATGCCTGCAGATTTAATAGCTGGCCATGGACCAAGGCAAAGCTTTGATGCAAGCACCGGCTCGCTTGAAATGCCCAGCACAGACAAAAGAGTTACTGGGACTGCTGAAGGAGCTCAGCAGTAAAAGTACAGCTCTGATCTTTTTAACAGCCCACATTAAGCATAAAAACCCCAAAGAAAAATAAGAATCTATCAGAGAGTGTGTACCCTCCGATAAACTACAGCAGGAGAACTGAATGAAGCTGGAAACAATTTAGGAATTCCTGTGTACCATAGCTGGCACAGTGAGCTCCACAATTCAGGATTTTTTAGGAAAGAGAAGAACTGGAGAGGATGAGGGTGTGTTATTCCTCCTCTGTAAGATAACCAGATTTCTCTAACCCACCAGATTTATATAATTTTTGTATTCCTGGCCTGAAATTCGCCTTCATCATGGAGTTACTTTGCAACCAACAAGATTCCAAAAGTGTGAGGGGTTTTAAAGCTCGGTGAAGCTTTTGTTTCAATGGCTTTTTTTCCCCATAATATGCCAGAAAGATGATTGGCACATTGAAGGCGTGCATGTGTGTGAGCTGACATGTATATATATCCATGCACACTGCATATAAATAGACATTAAAATCCAACATCTGAGAAGTCATTCTCAGCAGCAGCTTTGCCACAGGTGAAAAGGTGATTTTTTTAGGGCCATTGAACACTATAAATGTGTTCATTGTATCAGTGCTTCAGAAATACCCATTCTAAATGACTTTGTGTTGATCCACTGTGAAAATTCATTGTGCTCAATTGCCCTCAAAATTTCTCATTTCTCATCTGTGATGTTGCAGTCTGCTGACTGCACACCAGGCCATGCTACAGCAGGGCAGGCACTTGGCTCCAGAGGGCCTGAAAAGGATTTTTATTTCTTGCCAGGCTGCTCTGGGCTCCCCAAAAACTGAACAGATCTGTGCCAAGGGTTTGGAGCTGTGAGGATTTTGTAGGTGGGAATAGATTTCACGGAGTTGAGGTTGAGTTGTGAACACAAAAGCTTGCACATGTCACATGTACATGTTGAAAATGGGAAATGGAGCTTGGCTTTAATTTTTAATAATTTCTTTGATTCAGAGAAGTCAAACCCACTCTCTCATCAGTTCAGTTCTATTCAATTTAGGAAAAAAGAAAAAAACCAACAAGAAGTTATCTGATGACATAAATAACTTTCAGCATTCATGGCAAGAAGTTGAGTCTTTAAATGATTGTTAGGGCTTGGTTTTTTTTGGTATCTCCTTGAAACAATACTTGCAGAGAGGTTTTACCAGTTTTAAAAAGGAACATTTATAGCTGACTTTCAATATATTTTATTGGTCCTCTAATTTACTGTATTTTCTTGTTTCTTATAAAAGCCTCTGCCTGTTAGCCTTTAAACTGTGAGGGGAAGAAATGGAAGAGAAGACGGTGAAAATTAAAGAGCTCTTGGTGTGTTGCAGCACCTCAGCTGCCACCTGTGGGTTCTTCCAGTGGAATATGAGTGATGTCAGCCTGGTGGGACTGACAGAAGCTTTGGTGAGGAAGTATCCAGGAAAATGAGAATTTTGCATTCAAATGAGATGCGGCAGGAAGTATGCTGGGGAGTACAAAGCTGGGAGTGTTACAGAAATGTTGGTTTGCTTCACCTTCTGACCTTGTGCTTGCAAGTTCACTCACAAACTCCTGCCTGTGGTTCAGCCAGGTTGGACACTTGGTCCTAAAAGTCAGGGCAGGAGATGCTGAATCATGTAAGAAGTAAAAACAGAAATAAACTTTTTGTTTTTATTAGCAGACCATTTGTCTTCCATTTCTGCTCTGCACTGTTGTTTTTTTCCTCTACCAGGTTTCTTGTTAGCAGGTGAAAGCTGTCTCCCAGGGATATGAATATCAGCAGTCATTTTAAAAAGAAAAACAGTATTTGCAAGCACACTGCATTTCTAGTCTGGGATGTTAAGTGTACACAAATTTTAATCTTGGCAAACACATCTAGCACTTTCATGTCTCTATGTCTCTAATTTCTGGAACCTAGTGATGGTACTCTGGGTGGCAAAGAAGTAATAATTCTTATAAATAGTGGTGTGAACAGCCAGAATTCATCTGTTCTTCAGGTTTAAGAAAAGACTGAGCATTCTAAACCTGAAAATATTTCCTGATTTGATTTTATATAATAGTTTGGTTCTTTTGAAGTTCTTGGGAGCAAAAGGAAAGAACTCCCTCACTTTACTTCTTCTTCTTTATTTTTTCTTTTCTTTTTTTTTTTTTTAATGTATTTAAATGCATTAAATGAATAGAAAGAGCCATTCTTATAAAGAAAATAAAACATCAGAGAAATATTCTTCTGCCTGGGCTTGTGAAAGCTGGGCTTTGTCTAAATTATTTGCTGACTTCAGTCATCCATTTCTCAGAGAGAAAAAGAAAAAGGTGCAGTATCACACAATCTCAGCAGGTCTCTCAGGAGAAGACAAAGGCCAGCTCGTGCCCATTGTCTAGACTCAACTGTTCAATACTCATCATCCTTATTCTTATGCCTCAAAGTAATTTCAAAATGAGGAGAGATAATGGGAATAGTTGTATGAGAACAGCATCTCTGGCAAATATGACCAGTTTTGTAGAAAAGCAGCTGCTCTTGCTGTAAAGCTTTAATTTTCTTTTACTTAGTTTTACTGCAGGTCTGCAGCATTTCACTGCTGGCTTTATGGTATCTCAAAAAACATTTGCTTCCCCAGTAAAATATTATATTTTTATTATCTGTAAATTTGCACTTTTGCACAGCTCCGTCTTTTGTTTCCATAAATTACATTTACATTGCAGTTGCACTCTGTTTCATAATTAAATCACTTCCAGTCCAAGTACAGGAAATCTATGCTTCAGTGTGCAAGTCTGCTGACAAAGTGAAGGGTAACCCAATTCTCATCCACACAACTTTTTAATTAGTTGCTGCACATCTGAGGATTAGGCTTGTTGGGATGTCTTGCAGAAAATAACATTAATATTCAATTTGGTTAAGGGCTTTCAATAAACAAACAGAATTAATAAAGCTATTAAGCAAATGTCTCTGATGACCACTTTCCATATGGATTGCAACTCTTCAGAAGCATTTCCAAACTCAGGCAGCTGAGAGGGGTTTCTCTGCCCTTGTTTTGGCTGAATCTTGAGGAGTAGCTGGGTATTTTCCATCTGTATTTGAATTTTCTGAAAGTATTTTCTGGGGTCGACAAAAGCCAGGTGGAAAGGGATGTTTTGTTACAAGCTCTGTTATCAGCCTCTCAAAGTACAGTATTTCATTTTTTCTTTGTCAATTTTGTCTAGGCTTCAGACTATTCTGTATCTGAATAAGAAAGCACTTATTTTTTGTGAGTTCAAAATTATTTTAGATATGAAAAGTTTGTTAAATTATGCCTTTATCTGGATTTTTTTTTTCTTTTTTCAAATGTGAGGAATGGTTTTGTGAAATGTTCTGGATGAGCCTCTACAGCTTCAAGTCAAATGATTGACATTAAAAAAACAGCTCATCTAATGTAAACCTGGAAATTATTTTAGGCTTTTATTGTCATTTGAAAAATCTGGAATTTCAGTGAAAGAGAACTGATATAAAAATAATTCATATGTCTTGGAAAATAAGTTCTGCAGTTTACGTAAGTCCTGGCAAGATGGTGTTGATTTTGTGTGGAGATTTTTGGCTAGGTTTGTGGTGTCATAAATTCACTTTATGTTATAGCTTGCTATAAATCACAAACATTCTTTCACAGGTTTTGAGAGCTATTGAGGTAGCAGTGATGAGGTAACTCCTCCCAAAATACTGTTTCCATTCTGCTGAGATTCCTTTAGGGACAGGTTGTGTTTGCATTGAAAAGACATTTACTTCCTACCCAATATATACTATTATTTGTATATTCCATGTATTTGCATGTGTGTCAAATTGATTTTACTTCATGTTTTTTTGCCAAGAAATAAGAAAAAAAAAATAGATGGCACTGGAAGAGGGGTTTTTAGAAGCCATGTGCCCAACAGGAATTGGATCTTCTGCTTTACTGCAGAGGGTGTCCAGCTACTTGGAAATTAAATGGGACCCCAAGCAGCCTCTGCTTGTGCCTTTGAACTTTGCTCCAAGCTCAAGTTTGGGGCTTGAACTCTTGGGAGGAAATGAGGAATGTTCCATATTGTGGCTGCCAGCAGAAGTAGGCAGTGGAAGAATCTTTCAAAGCAAGATTTCTCGCAACTTTTCACAGCTTTCAAATTGCAGCTTGCTTTGTAATCCACTGAAATTACACCAGCTCCTCGTGTCCAAGGCGTTTTTCCTCATCAGCAGGCAGGATCCAGCAGCATCTCCCCAGCATCCACAGGGAGCTCGTTAAGCCCCATGATCTTTGTTGCTGTTAATTTGATGTGGCAGGGCATAGAGGCCTGGCCCAAAGTCCACACTGCAGTGCAGTGGAGATGATGAAAGCCCTCCCTGCTTTGGTAGAGGTGGTGCCAGCATTCAGGGGAGAGCAGCTCTGTGGAACAGATCTGGGTGAGATTTCACTGCTGAAAGAGAAGCCATGAACTGCAGCTCTGTGTTCAGTTTGCATTTCCTGCTTGGAGCTGTTTCCCTTTTCCCAGGGCTGGGGTGTGTGTAAGGGGTGGCAGCTGGCCGTGGTTCCCTCCCTGCCTTCCCACCTTGACTTGGCTCCTGCAGCAGATACAGGGCTGGTGATGCCCAGATCCCAAATTCCAAATTCCAAATTCCAAATCCCAAATCCCAAATCCCAAATCCCAAATCCATCCCCCCATGCTGAGAGATCTGATCCTAGCAGCTGCTGCACAGCAAGGTGGGAAAATCCTCCACAAAGTGGAAGGTTCTTGTTTGTCCTTAACAGTATGACAACTTCATCACCTTGATGGGACTTTTCCTATCAGAGGTGGATGCTATTGAGGTGTCCAGGAGCAACCTGCCCACACATTGTTCTTTGAGATCTCAGGAGAAATAAAATAAATAATAGAATGCTCCAAAATCATCAATTTGGAGGAAGCCTTTAATCAATTATTAATTGATTATTCATGTTAGCACAATGTAGGGATTAAAACCTAATTTTGACAAAACGTGCAAACTTTTCCTTTTGAATTCAGTAATATATTCTCAACCTGTTGTTCATTAAGGTGAACATCTGTGAATTCATCGTTTTTTCTACAAGCTTGCTGCACCACAAACTTCATTTCTTCAACAATTTTTCCAAAGTATAATCCCATTACAAGCTTAGTTCATAATACATACAATGACAGCTTTGCTGGCATGTTTATCTTTTTGTTGCTGTTGTTTTGTGGCTTTTTGTGGGGGAGAAGTTTGTGTGTGTGTGTATATATATATTTATTATTTATTTATTTGTTTATTTATTTCTTTATTTATTCATTTATTCAGGTCTAATAAGTCTTTGCAGTAAAATCTGCTCTGGGATTACACTGAGACCTAGACCAGGGAAAGTGGATAAATCTGGTTGAGGAAACTGCAGAGTTTGAGATGTTGTTAACTCTTGAAAATGTGCCAGAAATTTCCCAAAATATTGTGGTTCTTAGCTCTGGATGTCCGTTTGCAAGTTGTGAAAACCAGACATTTCATTCTCCTCAGTGGTTGCCTTATTTTGTTGTTATGATGTGGATTTTTAAAGTAATGTAATTCTAAAATTCCTCTCTTGCTAATTTTACACTGCTGTTGAGGCAAAATTGCAAGTTTCCGATGCACACCATGAAGGAGAAAGAAGAAAAGGGTGCAAAAAGGCTGGTTTTGAGCTTTCAAATGGAAATATGTCTGACTATTCAGAGCTAATGGCTCCAGTTGTTTCTGCAGACACTTTCCAGGCAGTGCTGGTGCCCTTGCATGGTGCAATTTTGGCTGCACCCTCCCAG
>VRYO01002184.1:21232967-21261981 GCA_009812075.1 Sialia sialis
GGACAAATCCCGTGGTCTACCTGGCTACCCCAAGGTGCGGCTTATAATCAGGTGCGGCTTATAATTGTGAAATAACTTTAAATGGTAAATGAAATACTGGTGTTCCAGAGGAGATGAGTTAGGGGCTGGATTAATTTGACCAGCCCACATTAGGAGAGTACCGAGCAGAATTTGCAGCTGCAGAATATTGTCACCATGTTCCTGTGTTTAATGGAATAATTTAGGCATAGAGACAGAAAGAAGTCTACACTAAAATGAGTACAAGCACTTTTAAGCAGAAAACCTGTAGCTAATTTTCAATCCTGTAATTGAATTTGCAGGATAGCACATAAATAAAGCTGGGCTTTTAAAAAAGTTGGATGCTTTGCACTGCATAACAATGTTTTACTGCCTCATAACACTTCCGTGTGTGCTTCCCCACAAACTCTGCAGCTCCATTGCAATGCTCGGTGTGCAAAACTTCACCCACGCTGCAGCCTACAGGTATTGTGTGAGGAAATGCATGCAAATAACTCATAGCCTGCTAAATAGCAGCTGTTAATTGTAATTAGCTGCAGCACTCAGCCCCCAGTGCGTGGTCCCTTCTGGATTGGAGTTGAACTGAGGAGCAGAGCTCTTCCCTTAAAGGCTTTTGGATGATTTTGTGTTTTGCTCACCCTAAAATCATAGAACCACAGGATGATTTGGGCTGGAAGGGACCTTAAAACTCATCCATGAGTCCCATGGCAGGGACACCTCCACTGTCCCAGGTGCTCCAATCCCAATTTCCAAACTGGCCTGGGATAATTCCAGGGATCCAGGGGCAGCCACAGCTGCTCTGGGCACTTTGTGCCACTCTCAAAATAAAGAATTAATTGCTAGTACCTGATCTACACCTGCTGTCTCTTCTCACTTTGAAGCCACCCTCCCTGTCCTGTTGCTACGTGCTCTCGTAAGTCAGAGCAGTTTTTGACAGGTTTGACTCCAAACCTGAGCTTTGAAGGGTTTTTTATTTGTTTGTTTTTGGTTGTTTTGTTGGGTTTTTTTTTTGTTTTTGTTTTTTGTTTTTTTTTTCTGAAAGGAAATTCCAACAGAAATTCTCACGGCATTAGAAGATGTCAAAAATTACGTGATATTGTTTTCGACTTCTGACTTTCCTGAAGCCCTTACATTTAGTCACTAAACAAGATTCTGCAAGGTGCTGAGTGAAATGGTGTTAAGAAGTTGCCACAATGACATCAACTTCAGCAGCTGCGCCCTTGAATTCACTGCTGCCTCCCAGGCTGGGTTAGACTGTGTGCATTAGAGATGCAATTTGACACCACTCTGTTTTCTCAACCTTTTTTTTTTTAAGTCAATGGGAGGCAAGGCCACCTGGGTTGAAGCAGAGGACATCAAACTCATTATAAGATTGAGTCCTCACTGCAATTTATGCCCTTAATATTTTAGATAATCCATTGATCTCTCTTGAACAGCTAGTATCTGTAGTAATGCCACATTTCTACATCACCCAAAGTCAATTAAAAGACGTGTATTATAGCTATATTTTAATCAAAAATTACTGGGAAATGGAAGTAAAGAATTCTGCTTGCCTTAATAGTACCGTTGGCAGAAAGAAAAGCTGACTGGAAAATCAAATTAATTATCTCTTCTTTATGTGTTCACTTTCTTTGTAAAATGAATTTAAATTATTTCCATACTAAGAAAAAAGGTATTTAAAAATCATTAGAAAAAGTAGATGTATCTTTCTAGACTACTCACTTGAAGAATTCAAGTGTAATTAATTAAATTTTGCTCTATAAATAAGACCTCAGCAAAATTCTGGTTGTCATTGGGAGAGGGTGTGTGGACAGTGATTTTCACACATTCCTGCCCTACCTACTTACAAGATTTAAACCAGAGCTTCTGCTAAATTTTGAAGGGTTTCAGGGCCACTCCTGAGAAGTCTTTGCCATTTTTTGATGTGCTCTAAAGTAAAAAAAAAAAAAGTACAGATTAAATCATCTCATCTAAACCATGATCTCACATAGTTCTACAAAGCAAATTGTTTATTGCATGCATGTGAGGGATGGATTGTCATGGATGGTTGAATTTATTTTGATTGTTGGTTAGGAAAGCAAAGCCTGAGTTGTTGCTTACCACTTGTTAAGAATGGGTAAGGAAGAAAAAAAAAAGCAAACCCAAAAAGCTGCATTGGCAATGAATCTGTTGGTCCTGTGACAGATTTGAGATTAAGTTCTTATACTTCCATGACATTTTGAAGTAGACCATTTTTGTTGAGGGAAAGAGAGAGGAAAAGGAAAGGTCATGTCTCTCTTATCAGGCAGTCATAGTCTCCTGTAAAATAGAAATGTCTGTTTAATGTCAGTGAACAGCCCAGATGGAGATTCATGTTGGAGCAAAACATCTACACTTTATCTCACACCTCAAAGTTTACACTACTTAAACCTTGTGATAACAGGATCCTAAGTCATTTTCTGATGGGATTCCTCTATCATTGCACCATGTTTCTCCACAGCTGTCCATTTTATTTCCCTTTTCTCCTCCAAAATCGGCCCCTCTGCATTCCTGACAAACTAATCCTTGTACCAGGCATCTGCAGTCAGCAGAGGAACAGAGGAGCTCAGACTCAACTTGCTGCATTAAAATATTTCATGGGGTTTGCTAAGGGTGATTTTTGCAAGTGCTTTTTCCTTCTTGGCTGAATGTACAGACAGAGGAGCAAGAAAATAATTGATCAAAGTTACAGTAATTTCACGACTATGAGGCGCACCCTTTTGAGTGAAATTTTAATTGAAACCCAGAAGTGCGCCTTATAATCCAGTGTGCCTTATATATGGACAAAGTTCGGAAATTTGCCAACCCAGAAGTGCGAGCCACGGAGCCGAGCAGGAGTGCCAGGGCCCGCGGCACAGGGAGGGCGCCTGGGGCTGCGTTTAAAGGCTGCGCCGATCCGTGAAAAATGTTTGCAAATTGAGCACCTGCCAGTAAACCCCACAATGGCGCCATTCCATTACTAATTCGTTACTTTGTTGTGATCCTTGCTGCAAAAGAAAAGTGCGCCTTATAGTCCAGTGCACTTTATAGCTGTGAAATTACTGTATCAGGAGTGCCACAGTGGTGGTGGAAAGCACAAAGGGAGAGATGGGAAATGAAAACTTTACGTCCAGCAACTTTGACTTCATCAGTCCTTTGAGTTCTGCAAAAGGAACAACTCTATTTCTGTGCTACCTTTTGTTTTGTTCCATCTCCTGCTCTGCCTTGCAAATCTCCTTCTAGCATCTATATGTTTGCCTAAATGAATTATTTCAAAAACACATTGCTTGAAAGATTTTCTTCGATGATAAAATAAGAATGATTCTGTCCTTCTTCTCAAATTTTATAGGTTGTATGAAAATGGGGGAAAAAATATTATGGGCAGTCGTGATAGTTTAATGACAGTAATAAGAGCAACAGCTTTTACTTCATTACTCTGTGGAGTTACAGTTCTCAGCTCTTACTTTTCCCCACCTTAAAATAAAAAGGGATTGGATGCCATCTACCTTGAGGTCAAACATGTGAATGTGCAACTCAGTGGTTGTGTTCATGGGGGATATTTTTGATATTTGGATGTTACCACAAACTAAACTCATTTTAGCAGACAAGTGCATTTTTTTGGGTGTCTGTGTGTGTGCACGTGCAGGGGGTTTTAATTAGCCACACGTCTTTTCCTCACCATGCCCTTCTACATAAGGAATATCCTTCAAAGGAAGAGACACTTTTTAACAGCTAAGAGTTTCACGTTATTTCTGGCAATAATTGGTGAATATTATTTAATAAGTAATGATTGAAATAACTCTTTCACAGAAATTACCTATTACAGAGTTTCTGAAGTGATGGCAAATTATATTGCATTGCATATTCATGCAGTGTAATACTATATTTAATGTGAAATATGACATTAATTGCTTGTAAATAGTTTTTTATACTCTAGATGCAGTTTTTGAAATGCTGTAATATCAGAAATAATGACCTGGCCAAACACTTCAATCAGTCAATGTCTTTGTTAATATTAGGTGTGTTGGCAAACCAATAACCATTTGGAGAGAAGGAAGTTTGGGTTATTTAGTCAAGCAGGGATTTAATTACATGTCTTCTGCAGTCTGATAGAATAAAGCAAGTGGAGGCAATGTTTTGGCAGCTGAGATCCTAAGAAAAATAAACATAAGTAATTAGTTTATGTTCTATTACTCTCTTCCATTTTTCTTCACCTGTACCTTCCCCTTAATTTCCTCCTATTTTTTCTGCTTTTCTGTGGTCCCTTCATGTCTCTGCTTGCTCATCCTTCTGCTTGCAGTCGTTTTATGTTCCTTTACTTTTCAGGATTGATTCTCTATTAGTCCTTTCCCTCTAACTTCTGCACTTGGGTTTCATTTTTCATACTCATGGCAGTACTTGGCCTGATTTTTCACGAACCCTTGGAGGGTTTTTTACAGAAAGAGAGGAGGTGAATGAACCCATGGTCCCCATGAGCCTCAAACAGAGATGGTCATGTCTGCAGAGCACAGGTCACAGCAGCAAAGTCAATTTTGTACAGACAGGCACCTTTCAGTGTTTTGTCCCAGATTCCTGGAGTTCCTTCTCTTTGTCACTCTGGAATTTTGCTTCATTCCAATATTTCCTTGTTAGGAGCAGTGAGTTGTTCATCGCTGGTGTGATTTGCTGTCGTTAGTGGGATTCTACATTCCTTTCCAGATCAAAACATGTAAATGTCTCTGGGTCTCTTTGAAAGCTTTAATCTCATAAAGTAGGTTTTATTGAAGAGTCGTTGGCTTTTTCTGACATTTGTGATAAGTTTGATAATTGCATTAATAATTATTCTTTCATGTTTGCTATTTACAACCAACAAAGCATCAGATTCTGAACCTGAAGGAGAAATCAAAATGACAGTGGAGCCAAAGCCATGGCAGCAGAAGAGCAGAAGAGGTTTGTGCTGAGCAGGAACAGTTTGAGGAAGGAGGAGGATGGCTCTGGGCACCTCAGGCACACAGGACAGGGTCAAGGTGTGCTCCAGCTGCAGAGCTGGAGTGTGGCTGCACTCCCTGGCATCCCCCAGGACAAGAACTTGCATAAACCAATCAATTTCCGCCCAAAATCCCCCGAGCAACTATTTAAATAACTGCGAGCTTAGTGTGTCTCTGTTTTCAATTTACAAAATTTATCACTTCACCTCTGGGTGTGTGCTGGGGATGTGCTGAATCCGAGCACTTCAAAGGAAATTTAGCAGTTGGAGTTGCTAATAAATCCCTACCTTGCCCATCTGTATAATTTGTATTAACATGTCCATTAAAGGTTTGCTTACAGCTTGGAGATTTCCTCCAGAAATGCTTCGGAAAACTGAAATAAGGGGAAAGCAAACAATATCAACATTCATAATTGTATATCCATTAAAGGCTCAGAGAGCATTTAAGCAACAACCAAAGGGAAAAAAAGCAAAAAAAAGATATTTCTTGCTCTCAACATAATTAAGCAAGTGCTTTTCAGCTCCCAAATTATTTTGTATCCCAGTCTCTCAAGCTGGAAAATATTGGAGAGATTGGAGCCTCTCCTTGTCCTCTTCCTTTCAGTGAATTCTAATTTGGAATTTTCTGCTCTTCTCATAATATCAGGTCTGCTCTCTTACTTTTCCATTTTAAATATGCTAAACATTTAGCTCATGAGAAAATTTAGTTCTAGTTAAATTCTATTTGTCTTAAAAATTTACCTGTGGCAGGCAAGCATTTAATGGATTATAAAACTGATTCTTGAATGACATTGCATCCATGTCATGTCCAAGATTTTTGTTTAAAAATTGAAAGGAAAAGCTTGGATTGGTTAATATTACTGTTGGGTGGGGTTTTTTTGGGTTTTTAATATTTTTTTCTAATTCTGCCTCTCATGGATGGATGCTCTTGCTGTTACTGTAGTGTTTGCGAATTTAGAGCTTTAAAATATTCTGTGTAATTGAGTTAGTATTTGAAATCCACATAGTTTTTAATTCTTGTTTGGTTGTTTGTTTGTTTTTTTTTTCCTAAGGCTCATGACACACTGAAAAATCTCTTTTTTGTTTAAATTCAGAAATATTTTCATATACTTCCTTTTGGGCCCCGAAGTTACTGTTCAAACACTCTTTCTAGCTTTGTTTCATCCTTTCTTTCATGTAGGAGGTAGGAAATGAAAATGTCCCATCACTTTCTCTGTGCTGGGGAGCAGAGGAGATGAGGAGAGCTGCCATTGCTCTTTGGGAGAAATACCAAAATATTGACAATTTCCAATGGAAATAGGAAATGTGTGCTATGTTTTTATTTACACAGCTAGTGAATTTTAGCATCAATAGTCACACAGAGCCAGGCTGAGCCTGGGTCCAGCATCTCCCCACCCTCTCACTACTCCTCTTTTTCCCATCAGCTCCATAAAAAACCCCAAACGTGCCTGGATTTTGCTTAATGCCAGATAATCTTGTAGAGAGCTCCATTCAGAATTCCAAATGCCTGGAGGCGTGGGACTTCTCTGACACGCTTTCCATGCCATCCTTTCACTGTGTTATTAAACATGTTTCCTTCTTCCCTACAACCGCCTTGATTATTTTCTGTTTTGTCATAAAATATTTGCTTAGTAACAGGCACAGGAACTTGGCAGTCATCTCCGTGTTTCTGCCTTTGATTGTGAGGAGCTTTGAACCCATACACAACATTTCACAATTCAGAGGGGAAAAGTCAGCCTGGCAGTTGATTTCCAGCTTTTAACCACCATGCAGAGCAAAACATTTATTTACAGTGATCATGGTTCCATTGTTCTCCAGACTGTAGGAAATAATAATGCCTAATCAGATACTCCTGCAATTGAGAACCTAAAATTATCTCAGCTCCGACGAGATTGGCTGTAACCTTTATCTTGCAGATTCTTTTCTCCTGTTTTCCTCACATTTTTAATGGCAGGGACAAATGAAGACACTTCTGCATTTTTCTGACTGCAGCATGGAAGGTTTTATTGCCAATCTGTCTGACTGGAGTTAATGAGAATATTTATCAACCCTACGCTAGATATTAGCAATATTTATCAAAAAGTTCATTTTTCACACGAAGCTGACGTTACTTTTGAACCATCTGCTATTTTTCCCAGAATTCAGCAGCTGCAGGGAATTTGCTAGAAAAAGGAGCAGAGTCTGATGCAGCCACCTCCCATCCCAGTCCACAATTTAGCCAAAGACAAGGAAGGAGTGTTTGACTTTGCTTTGTTTAAATTTCTGCGCATCCAAATGTTAACATCAGGACAGGATCTTTTGTATAAAAAGAAAATTATGCAGCCATGCAAATCAAAATCAGCAAATGCCAATCACTGGGTTTTGTGTTTCCAGGTCATGTCATGGCGTGTTTTACAAGCAGCCTTCAATTATTCTGTGCTCCCTGTATTTTTTTCCATGGGTGGGCCCAGATTTATTTCTCTCTGAATAATTCTGTGACATGTGGCAGCCCCTGATAGTGTTTCAGAGCAATGTAAATGATGGAGCAGCTCTGGGTGTGCTGGGCAGGAATTTGTGTTTTTAAAGGAAATCCATGAGCCCTGAGTGCTCCCAAATTGCTGAGCCTGTGCCTTGGGGGTTTGCAGATTTGGGGGTTTGGGAATGCTGGACCGACGGTGAATATATTGTGTGTGATGAAATTCTATGATGTGGAAATTTCAGGGAATAAATTTGGTATCTTTGTATCAAGTTTTTCCCAAGGGGATATATCAAGATGGAATAAATGTTTTAAAAATTGGGTTTCTTTAAACTTTGGAGAGCTCTGAAATAGAAGACGTGGAAGTTTTTACTTTTTGTTGTGGAAATGTGTTTAGGATTTATTGTATAAATTAACTTTTTTAAAATTAGAAAACCAAACAAGTATTCCAGCTTAATTTAAAGATACCTTCATTTTAACCTATTTTGTTTGCACAAAATGCTTTTAAAAACTTGATTTGCAGAAGGAATAATTTGACTTGGTAAAAATGAAAACCGTTTTGAAATGCAGTTTTCTAATTCTCCCCTAACTACCAATCTTGGAAACTTTTATCTGTGATTTGCTGTGGGTAGCTGCAGACCAAGTGCCATTTCTTGACATGTTTGTACAGGTCAGGTCATAAATACATGTCAGGTTGAGTCCTTCCAGTGCGCTGTGCCTTGAAACCTTTTGGTGTTGATCTCAGATGAATCCCATAGATCAGATCCTTTGGCTTCTTCAGGTCATATGGAATAACAATTCAGATTTAGCTTCTCTAGTGTCTGATATCTTTAGGATTTAATTTTTCTTTTCTGGGGAGAGCAATGCAAAGTCTGGTACTCTGAAAGAGCACATTGTAGTAGTTTCTCCAATCTTTTTTATTTGGTGCCATGCAACAGAGTCACTTTCTCATTCAGCATTTGAATAATTGTCTTCAAATGCAGATAGTACAAAGTTTTCTGCAAAATTATGCCTGAAAATACATATCCAGGGAGAGCAAATAAAGTTTGGGTGTTAAAAAGCAGGAATGAGAGTTAATTTTGCAGGATCACTGACAGGAAAACCAGTCCCATAGCTAATCCAGCCTCATAAATAAAGCACAGGCACCACAAATCATTCTTTTCTCTCTTCACTATCTCTGCCCTTTGTGTTCATATTTTCCAGCAGCTGCCTGTGCTATTAATCTGCATTTAGGTGAGGGCCTGAGCGTCTGCTCTGTGCTTGCAAACAGATGCAGAGCTCGATTTGCTGCTTGGGATTGAGGCCTTTTAAATGTCACCCTGTGTTTCAGCACTGCACACAACATGTTCCTCCAGTGCTGATGGAACAGCTCACTTTCACCAGGAGGCTGGAGCCCCTATGTTTGTTATTTCTTTCCCCTATTAGCACTCCTGAGCACATGGAGGAGCAATTAGCACAGGGAGCAGCTCTCCCTGATTGCCTGCTAATCTGGGAGCATCTTTCTGGGGCCTCCATCAAATGACAGGCTGCTCGTTCCTGGCTGGCTCTGGGGCACTGTAAAGCCTCTCTGTCCACAGGAATTGCCCTGCTCTGCATCCCAGCCCTGTCAGATGGGTTTGTGCAGGGAGGGGAGTGGGGGAGTGTGATCAGTGTGAGCTGCACACAATTAATGAGTGCTGCTGCTCAGGGTGGGGTACAGAGCTGGGTGTGCTCCTCTTGGTTATCTGGAACAGATTGTGCCTGCCCAGTGATGCTGAGGGGAGGCTTTGCCTGGAGGAGCACCCAGGGCTTTCTGCTCAAGAGTCCCAGTGCTGAGATGTGAGACCCAACATCTGTGCACACCCAACATCTGTGCACACCCAACATCTGTGCAAACTTATCTGTGCAAACCCATGTGTGCAAATCCAACATCTATGCAAATCCATCTGTGCAAATCCAACATCTATGCACACTCAACATCTGTGCAGACTCCCCCTGTCCTTGTTGTTCTTTGCTCAGCTCTCAGGACAGGACAAATCTCAGACTCTTGCACCCAATCCAAGGCCCCACTGGTTCTGTGCCCTTCTCAAACATCTTGGCCAAGCAGCACAGGGAGCTCTGCAGGTTTTGTGACTGGAGGTGGGGATGGATATGGAGCACATTGTTGAGGTGTGCCTGTGGTCTGGCTGACAGAGCCTGCACTCTGGACTGTAAATGCAGTAATTTCATGACTATAAGGTGCACCCTTTTGACCTAAATTTTGATCGGAACCTGGAAGTGTGCCTTATAGTCTGATATACCTTATATATGGACAAAGTTTGGAAATTTGCCAACCCGGAAGTGCGAGCTGCAAGAGCCACAGCAGCCAGCGTCGGGGGCGGGCGGGAGTGCCGGGGCCCATGGCATGGGGAGGGTGCCTGGGGCTGCGTTTAAAGGCTGCACCGATCCGTGAAAAATGTTTGCAAATTGAGCAGCTGCCAGTAAACCCTGCAATCGTGCCATTCCGTTACTAATTCGTTACTTTGTTGTGCACGGATCCTTGCTGGGGGGGAAGAAAAAGTGCACCTTATGGTCCGGTGCGCCTTATAATAGTGAAATTCTGTACATCCAGAGATATTTTTCCGTGTCAGTGCTCCTAGCAAACCCTTTGCCACCCTTTGATCCATGGGGGAATACTCCCTGGGAGATAACTGAGTAACAAAGCAAAGCAGAAATCAATCTGCTCTTTCTGTGCATCTTTGATACACTCGAACTTAATTTACTTTATGCATAGAACTGCTTTAACTTTACCTAGAGGCAAGGTGCAATTTGGATTGCCTTTCTTGTTTTTCCTTTTAAAGAAATCCCATTATCAGTATTAAAGTGCTTCATGCTTATGAAAATAGGCTGTAGATTAATCGTTATCCATTTTATTATTTTTTATTTTATTATGAAACATGGGCTTCTATGACTTGTTTATTTTGGAACCACTGAAATTAAAAATTAATTAATTGCAAACATTTTATTCGTCGAGTTATTCTTTCAAATACTTGGGTAATATAAATATAGTATATCCTATTCTGGAAGTAGGTGTTAATGGTCTCTTGTCTTTGCAAGGCAGAGACACAATAGGCATGTCCCAGGAAAAGTACAGCTTAGTTTAAAGCCCATCTTTTACTCCATTAAGCCACCCCAAATTGGTTGAGCAGCAGTGATATTTCTGTGGAAACTCTGACTTCTAAGTAAATGAAAGTCAGAGTATATAAAAGCAGGTACATCAAATTAGGTGTACAAATTAAATCACAAGATTTATGTTCCTAAGTAAGTTCTGACCTAATTTTTCTTCGTGTCAGTCACTTGCTGATCCCATTTGCCTCAACAGGACAGGTGGGCTTTCTAAAAATATATGTGGGAGTGTAGCTTTAAACACCTCTTTTGAAAATAAATCAAGGTAAACATTTTAAATCCTGGGATTTGTCTTGAATCTCTGATATTTCGTTTAGATATCAGGAAGAAATATTTTACTCAGAGGGTGGGAGGCCCTGGCACAGCTGCCCTGAGAAGCTGTGGCTGCCCCTGGATCTCTGGAATGTCCAAGGCCAGGATGGACACTGGGGGGAGTGGAAGGTGTCTCTGCCCATGGCAGGGAGTTGGAAATAAATAATCAGTGAGGTCCTTTCCAACCCAAATCACTTTGTGATTCTCTGCTCTGATTTGCAATCTGTTGAATCCTCTTTCATTAAAACTTATTTAAAGTCTGGTGTGGTGACATCAATAGTGAGGGTTTAATTCTTAAGCAAAGCTTATTTCTACCTAGAATCTGTGTTCAAATAAAACTTTTGAAGTTGACTCCTGTAGGTTTACACACATTTTCTGTGTGCTACCTGACAGAATTATGGGATGCCCAACAGCAGCTGCCCACTAAGTTTTCACTCTGCCTAAACCTGGCTTGTATCTGTGCTGGGATTCTTTCCTTTTCCCTAAATGCTGTTGGCTAATAAAGAGAAGCCACTTTATACTACTCCAGATTTTAATTAGAGCACTTGATTAATGCAGAATTCTATTCTGTCTTAACTGTAAATCCCCACAGATTTAGTTAAATTCTGTTGTCTGTGGGTCAGAGTTTAGAGCAGTGATTGGTCTCTAAAGGAGTTAATTCTTTGGGCAGTGGGGGCTCAGTAAAGCAAGTGCATTAATATTTTCATCAATTCCAGCTAACTTACAGTATTTCACTGGTCAGATCTAATTTGCTTGATGAGACATCACTGAAAGATGTTATCTATAGTATAAGCTTGGGAATTGATTGTAACACATAATTCAAGGGCACTGTTTCCTGCCTAGGGCAAGATCTGCTATTTTTCCCTTCATTTCATTTGCTCTTTTATAATAGCTTACATTTTCCAAATGATATCCACCAGATCTGTTCATAAATTTGCAAAGAAGCAAAGAAATACGTTAATAAACCACTCTAAAGTGTGGTTCTTCACCTGGACCTCCTGTAACAGTGCTTATTTTGTAAATGTGTGTTGGAACCTGGGAATATCTCAGGCAAATGGGATTTAAGTTTCATTTGCATTCAAAGCTACTGTGGTTAGTGTTATCTCCTTTCTCAGTCATTAAGAAAAAAAAAAAAAAAGTTTTAGACATCAGAGTTCTACCAATATTGTAAAATTCCCATGAAACAGGCTCCACTGATACTTTATATATGTATTAATATAATAAAAATACACATAAACACAGCAGTCAGTCTTTAGGTAATATCAATTTAGGGTGTGTCTGGAAGTTGAATCTTCAGCTTCCAGACTGAAATTCTTACACTGATTGGCTATAAAATGTCCCCTCTGTGATGTTTCTGTCCTGTTGAAGCCTGGAGCCAACTTTGTACCTTAGGAGTGCTGTTGTTTTATTAAGCAAATCCAGTGTATTTTACTGCTTTGGATACTTCATGGTGGATTTCCTCCTGTAATAGGAGAGAACAAACTGTGATGAGTCAGCTGGGTACAGCAATTTCACGACTATAAGGTGCACCGGACTATAAGGCACACTTTTTTTTTTGCAGCGAGGATCCGCACACAACAAAGTAACAAATTAGTAATGGAATGGCGCCATCGCGGGTGCGATGAGCACTGGCAGGTGCTCAATTTGAAAACATTTTTCATGGATCGGCGCAGCCTTTAAACGCAGCCTAAAAAGAATCAAAACACTCAAAAAAACCCAGAGAAAAATCACTCACTTTTATTAAATCTGCCAGCTCCACTCTCGTGGCCCAGGGAGACGAGGGCGGCAGGGCAGGGCGGACCGGGAACCTGCCACCCCGGGCTGGGGGAGGCAGAAGGGCTGCAGGCAGAAAAGTTTCCTGGTGAGCGGTGGAGCTCCCTGAGCGCTGCACCGGCCTGCCCCGGTGCTGGGCTGCTCGGCACTGCTCGCGGATGCTTGGCTCGCTACTCGCTGCTTGGCTCGTGGCTCACACTTCCAGATTGTTGTCAAATTTCTGAACTTTGTCCATATATAAGGTGCACCGGATCACAATGCGCACTTCCAGGTTGCCATCAAAATTTTAGGCTTTAAGATGCGCCTTGTAGCCGTGAAATTACTGTACTTAAAGTCCTCACATAATGTAGTACTGTGAGTGTGCCCTTATCAGTGCTGCTCCCCAGGGAGTGCAGACACAAATCCACTGCTTCCCCCACAGCTGCCACTCCGATGGGCCAGGAAATGCTCACATTCCCAGCACTAAAACAAACCAGCACTTTTCCACAGTGGAAATTTCAGATTTCAGACAGTTCAAGCATCATTGACCCCGGATGTGTGTAATTTAGCAGGATTTTTGAACGTTTGCTTTCTTCTGTAAATGCTGTTATCTCAGTTAGCTAAGTTGTAAGTAATGTTAAAATGCTGTACTTGAGTGCACTCTTCAGCTGATACTGGACACAGGAATAATTTTGCATTTGGAATAGCATTTTCTGATTCTCTAAGATGTATGTAAATGGCAAAGTCAGAATTTATCAGGGCAGATTATTGACAAGAACGACCAAGAAAAGAATATTAATTCTAAGAAAGTTGGTTCTATAGCCATGATCATAACCTGGCAATTTTTACTGCCTGCAGTAGGGGCTTGTGTCTCCCTCTCTCGTTTCTTTATTTTATTGGGAAATAGTTTCCCTTTCTGTAGCCAGTGTTGGCTCTGTTTGTCCTCCTGCCCTCATTTCACAATATCCCTGAGGCTTTTACATGAGCAAATTTATTCAGATCATCATTGGCCTGGTGACTGGCACTGCCAGAATATTCCATGTGATTTAATGTCTAATAAACCATTAATTACTGAAGAAGCAGTCATGAGTTTAGTCCAGATAACTCTTTTCCTGATCAGATACCTGTCTGACTTTTCAAAAGCTTGAGATTTTTAGAAAGCCAGGTTCCACCTATCCATATCAGCATCATTCCAAATTGAGGGCTTTTGGCACTTTTGTTACATGAGGCAGGATTCCCTTTTTGCCTTGATATCTGTGATCTCTATTTTCCTCCAACACACCATAGATTGACATTTTTGGACAGTATTTTACTTTTTAATTTTTTTTTATTTAATTGCAGCAGCAGAGTTGGTTATTGGCCATTAGGATGCATCCAGTGGCCTCTTTGTGCAGTGGCTTGTGGAAAAATCTGTTCTGTGGATGTGTCTGTAATGCCCATGTAGAATCTGATGGCCCATGACCATGAGGGACTGGAATCATTGAAGAAATGAATGCTCCCAGTGCCCTGATTGTGCTTTTTAATCCAGCCACGGTGGAGATCCACTATTGTTTTCAGTGTTCATTTCTCATTCAAGGAGAATTATCTGCCTGCTCATGTGAGGTTATGCACTGAATAGATTTGATGCCCCTCATGCTGAGCATTGTCTGCTCAGGATTCAACACTTCCCTTTGACTGAAATTGCCATTATAGGTGCTGTTGTCATAGTTCAAATTAATTTCCTGTTAAACAGGGATGCTAACGAGCTCCAGAGAGTTGGAACTGCAGTGGGAGTCTGCTCAGCTAAAAACTGAAAAGTAAATTGGTGGTCTTTTGATTTCTTAGTGTTAGGATTGCCTTTCTTATAGGGGAGGCTCCATTATCCTCAGGGCTTTTGAATGACATTCAGCCTGAATTGAATAATGTCTATATGTGGGCAGAAGATAGAGTTGTCACATTTTAATTTAAAATAAAATGAAATAAAATAACTTGCCTAGATCTTTTAATAAATTTTAAGACTTAAAGAACTGCAGGACACTTTGGCCAGAGGTACATGACCACCTTTCTCAGAATGTGTCTAATGAGAACAGCCACAAGAACATAATTTTCTCTCAGATGAACCCCATTACTGATGAGAAGAGGAAAGAGATTCCTCTTCATTATCACATCACATTTCAGAACTCATAAATAGCATTATTTTCAGAATGATTTTACTCTATGTCCAGGGCTGTGTTAAGGAGCTGGGTTTGTAGAAGTCTCTGGAAGATTTCTGCCTTGGTTCAGGCTCTGGCATTTTAAGTCACCTGTTCTTGCTGTACTTCAGGTTCAGTGAGGATAACACTGATTTCAGGAAGGAAAATTCAGATGAAGTCTTTGGAAATAATTCCAGGAAGTAAATGCTTCTAAGGGAGCATTAAATTTAGGCATTTAAAACCTCTCACAGTAACATATAATAAAGAAAATAATAGTAATAAATTTCTCCATCTCATGCATTTAATTTTTAATAATTTTTTTCTATTACCTAAACCTTTTTCAAAATAACATTCCATAGATTCTGGCAATTATGTTGAAGCTGAACAGAATGTTCCAAGCTAATTTTGTTCCTTTCTTATACTGTCTACCAAGTAGCTGCAAAAAAAGTGCAGTTTTCTTACTCCAGAGCATTTTAACAGAGCATTTGCTGGCATAATTTAAGAAAAGTAACTAGATTACTTCTCTAGAAGGAAAGGAAGATCCTTGATTTGTAACGAGCAATCCCTAGGACTGTGTTTGTACTGTTTTTTATCCCTGTGATCAGAACTGGCTGAGGTCCTAAAACCTTTGGATCAAGTCCTGCAGAAACAGAGCAAATGTGTGGTTTAGGATCTGGTTTTTTTTCATTCTGTGTTTTCAGAATGCTTTCTCCTCCCCAAATCTGCTCCCTTTGAGTTCAGTGTGCTGATTTCCGTGTGATTCCTGTAGAATCAATCCCACAGGGAGCCAATTCTCCCAGGGCTGATGAGAGGGGAAACCCAGAACATTTCTGCAGGGCAGAACCTCTGGATGCTGCAGGCATTTTTCACATGTGTCAGACCATTTCCCAAAAGGCAGATCGTTACCTGGCCACCACCCCCACACAAATAATAAATAAAATGAAATTATCCAGGCAAAAACCAGCTGAAAAGCGTGGTGAGCACTGCCAGGCTGTGCTCTGGCATGAACTGAGAACAGAATTTTCCAGAGCACACCTGGCAGGGCCAGGCTTAACAAACAGATCCACTTGACAAATTCCACCTCCCTTCCTGCTCATCTGCAAGCTGTGAATTCCCTCTCCTGAATTACCTGAGCAGAGTTTCCTGCAGTCTGATGTCAGCTTGTAACTGGCTCAGATGTTCAGGTTCCCTCATTACCAGCACTGAGTTTTGTACTGTCAGCCAAAATTTACCTGCAAAGAGGCAAAGACCCCATACCAGAATGAGGTTTGTATCCAGAATCCTTACTTCTCTTCATGGAGAAATAAAATTCCTTGTCCAAAATGCTGGCACTGTGTAAAGGAATTGATGGCACAGAGATGGTTCCTTATCAGGCTGATCCTGGTTTGGTTTGATTTTACACAATATCATGTTTATAGGATGTTACTGAAGAGATGCAGATGTTTCATTCTCATTATTGCTGAATTTCCCCCAAGTGTTTGGTTTGGATGAGGGTGCTGTTGTGGCATGGTGGGATGTTATCATTTTCAGTTGTCTTTCAGTCCTGGCATTTATGGGAAAATTTACAGGGATTAAGTTTCTATTCACTTCCTCTTATGAAGCACATTTTTTTTAAAGTAAAAATAATTTTTTACAAAAGTACGTATGTGGAGACAGCTGTCCTGGTGAGTCCAGAGAAGGTGACCATGATGTCAGAAAAGTCCTGTCTCTGATGATCCTACATTATTTATGTTGCTGTTAAAAGAAGCAATAGGTCATGAATGGATACCCAATTATATTTCTATTTTCCAGCTTTCATTACCGCCTATGACAGGCCCAGTGATGTGTATTTTCTTTTTACTTTCTCTCAGAAATAATCTTTCCACACTGTTTCTGAATGGTGACTGTGAGAAAGTTTGAGGATTTGGAAAGATAACTGTCTTGTGTTGGTGCTGGAGCTAGGAGCTGTGACGTGCACGTGTCTGTCACATCCCAATCCATTTTTCAGTGCTGCAAGGAAGGTGTGAGCCCTGCTGAGCTGGAGTGGCAAACGTAGTGTGAGGGTATTGACTGGGAGAGAAGAACATTTTTGTTATTCCTTATCCAACACCCCATCATCCTCTCTGCACCCTCCTGCTGCTTTTCTGCAAACATCACCACTGCTCACAGAGCAAATTAAGTTTTCAAGTGGATTTTCAACTTTTTTTCGCCTTGGCTTTAAGCGGTGGAGAAGGTGAAGCAATGAAAACCGCAGACAGCACAGGCTGTGGAATGACTGCAAAAACACAGAGATGGTGAAAAAACACAGGGATGGTGAAAAAACCACAGGGATGGAGCCAGGATTGCTCTGCTCCCACCTGGAGCCCCAAAGGTTGCAGAGATTCCCCCTCGACTCTGCGCGAGTTGATGGAGCTCCATCTCATTAGTCTCTCCAGCTCTTTCTGCTGCAGCCTGTCCTGACAGCAGGGAAGGGTATTGATTCGGGGCTTAATTCACTTTTTATCACAGCTAGTTACAATAATTTCACAACTATAAGGTGCACCAGACTATAAGGCGCACTTTTTTTTTTGCAGCGAGGATCTGTGCCCAACAAAGTAACGAATTAGTAACGGAATGGCGCGATCGCAGGGTTTACTGGCAGCTGCTCAATTTGCAAACATTTTTCACGAATCGGCGCAGCCTTTAAATGCAGCCCCAGGCGCCCTCCCCGTGCTGTGGGCCCCGGCACTCCCGCCCACCCTCGGCGCCTGCTGCCGTGGCTCTTGCGGCTCTCGCGGCTCACACTTCCAGGTTGGCAAATTTCTGAACTTTGTCCATATATAAGGCACACGGGATTATAAGGCGCACTTCCAGGTTCCGATCAAAATTTAGGTCAAACGGGTGCGTGTTATAGTCGTGAAATTACTGTATAGTTTTTTTGGCTGGGTGCTAAATTCCAAGGCATTGGGTTTGCCGCTGCCGGCAGCAAACAGAGGGATGATTATAACTGGAGTGAACTGTTTGCTACGGGTTCTATCAGCTGTCAAAATTAGTATTCATAAGGAGTTGGAGAAGGAAAAAATTCCAGTCTTTTGAGATACCTGTTAAGAATTCAGATCTTGTTTTCATCATGAGTACATGGCTGCTTCCCTCACTCACATTGCTGCTTGTGAAAATTTGGGAGGGGCTTTGAGCACTAAACCACACAAATTTTGCTGCAGAATTGGCTCTGAGGCAGAAGTTTCTGAGAGAGATGGTAGGAGCACACCTTTGAGAATGAGAGATGAGGAATTAACCAGGGGCAAAGGTCCTATTCTACTAATTAAATTTAATTACATTTATGCGAGCATCAGCACCGCTAATTCTCTATTTTCCTTTTTATTTTTTTTAGTAGTGTTTACATGGATATAGATGCTCATTGTAAGTGGGGTGCTAAAGTTTTCTTGTTTTTCTATGCCTTTTTTTTTCTTCCTGAAGATAAACAGGTATTTCTAAATGCATTCTAAATCATTTTAATTCACATAATTTAGTTAACCTGGAAAACATACTAAACCCAGATATTTAGGAGAAAGAACAACATTAATTAACTTTGTAAGGAATGAGATCAATATTGTTCTTTTCCAGTTTCTCAATTCACTTTCTCCATTCTGCTTTCTGAAAGGAGAGCTGATGCAGGGTGTGGGCAGAGGTTTAATGTGACAGTTTCACAGTCACTCAGGTGAGTGAGCATCTTTCCCAACTGCTTCCACAAACATGCTCTTGTACACTGCCACTGCTGCTGCTTTGGTGCATCCAAATTTCAGAGGTGGTTGCTTGAATCCTCCAGCATTGTTCAGTCAAAATCCTCTTGCTGTGCAAACACAGGATTTTTGTTAGTCCAACTGGAGTCTTAGTGGACTAAAGCATTTTTATCAGCCCAGTTATAACCATACTTGCACTTATAAATGCAATTTTATGCTGTTAAAATTAATAAATGGCAGCTTTCTTTTCTCTGCCTCTCTCTCAGCTGTTCTGTTGCCTTTATGCTCCCTCAATGCTAAATATTTTCACTTTGGGGAGAGGTGAGAGTACTTCAGGAGATTCAGATCCTTTCACAGAAAAGTGATGCTGATGGTTTCTTCTTCCTCAACCTTCACTGCAGTCAGGGCCATCTTCACATGATTGCTAAATATCCTCCACCTTGCTCCTCAGTCCCAAATTTATTCTATGCAGTGTCTTTCACATGTGGGATACTGGTTCTTCTTTCCCCTGGTTAACCCTAAATCTCCCAGGGGTGCCCTAAAGGGATGCGGTTTATGGCTCTGGTTGCTCCAATATCACCCTGTGCCTGGTCTTCCTCCACCTCAGGTCTGATGGGGTTTATGGTTCTGGTCTCTCCAGTATCCCCTGTGCCTGCTCTTTCTCACCACAGGTCATGATGGGGTTTATGTTTCTCGACCCTCCAGTATCCCCTGTGCCTTCTCTTTCTCATCTCAGGTCATGATGGGGCTTATGGCTCTGGTCACTCCAGTATCCCCTGTGCCTGCTCTTTCTCCACCTCAGGTCATGCCCTGCCTGCTCTGCTCTCTGTGCTGCACTTCATCTGCAGCCAAGGACAGTCCATCTTCCCCACAATAACTGTGTCTGCTGCTGTTTATTAGTTTCATACACTTTTATGTGTCTCTGTAAAACAGCAGCTATTTCCCTGAACCAGTTGTGCATTTCTGAGAGGCTGCTCCAAATACAGCAAACACAGCCCAGCCTAGCAGGGCTTAGCCAGCAAAGCCTGAGCCTGAGTTCTGAGCTGAGCTTAGCTTCTGCCCTGCTCTGAGCAGTGGTTTGTGGAATCCCAAGGCTGCATAGCAAAGAAAAAATGGGAGTTATTTGCAGTTTTATTTCCTGCAAACAAGTCACAGAGTAAACCTCTCTCTTTTCAGTAAGCTGAAGCCTTGAGCTGTCTTCTTCATATTTAGCTTTTTGCAAATTTATCCTTGTAACAGCTCCAGTCCTTCATCCCCAGGCTGGTACCTGCAGCTGCAGCTCGTTTCACTCATGCCCTTTGTTGTGCTCATTTTCCTCACCTGGGGAGGAGTCCTGAAAGGCACCCAGCAATGAGACACCTGAACGAAAAATAACGGTTAATCCTTCTTACTAATGGAATCACAGGAAAGAAATGTGCATTTGTGTGCTTTCCCTGTATCCTTCAATGTTCATCTTTGGGCAGAGGCACCAGGCCTGTGTGTGGTGAGGATGATGAGCACAGAGCACACAGAGAGGAAGTCTGGACTCTGAGTAATTTGCAATGAGAATTTGTGAGTACTTCCAGGTATGAAGTGTAACTGTACTCACTCCCCCTGCAATTTTCTGCACCCACTTTTCCCGTCTCTCCCTTGATTGCTAATCAGATTGCATCAAGAAATGTTTTTCTGATGAATCTCAGTCTCTGGGCAGTCTCTCATATCTGCTTCACTACCAAAATATGTAATTTGATCACTGTGTCTATATAATGGGGTTCATCTTTTCAGAAGCTTGAAAGCCTCCCCCTCTGTGCCAAAGGCTAAATATTCCAGAGTCTGTTAAGTGGACTCATCCCCCAAGTCAAAGGAAATAAATGGAATGCTGATTTGATAGTTTTAAGCACAATTTAAATAATCACAGTATCCCATTTCATAAACTGTGTGCTGCCACAGGCTTCTCTGTTTTGATTTCCGTGTTTGGAAATGTTCTGGTGGGTTCTGTCTCCTTGTGGCCAGGGAATAAGAAGGATTCCCAGGGTGCATTTGGAGGAGTGTTGCCAGCAGCTCATGGGAGAGATCCCCCCCTGTCCTCTGCCCTGGTGAGGCCACATCTGGAGCACTGTGCCCAGCTCTGTCCATTCTGTCATTGGTTTTGTCATTTTGCTTATTTGCTTTTACTGGGAAAAAAAAAAAAAAAAAAAGAAAAAGAGTAAAGTGAGAAGAAAAGTCTTCCTATATTTCTGAAACATTTCCCTTTTTTGTTTTTCAAAAGTTGTAGGGGAATAAAGAGAAACACTTGTGAGCAGAGTAGGGGACAAAATCAAGCTGTTGCTTGCCCGTGATCGCAGCCTTGGCCCCAAGTGAATAAAAGACCTTTTTGGAGCTAAACTGCCAGCCTGTCCCTAAAACATTCCTGTTTTGAGGTATCTGTAGCTCCTGAGAATCCCCAGGTGCTGTTTCTGTGCTCTGCTGTGGCAGTGGAGATGTGACACCAGCTGCCTTTGTCCCCTTTGTCGCTCGTGTGCTTTGCCAAAGGTCAAAGAAGAATTCTGCTAACTTTGGTTCCTGATGCTGCACCAAGGCAAATTGTCTGTTTAAGCAGTGTCTGGAAGAGTTGTCTTTTGCTTACAATGGGCTGGTTTGAGTCAGAGTCTGCAATGAATAATGAATGCAGAGGAGAGGAGAGGCTGCAGCTCAGTCACAAATTATTATTTACGGAATTACTGCTGACTTCTCGTTAGCACTTGCAAAGTGTCAGAGCAGCTCTTGAAGGATTTAGGAGATTGCTTAAGGAAGATTCATTTATTAAGATGCATGGCTGGCCAATATAGTGGTCATCACATTGATTTTAGGACTGGATCAGAGTGTGAGCAGCCTTTGCATAGCTGAGGAGTGAAAAGCAGAGAAACTACTTTGGGAAACTTCGGGAGTATTTTTTATTATTATTATTTTCCTACTCTTTGTATTAAGAAGTAGCTTGTTCTTTCCTTCATTTCTCCTTTAAAAGCTTTGAAATAAAGACATTTTTCTATATGGTAATTTTTAAAGTAGGACTTTGTATAATAACACAGGATGGTATTGCACAATTAATCCTTAAATTTTCATTTCATATGGTAAAGCCTACTGCAATTCCTTCCACACAGGCAGATTTAGTCTGCTCCCAGCTTTGTGGTTCTGACAGACAAATTATATAGGAATGTCAAAAGTGTAAACACAGCATAAATACATCTGAAAAATAAAATGTCTAACAGATATTTTATTCGTAGGCATGGACCAGTGTCTCCTAATCGGGGGGATAAATGTCTCTGTGAACATCAACAGTTTATGGGTAGAAATTGGGGTTACGTTTTGCTCCACCCTCATGTCTAAATCTCTTCTTTTCTTTCTCTTCCTAACAAAAATTATCTATTTGCTCAGAGGTGAATATGTAGACATGGTTGTGTGCACTCCCCTTCTTTCACACCCTTTCTGCTCTTGGGAAATCCAGGGAATACTCTTGGCTTTGATGGAACAACTTAGAAAAAATCCATCCAGGTGTTGTTAACAAAGGAACCTGGGGCTCCTGTGTGACCCACGGGGGGCTCAGTGCCCTCCTGAATTTCCACCCTGCTGAACTTAGAAAGCAATCAATCCAACAAACACACCCACAAACAAAGCAAAGAAACCATCAGCCACCCCAAACCACCCTGGACGTCCAAAGCTTGATTTTCCTGGATGGGAAAACTCCCATTGATTGTCTGGCTCAAGTTTTTGAGCTGGCTGAGATAACACAAATCACTGCACTTTAAACCATAAGTTGCAAAAATGGAACACTCTGCCTTTGGCGGGGCATCTCAGTGGGAACCTTTTGTCAGATGTTTGCTGACATTGACTGGACACCTTTCATTGCTGCAGTAATTGTCCCCCTCTCTCACTTCTCCAAATTGATCTGGTTTTCAGTTTTTTCTGTGAGCACTCTCCCGTCTTGGACTGTGCTGGATTTCTGAGCATTCAACAGACCTGTGAGGGAGAAAATCGACCTTGAAAGCCCAGGGAGGGAGGTTGGAGCTCATTGTCCCTGACTGGGTGTCTCTGTGGGACAGGGACATGGAGGTGGTGATGATGATGATGATGATCAGCCAGCATTAACAGCAGAATTTGACCTTTTTCTCTTTTATTACGTTATTTTTAATCAGCTTAGCATTTTGCAAAATTCCCTTAAATATATAAAAAAGGAAAAATCTGTGTGTTTGCATTAATGTGTGAGATCTCTACCAGCTGTAATGGCAAATATGTCCAAAGTCACATAAGGTTTCAGTATTTTTCATTCACTGAGCCTATGAGAAAACCAAATTACTTTGTTCTTTTTTATGGGTATTTTCAAGAGTCTTCTTAAAATGGTTTATATCTAATGATATAATTATTTTGGATGAACAAAACTGTACAAGTCTGAGGGCACAATGTTTTCAGCTGTCTGGGAATTATTTTGATCTATTCTGGTTCCTGTTTTGGACTTAATTATGATATCACTAAATATTCCCAGAAGTTATCCCAGAACAAACAAATAAGCAAATTAAAAAGGAGTTTGGTTGGAATTTTGTTTTGGTTTTGTTTGTTTAGTTTGGGGTTTTTTTTTGTTTGTTTAGTTTTGTTCAGTTTGCTCTCTTGGGGGGATTACCTCTGGTTCTTTAAAGGCTTTAAATGGTCTGGAGAACTTGGCTAATCCTTGTGCTCCTTGTGGGCAGATGAAAAAGGACATGGCATAATTGAAGGAAGGCTGGTGTGAGAGCTAATGTGGTTTTCAGGAGCCTGTTGAGAAAATCATCCCCAGCAGTGTGACTCCACAGCAGCTTCCTGCCAGCACTGGGAGGGGAATTAATTCTTTCCCACCATCCCTTTATCCACGAGGCACTGAGGACTCCCGGGCTGTGGGAAGAGGAAAAGCTTATCGATGGTTTTTCATAGGTTGCTGTTAAAGATCAGGCAGGATGTTTGGTTACCTGCGCAATAACTCAAACTAAACATACAATCTGCTGAGGTAAATTTGCTGTTCCCTCTTCCAGAGTTGCTATTTTTAATGGTTCAGTCACTCAGGAGGGAGTGTTTGTGTCTGGAGCTGTGGCAGAGCTCTGCAAACCCAACCTCTCCAGGCAGAGGAGAGCCTTGTGGCTGATTTTGATTTGCATTGATTATCCCGTGCTGTTTGATTACCTCCAGGCTGCTGGTGGAAATGTGGGCATTTCTGTGTGACCCCCATTGGGTTCTCCCTCCATGTCCTATTGATACCTGCCCCAGGCAGCTCCATGTGTGCAGATCCCTTCCCTCCCCTCTCTGACACTCACAAATCAGCTGGGGAAAATTTGGTGTGGGCCTGGAGCTGGGCAGAGCCCTGCTGTTCTGGTTGTGCCTCCAAAATAAATGGCAATAAAACATTCCAGCATTCATCTAATAATAAAACATTCCAGCATTCATTTAATGTCAGGAAGCTTCCTGGAACTTGTGTGACAGGATTCCTGAGGAAGCTCAAATGCTGCCCCCAGAGCAGGGCTTTGGTTAGGGAGCCTTTTGGAAAATGCTTTGGTCATTTCTGTAGAATGCTCTTTGTTTTGATGTTTTGATATAAGTTGCATTAATGCTGAATTGCAAGACTGATATAGGAAAACCACTGACTGCTTCTCTACTAATGTTTTCTTTATGAAGGGAAACTTAAAATTTTAAATAATCTCCCATTTTTCTTTGATTTGATTTTGCCAGTGGCAGCTCATTGGGAGTGAAGCTGTAGCCCTGCTTTGTGTAGCTTCAAACTGGTCACTGTTACCATGTTTTACATTATTAATCTGGATTTTTGGGGGGCTTTTATCACTCATTTCACCCAAGAGCAGTTTGGAGGAGTCAGGGCTGGGGGAAAGGCGGGGATTGAGTTTGTGCAGGTAACACAGCTGTCCAGGTATGGTGCTGCTGCTTTGGAACATTTTAAAAGCCTGAGCAGGTTTAAGATTGACTGGCTGACAGGAGCACCCATGCTTCTAATGCAAGTCCTGAATTCTGCTGCAGAGCTGATAAACTGTTGGACTGGACAGATTTGAGGCTCTGGTGGAATGAGGGGCAGGCTCTGGTGGGAGCACTGCTGTCAGTGCAGCTGCACAACAGGCAAAAGACGTTTAGAGGGGACAGCAGGTAATGGTTAGGGCTCAATCTCCAGCTTCATGAGCCTGCAGAGCATTTCAGCAGGAACTTGGCTTGTCAAGGCATCCCTTCCTTAGCCACACGTTTCTCAGCTCTGATTTGAAGATTTCCATTAATGAAGCTGTCTGCTCCTCACAGATGGAATACACTGCAGAACGCATCTGCAGTCACCAAGTTTTCCGTCTGGTTACAGCAGATAAAGTCATTATTGTTCTATCCTTAGTGTTAGATGATGTTGCTCACAGGGTTTTTTAATCCATCTGGCCCCACTGAAACAGGCTCTGTTACCCCTCAGTGGATACCCTGGTATTGACTAAATTACTCAGAAAACATTTTATTGAGTCACTGTCTTTCAAGGTAGATGTTTTTTTAAGTGATATTGTATGTGCTTCTATTTATGTGCATCACTTTTGTAAAATGCACATGCATCACTCCGAGGTTGGGGCAGTCTGGGAGACTTTATTGAAATGTAAATAATTCACTTTGGTATATATTTAGAGAGAGTAGCTTTTTCTCTGGGGAAGCATGCGAGATGGAGAATGTGAGATGTGATTGCAACTTGCCTAAAAGTCTCCCTTCTGTCCAGGGCTCTTCTTTCATTTTTGGATTCTGCAGTGACACAGCCTAACCTTCAGTCATGAGAATCAAGACGGCATAGCCATTTGTGCTTTGGTTTGTTGCTTTGAGCTGTTTTAACAACTGTCTTTTCTGTTCTTTTCTTCTGAAATGGAATTCATATTTCTAAAGCCCATTCAAGTAAAGAATGATGTACATGTGCAAAATGCCATTACACTACAGGCTATTTTTCACATTTCTAACATCTGTTGTCAGTCTGGGGCGGTTGTTGTACATTTGTATTGCTGGGAGAGGAAAATTTACTGAAATGCAAAACTCACAGGATGTAAAAATGCTTAATGTCTACCTGCAAAGTGAGAGTACCTCACTGATGAGGAACTTTGCACAGTTGTGCTGATGGGGTGATGTGCTCATGGAGTGGCAGGCAAATTGTTGATTGGAGCTGGAGAATCATCTTTGGTAGCTGCTGTTTGTCTTCTCTTTCTTCTGGGAGTCCTGGGGGAGGCAGCTGGGAATTAGACTGCCGTTAATACCAAGAGTGGATTTAACTGTGGGGAAAATTGGGGAATTTCTTTTGAGGCAGGGATGTACAGTAATTTCACTATTATAAGCCGCACCTTTTTCATTGAAGAATCCAGCCTACCCCAGTAGTGTGGCTTATACTCAGGTGCGGCTTATCTATGCACAAATCCCAATGAAATGCCAACCCGGAAGTGAGAGCCGACCGGGGAAGGTGCCTAGGGCTGCCCTTAAAGGCTTCACTGGTCTATGAAAACTGTTTGCAACTTGAGCACCTGACACCAAAACCAGATGACATTGATTCTGTTACTAATTTGTTACTTTGTTACACGTGGATCCTCGCTTAAAAAAAAAAAAAAAAGAAAAAAAAAGGTGTGGCTTATATTCAGGTGCAGCATATATATGGACACATCCCATGGTCTACCCAGATACCAGGAGGTGCGGTTTATAATCTGGTGTGGCTTATAATTGTGAAATTACTGTAAACAGGGCAGAGAGGGAATGTGTGAGGTGACAGAGGGCCAGCACGAGGGCATGGAGCACACGAGGAAATGATTTCCTCCCAACTGGGGAAATCATATCCAGGGCTGCCTGGCATCTCCCATCAGAGGCTCTCAGCTTTAGTCATTATTTCTGTTATGAAACAAATGAACACGTGCTGGTGCTGAGCCCCAGAGGCAATCCAGGGATGAAGGGGAGGGGACCAAGTGCTGCTCTGGGTCCCCTTTGTTCCACAGAGCAGGGACTGAAATCTGTGCTGATTTGGGCTGTGCTCACTGGAGACGTGCCAGCACATTTCTCTAACAAATCCATCCCTGTCTGTGTGTCAGGAATCTACAGCAACACAGCCCAAGCCTTATGAACTTCTGGGAAGAGGCAGCTGGTGTGCTCCAGGCTGCAGTTTTGCTTCTGGTTTCTCCAAGAAGTGCTTTGAAACCAAGGCAATGCTGCCAGCCTTCTTTCAAACAATGAAACTACTTCAAGAGTTTAATATTACTCCATGGACTCTCAGGCAAGCATTGGGTTTTCAGAAAGGGAGTGTTTTTTTAATAAAAAAATAAATGTAGGTTTTTTGTTTTCAATGCACAAGAAAGAGATCAAAGTTCCTTTAGTTTATGTTCTATGCAAAGCTCTGGGTTTGGAGCTTCATCTCCTTGTGGTTTTGATTTCCCCATTGCAAATGCCATGTTTGTGTGTTTTCTTTGCTATGGATCTCAAAATGTCTAAATGTCTTATAAACTGCAGTTTGTATTTCTGAAGCTGAATCAACTACAACCAATTGTGCAGCTCTTCCTCCCCTTCCCAGCTCACTTCCCCCCACTTCTGAATAAAGAGATTTTTAAGAAGCCTGGGCAATTAGCTATGACAGTAACTACCAATATTTTTGATTGCTCAGTATCATAAAAAACTGCCAGAAAACTCCTTTAAAGGGAGTTGCTGAAGTTCATAATGTGCCTTGATTTCTGACTCCTAATGAAAAAGCATTTCAGACTCTGTTCAAACACAAGATGTTTAACAATAAACGTTTGCTTTCCTCTAATGCTTCACCAAGAACCAATATGATTTTAAATGAAATAGGAATCTTTTAAAAAAAATTATAATTAGTCTCTGGTGTAAAGAAGGGTCTTGAATGTGTTTAATTAGGCAACAACAAAGAGCAGGAAATGAGCAAAGCTGATTGTGTAGATGTCTGGAGATCATACTGAGATATAATTGAAGTAGAGGAACTTGTTGCTTCTGATGGTTTAAGTGCCTTGCACACTCACTGCATGCTCTGAGCACAAGAAAATGTTCTATCACACGTTCCCTTCATCGTACCCAGCATAAGATCCAAACTCCAGCAATAATAGCAGGGATAATTAATTCTGGCTTAAGTATTTGGGAAATTATTGAGTGCTGCAATTACAGGCTTTCCAAATGACAATCTTTAGAAGCAAGAAGCTGCTCTCTGCATTCCCCCAGATCTGAGTGCACTGAGAAACTTCTCTTCAGCACCAGAAGGAAAAAGAGCCCCTGCAGGAGTGAATCTTAATGTGGTATTAATTGGGTAACGGGAGAACACAGCTCTGAAACACAGAGGGTGCATTTAGAACAGGACAAATAATCTGAAATACAAGTTTGATGAATTCCCTTCATCTCTGTGCTGTGGCTGCTGCAGCACTTTTGTTTATATTGATCTGAACGGCATGGAAATTTCCTTTCATCTGTCATTTACATTCATTTTACCTCTTGCAATTGCCTCTGCCAGCTTTACATGCTTGTTTTCTGGTGAATCTATTAATAAGATTTCCAGTACATCAAAAGAATTTCTATTGGGCAAAGATAGAATATAATACACTTGAGGTGTAAGAGGGTTCCTAGCTGCAATTCTACCTACTAAAAGTTATTAATGAGTTTTGTGAAGTAAAGAAAATAATTGGAAAGCATAATGCTAATTGTGTGCTATAGATTTTCCTCTATTGCTTACTTGTCTAGCAAGTGACTTACAGAATGGAATATTTGCACCATCGCTTTTTTTCTGATTGCAATATGCCTTCTGAATTGACAAAAATAGGCCCAAAGGTCAAATTAATTAAAAACAGTAGGAGAAAGAACACAATTAATGCTGCAAGTTTGTATTTACATGTTCCAGCTTGAAAAATGTACGAGGTGCATTTTGTTGTGTGCAAAGCTCAGATGCTGTATGCCAACAAAAATAAGAAAATGCCAAGAAAAATCTTAAAGAGTAGAATTAAATTGAATTCTTTACTCAGGAAAATTTATGCATGAAGATGATTTCAGGGTGAGCAACCAGGGCACTCAGCATGGGTTTTGGACAGGGTAATTGCTGCAGAAATGCAAGTCTGTGGCTGTGTGAGAAAGGTGCCCATGCCCACAGTGTGCCCCTGTTACCCCTTTGACTTATGGCAGCTTTGCCCACGTTAATGTCATTGCCTTTCCCCACTAACACTTGTCCTAATGATTTATTCCAAAATCCTCCCTGCTCTCAAGTAATTTCAAGCGTATAAGGCGCACCCTTTTGACTGAAATTTTGATCGAAACCCGGGAGTGCACCTTATAATCCGGTGTGCCTTATATATGGACAAAGTTCGGAAATTTTCCAACCCGAGAGTGTGAGCTGTGAGAGCCGCAGCAGCCGGCGCGTGGGGCAGGCGGGAGTGCCGGGGCCCAGGGCATGAGGAGGGCACCTGGGGCTGTGCCGAGCTGTGAGAAATATTTGCAAATTGAGCAGCTGCCAGTAAACCCCGCGATGGCGCCATTCCGT